>JAGIQG010000012.1:20075628-20575628 GCA_024679065.1 Sphyrna mokarran | reverse complement strand
GTTTAGGATGTAAACTTTGAAGAAATAAGCGAGCAACAGAAATCCCATTAAATAACACAGCACAACATTTCATTGATGTTATTATTGATAGAGATATGATTAATGTTGCATATTTTCAGTCAATCCTTTCCCGGCTCTCTGTTGAGCACTGAATTCTGATGTCTTTAGCTGGAAAAGACTGCTGACCCCTGCCTGATATGGGGTTGGGTGTAAAAGTACTGCAGGATTTAGATGCAGTGACCACATTGGCCAGGCTGCAAAGATTCTCCCTCAATGTAATGCAGTCCAATTAACCACTCACATGTGGCAAATTAGGGCACAAGAGTATTGCATTTCAGAATAATAAATTAACACGTAATGGATATGATCTCAATACGCATTCAACGTCTGCACCTGAACTTGAAGCTAGGGGCATCTGCTGGTAAAAGCATGATGAAAAGCAGCGAGTGTTTTGATCTTTACATGTGAGGGATTAGTACCTCATTTTATTTTATATATATTATGCTTATCTCCATTTTTTAAAACTGAACTTCTAAAATGGCTGGAACTGTATGTCAGTGACCCTGAACAAAATGAGCCAAGCAGCAGTTTCGAGGATATAACAGATCCCATGATATCCGAGAAGCTACTAGTAACTGCCCAACTTCAAAGGGAGACACAGCGGTGTTTGATGATGCAGGTTGGCCAGCTCAGAAGGAATTATCTACTAAGACAATGGTCTCTCAAACATTTGAACCCATATCAGCTGAGGTCAGCCTGGGACACAAAGCCGATTTCCAAACAGCTGATAGATATCCTTTGTTGACTGTGCTGTGGAGAGATAAGTCATGTGATGTGAATCTCTGGCTTTTGGAACAAACAACGTTGCCTCACACGGCCTCACAGAAAAGGAATTCTGCCCAAGTTGAACATCTGGCCCCATCTACGCAGCTTCTGCGCCATCCACATCACCAGGAAAGTAGGTCCCGCCAACATCCATGAAGGATCTCTCTTTTCTCTTTGGTCTCTTGCTCTGTAAAACTCTCTCTTTACTATCCAAACAAAGGGATGTGAAGAATCCCAAAATTTGCTGGAGGGTTATTGATAGAAAACTGGATTTCACCAAACAGAGGGTTGAGAAATACACCACCCACTGCTGAAGCGATGAGGGGAGAACAAATCTAAATCCCCTTGTTTATCAACAGACAATAAGGGAAGAAATTAAACACGCTTCCCCACCCCCCGCACCACCGCCCCAAATCCGTAACAAGTCCTTTACTTTGATTCTTGAATAGACGCAGATGTTCATTAACCAACCATACATATTCAGTATTTTTACCTGCTTTGTGCAAGTGGATGCCAAGTGCTTTCAATTAACTTAGAAATGCCTAGGTCAGAAATGTATACTGGGAGAGTCAAAAAGGGAGAAGGGCTGAAACAAGACCACAGCCTTTATGAAGGAGCGGTGTGAAGGGACATGCTTATCGTGATGCTGACTCCAGGTATGTGGGGAGCGAGATGACTATGAGATACCGATCTGCTTGGGAATGGGGAACTTTGCAGAGAAACAGTAGACTACAAGTTGGTTGAGGCACAGGCGTAGATTAGGTTTGGGACTTGATGCAAAAGGTGATCCCATTGCTTAATTTGTTTCCAGTTAACACTAACATTCACACTAAAGATTTACCACAGCTAAAGTAACATACCATTGTATGAACACCAGATCCTCCTTTGTGAGAGAATTCTTTGTTTCGTAACAGACGTCGTAAATTAAAAAACACGCCTTGCCAGACTGGAGGTGCTTTAAGAAGTTCAGATAGTTGTCTTCACATTGTTCCTGCACAATGTCAAATGTATTATCCACAATGATAAACGTGCCATCTTCACTAACGCAGAGGCGAAGAAACTTTTTTGACTTGGTTGACAGCAGCTTCATTTCACCAAAGGCGTTAACGACAGAATCGTGAACCTTGATTCCAGATTGCTGCAAGGCAAATTAGTAGGCTGTTAAAAAAATGACAGCGATGTATCCAAAAATCAAGCCATGGTAGCTTTTTTAAAGTGAGTTTCCATTAACCCATTGTCACTGTACATTTGGTAAAAGTTCAATCACAGGAATTCCTCCCCTCACCTCAACTAGCCCATGGAGGTTATGGTCACCAGCTGGAAATTTCTTCAACTTCACCTGCCCATTGTTATAACTGTTCCAGAATGAGGGAATTGGGGTGGAAGCCGTTGCTGTCCAATTTACATTATTTGGAAGCTTTCAAGTTCTTTTGAAGTGCGCTCTCTACCAAGTTGCCACTGGCCTCATTTAGCCTATGCTGATGAGAACCTGTGGTAGAGCAACTGAGTCGGGTCTGCACTATTTGTGAAGATTCATCACTCGAGGGACGTGGGTTCAGACAAACTCACAATCAACACTCACCCAAATGTTTGAAAGAAATTGGTCTTCAAACATCAACAATGCTGGTGTTGGATTGTAGCTGGTTCAAGCTTAGACCAATATGCTGCTTTCAAGTGATACCACTGAACCAATTTATTACTCAAAAGCCTCTTATTCACTTTAACCACTACCATCTTTTTTAGTTAATTTGGATTTAGATTTTCACCCTATCATGGTGGACACAAATTTTCATTAGACTGCACATTTAAAATGGAAACACAAACTTCTGTTAGATTGGCTGTTGGTCCTCAATTCTTCAGCCAGTTCTAGAATATGTGAAGAATAAGTCCAATTATCGGTACAGACAAACTACCCTACGAAGTCAATTTTTAAATTTGTTTCTTAAAGCTGCATTAACTCATGTCAAAGTCAACTTAAATGCATAAAAACACTTGGCTACATTCAATCCATACAAGTGTGGCTTGGCAGTAGCACAGCTTTGTATGCAAGAGGAAGCAGATGTAATTTTTCAGGATTGAAGTCACACTGCCAAGGTAACTTTGAACACTGGTACAAATTTGCTTTAGTGATCTCTCCAATGCCACTTTTCCAAGTGCCAATAACACCCAAAGTATGTGGACACACACTCAATGAATGGCGTGAGACTAGGAAGCTGAGGAACAAAGGGGCCTTGGCATGTTTGTCCATCGATCTCTGAAGGTGGAAAGGTATGGTAGTGGGATGGTGAAAAAATATAGGGACACTTGCCTTTAATCAATCAAGGCATAAATTACAAAAACAGGGAAGTCATGTTGGAGTTGTATAGAACTTTGATGAGGCCACAGCTGCAGTACTGTGTGAAGTTCTGGTCACCACATTACAACAAGGATATGATTGTACTGACGGGATCAGAGGGGATTCACTAAGATGCTGCATGGGATGAAACATGCAAGTTACAAAGAGACAGTTGGACACGCTTGCATCGTTTCTGTTGAATTTGATTTATTGTTATTGTTTTAGCATAGTGAAAAGTATTGTTCCTTCCTTATACAAAGCATACTGTTCATAGAGAAGAAAAGGAGAGAGTGAAGAATGTGGTGTTACAGTCACAGCTAGGGTGTAGAGAAAGATCAACTTAATGCAAGGTCGGTCCACTCGAAACGACCTTGAGTCGGTCGGTATGCGACCTCAGACTTTTGTATCTTTTTCCCAAGGGCAGAAGGTGAAAGAGAGAATGTCTGAGGTGCGGGGAGTCCTTAAGTATGCTGGCTGCTTTGCTGAGGCAGCAGGAAGTGTAGGCAGAGCCAAGAATGGATTAGGCTAGGGTTCAAGGTGAAAGGCAGAAGGTTGGGGAATAGAGAAAAAAAAATGAAGAAAATGTTTTTTACCCAGAGGATGGTAACGGTCTGGAATGCACAGGCTGGGAGGGTGGTAGAGGCGGGTTGCTTAACATCCCTTATGAAGTACCTGGATGAGCATTTGGCATGTCATAACACAATGGGATTAAGTAGGCCAGGTGTTTCTTGCATGTCAGTGCAGACTCGATGGGCCAAAGGGCCTCTTCTGTAAATTTTCTGTTCCTATGCCTCAAACACAAAACCAAAATGGTGGAAATACTCAATAGGTCAGATATGTGCATGGGCTGTGTGTTACCATTTCAGATCAGTGGCCTTTTGTCAATACCTGAAAGAAATTAACTGGGACCCAAGAGATGTAAAACAAGCAGAGACAAATAGTGTTGGTGGGCTGGGGAGGTCTGCGATAGGGTGGCAGGCGAGAGGGAGTAGTTGCCAAAAGGGATGAAGGTGGTAAAAGTGAGCTGGTAAAGGAACAAGAAACAAAAAGGATGGTGGCTGGAGCAGAAACATCAAAATCTGATCAACAAAAATACAGGAGTAGAGGTTACAAATCATTCTTATCCAATCTGGCAACTCCAGACCCACAGCAATGTGGTAGGCTCTTAACTGCCCTTTGTAACGGCTGAGCAAACTTCTCAGTCCATGGGCATTTAGGGATGGGCAACACATCCCTCGAAAGAATAAAATTTTAAGAAGTTAAAATCCGTATTGAGTCTGAAAGGCTGTGCAATGGAAAGGCGAGGCGCTGTTCAGAGTTTACATGAGGTACACTCGTACAGTGCACAGATAGAGGAACAGCAAGGCCAGTGTTGGAATACAAGATACTAAAGTAACAGGAATTAAGCCAAAACTCAACTTGTGGACAGAAATGGACATGCTTTGCAAAACCATCACTAATCTCGTCTCCCCTACTGTAAGAGGGACAATAATATGCAAGTATATAAAAAAAAACTGCTTTTGCTCTTGAAAAGAGGGTACAAGGGCCTGGACATTTCAAAAGAGAGGAAGAGTGCACGGCCGCAAGATGCAGAAGCTGGCCGTTCAGCCCATCGAGTCTATTCCATCATTCAAAGGGATCATGAAAGAAAAAGTATCAAACTATCGCTTGAGTTTGCTCAGGAAAGCAAAGGTGTGTTGGGGAATGCTTGAGCGGACCAGGGTACCACAAAAGGTAACAAGTTTTTCCAAAATGCTGAAAGGGGAGGTGGCATCATGCTGGAAGTGGCAGAGGACAATCCATTCAATGTGGAGGGAGAGGTGTAACTGTGGACTCCTGCCTACTTTCATTTTAAACAGCTCCAGGACACCGATTACTGCTTCTGCTCCAAGCAAGCAAACCACTCTCTAAGAGCAATTAGTTGTAGCTTCAGGTCAAGCTGCTATCTAGTGGATTCAAGTAAAGCTCCCCCTTTCATTTAAAGCAATCTTCTTCAATTCCACCATGGACTCATCATTACATATTTAATTAGCTACTTTGAAGCCGAACGATGAAAAACACTTTTGTCCTTAAACCAGTCCTTTTATTCAAATATTTCATTAATATACTGAAAACACAAATTCTAGTCCAACACAAGAAAACAATCATAGCAATCGGATTAGACAAATTATCAAAAATGAATGAGGACCATTAATTTCTAGTTTATCTGGCACCAATACTGGTAAGTAAAATACACACAAAATAAGAGGAATTGTACTTATGATACTACTTACACAGTTAACATATTCATGGCATCCATGCAACCTGCTCCCTGTGCCAGACAAGTTGTAGAGATACTGGCGTTGGACTGGGGTAAACAGAGTAAAAAGTCTCACAACATCAGGTTAAAGTCCACTCTAACCTGGTGTTGAGACTCCAGACAAGACAATCCAGGTTTTGCAACAAACAATCACCACGTGCTTCAACAGGAAATTTGCGATCAACGACAATCATGCCTATGGTTGTATCCTTGTTCAGAATTAACTTTGCAGCAAGCCTACTGTTCATTAAAATTGGTAGCCAAAAAAATGCCACAGAAAACCATTACCGGCTGCCAATTTTCTATACCCCAAGTTAAGACTGGGTAAGTTCTCAGTTGGTCTTACCTGCCCATCTGGAAATCTTTCCCAAATTCTTCCTCTCATTACTTACTACATTTAAAAGCTGACTGAAAGCACATCTAACAATTTCATCAAACTTGTCACAGAATCCTCACAGTGCAGAAGGTTGCATTCAGCCCATTGGGTCTGCACTGATGTGCTGACAAAACATCTTATCCAAGCCCTATTCCCTGTAACCCTGTGCATTCACCCCACTAATCCCCCTTAACTACACATCCTGGGACACTAAGGGGCAATTGAAAATGGCCAATCCACTTAACCCATACATCACTGGACTGTGGGAGGAAACCGAAGCACACAGAGGAAATCCACGCAGACACGGGGAGAATGTGCAAACTCCGCGCAGGCAGAATTGAAGGCTGGAATTGAACCTGGATCCCTGGCGCTGTGGGGCAGCAGTGCTAAACATCATACCGCCCCATCTATGTAATACTGCTTTGTGCAGTAGCCTCTCCCAGCCAGCCTGAACTGAAGTTGCGTGGTTTCTACCTTCAGGATAACATGACCATTTTGACCAGCTGGGTTCCTTCAAACAGGCTGAAAATGGAAAGCAGTCGAATGACAAACATCAATAATTAAGCAGAAGGAACAGATAGATCAGATTACTTCAGCATTCAAATTCCTCCAGTTTTTGTGCTCACACTGAGTTAAACGGGTGCTAGGAACTTTTGTCTACAGGATTTATAAATACAGCATTCAGAACTATGAAACAAACTTTTCATTGCCATCCTACTAAAAAGTAATCCAACCCTCTTGTAGGCTAGCCAAGTGAAATGTATCAAACTAACACGTGTGAATCTATAATTGTTGAAACATTTAAAGGCACTATACAGATGCACGTTGTATAAGCCCTGGAGATAGTCCACACCCTGCAAACTGCAAGTGTTACACTGGGCGTGACCCTTTTCTGCATCCAAGCAGCGCAAAAAGAAAGCAGCTGGGAAGCAACTGTTAACATTACAATGCCAACCAGCTCACTGGGAGTTTGGGCTGTATTGTTCACAGAGAAACTAGCATTATTTACCCCTCCCTCACACACAACCTGGAACAGATCCCCTACTCAGTAGGAGACAGGGATTCAGCGCGTTTAAAACAAGCTGAGAGAGATTTCTGATAGCTGCAGAACTGCCTCGGGCATCCATTCTGCAGCAAGACTCACCCACCACACCTGGTCAGACAGGTAAAACAACTCTATGCTGCCAATGCACAACTGTAGACAGGGATGGGGGGGAGGGGAGGGGAGGGGCGGGGCAGGAAAAAGGCTCTACACTCAGAGAAAAAAAATTTACTATGTATACATGCAACAAAAACAAGGAGTAAAAATAATTCTTTGATGATTGAAGGAGTCACACAATAACAGGGAGCTACATTCCTGTAATGAAGCAAATAAAAAATGAGGGAAGGAGGGAGCGTGGGTAGGGGCATGACGAGGGAAGGGGTGAGGGGGGTAGGGAGGGCATGAGTGAGGGGGGTAGGGAGGGCATGAGTGAGGGGAGGAGATGAGTGAGGGGAGGGGAAAGGAGGGATAGAGTGAGGGGAGGGGAGGGGATGAGGGGAGGGGAGGGGAGGGAGGGAGGGGAGGGATGATGGGGAGGGAGGGAGGGAATGATGATGAGGAATGAGGGGGAGGGATGAGGGGAAGGGAAGGGGATGGGGAGGGGGGAGGGAATGATGAGGGAAGGGGAGGGGATGATGAGGGAAGGGGAGGGGAGGGGAGGGGATGATGAGGGGAGGGGAGGGGATGATGAGGGGAGGGGAGGGGAATGATGAGGGAGGGGAAGGGGAGGGAATGAGGGAAGGGGAGGGGATGATGAGGGGGGATGATGAGGGAAGGGGATGATGAAGGGGAGGGAGGGGAGGGGATGATGAGGGAGGGGAGAGGGAGGGGGGGATGAGGGGGAGGGGAGGGGATGACGAGGGGAGGGGAGGGGAGGGGAGGGAAGGGGAGGGGATGATGAGGGGAGGGGGGAGGGGATGATGAGGGGAGGGAGAGGGATGACAGGGGGGCTCGGGAGGGGGATGAGGAGGGGGGCTCAGCTCAGGAGGGGGATGAGGAGGGGGGGGGCTCAGGAGGGGAATGACGAGGAGGGGGTCGGGAAGGGATGACGAGGAGGGGGCGGGGGATGACGAGGAGGGGGATGACGAGGAGGGGGATGACGAGGGGATGACGAGGAGGGGATGACGAGGAGGGGTCGGGAGGGGAATGACGAGGAGGGGGGTCGGGAGGGGAATGACGGGAGGGGGTCGGGAGGGGAATGACGGGGAGGGGTCGGGAGGGGATGACGGGGAGGGGGTCGGGAAGGGGATGACGGGGAGGGGGTCGGGAAGGGGATGACGGGGGAGGGGGTCGGGGAGGGGGTCGGGAAGGGATGACGGGGAGGGATGACGGGGGGGGGTCAGGAGGAGCACGATGGGGGGGTCGGGAGGAGCACGATGGGGGGTAGGTAGGGGGATGGTGAAGAGAGGGGGTAGGGAGGGGGATTGATATGGGTAGGGAAGGATAAGGAGGAGGGTAGATGGGGCATGATGAAGGAGGGGGGTAGTTAGGGGGCTGATGAGGGAGGGGTAGGGAGGGGGATGATGAGGGAGGGAAGGTTAGGTCATAGAAATCATAGTAACCTCACACCACAGAAAGAGGCCATTCGGCCCATCACATCTGTACAGAACCACCCAGGGCCTACCCCTCCCACATATTTTTGCAGATGATACTAAAGTTGGTGGTGTGGTAGATAGTGAAGAGGGGTGTTTTAGTTTACAGAGTGACTTGGACAAGTTGCAGAGCTGGGCCGAGAGGTGGCAAATGGAGTTTAATGTGGAAAAGTGTGAGGTAATGCACTTTGGCAGGAACAATAAATGTGTAGAGTATAGGGCTAATGGTAGGGCTCTTAATAGTGTTGAGGAACAGAGGATCTTGGTGTATGTGTCAATAGATCCCTGAAAGTAGGCAGTCAAGTGGATAAAGTTGTTAAGAAGGCATATGGAGTCTTAGCTTTTATTGGTAGGGGGATTGAATTTAGGAGCCGCAGCATCATGTTGCAACTGTACAAAACTCTAGTGCGGCCGCACTTGGAGTATTGTGTGCAGTTCTGGTCCCCACATTATAAGAAAGATGTGGAGGCATTGGAGAGGGTACAGAGGAGGTTTACCAGGATGTTGCCTGGTATGGAGGGCAGGTCCTATGAAGAGAGGTTGAAGGATTTGAGGTTGTTTTCGTTAGAAAGGAGGCGGCTAAGAGGGGATCTTATTGAAGCATATAAGATGATTAGAGGTTTAGATAGGGTGGACAGTGATAGCCTTTTTCCTAGGATGGAGAAAGCTAGCACGAGGGGACACAGCTTTAAATTAAGGGTATGAGTTATAGGACGGATATCAGAGGTAGGTTCTTTACTCAAAGAGTGATTAGGGAGTGGAATGCCCTGCCTGCAGCTGTTGTAGATGCGCCAAGTTTGGTGGCGTTTAAGAGGTTAGTTGATAAGTATATGGATGAGAAGGGAATGGTTTAGTTAGGAGGGGCATTGCTTTTTATTTTGGTCGGCACAACATCGAAGGCCGAAGGGCCTGTTCTGTGCTGTATTGTTCTATGTTCTATGTTCTATGTTCTATTTACCCACTAATCCTTCTAAACTACACATCTTTGGACACTAAGGGCAATTGTAGCACAGCCAATTAAGCTAATCCTCACATCTTTGGACTTTGGGAGGGAACAGGAGTACCCAGAGGAAACCCACGCAGACACGGGGATAATGTGCAAACTCCAGAGACAGTAACCCAAGCTGGGAATCAAACCCAGATCTCTGAAACTGTGAAGCAGCAATGCTAACCACTGTGCTATCATGCCACCCATATGGGGTGGATGGGGGGGATGGACAGTGGGATGGTGGATGGAGGAGGTGGCGAATGAGGGGGGGGCGGATGAGGGGGGGTGCGGTGGACGGGAGGGTGGTGGATGGGGAGGGAGGGTGGACTGGGGGGTGGATGGGGGGAGGTGTAGGTAGGGGATATGAGGAAATGGGGGCTAGATAGGGGGATGACGAGGGTGGGGGCAGGTTGGGGAATGATGTGGGAAGGGGGTAGGTAGGGAGTGACGAATGAGGGGATAGGTCATAGAAATCATAGTACCCCACAGTACAGAAAAGGCCATTCGGCCTATCATGTCTGCACCAACCACAATACCACCCAAGCCTAACCTTTGTGAAGCAGCAGTGCCAAGCACTGTGCTACCATGCTGCCCATGTGGGGATGATGAAGGAGATGGGGTAGGTAGGTGGGGGGTGATGAGGGGGAGGACAGGAGTAGGTAAGGGGATGATGAGGGAGGGAGGGGGATAGAGAGGGAGGTAGGGGATAGAGAGGGAGGGAGTGTAGAGTGGGAGTAGGGGATTGGTGGGGTTGGGAGGTGGATAATGAGGAGGGGGGGTTCAGGAGGAGGAGGAGGGGGATTGAGGAGGAGGAGGAGGCAGGGGGAGGAGGAGGAGGGGGAGGAGGAGGATGGTGGAGGAGGAGGGAAGAATAAAGGAGGAGGAGGAGGGGGAGGAGGAGGAGGGGAAGAGAGGAGGAGGAGGAGGAGGAGGAGGAGGAGGAGGAGGAGGGAGGAGGAGGGGAGGGAGGAGGAGGAGGGGAGGAGGAGGAGGAGGAGGAGGAGGAGGAGGAGGAGGGGGGAGGAGGAGGAGAGAGGGGGGGAGGGAAGGGGAGGAGGAGGGGGAGGAGGAGAGGAGGAGGGAGGGGAGGGAGGGGGGGGAGGAGGAGGAGGGGGAGGAGGGGAGGGGGGAGGAGGGAGGAGGGGGGGGAGGAGGGGAGGAGGAGGGAGGGGGGAGGAGGAGGAGGGGGGGGAGGAAGGAGGGGGGGGAGAGGAGGAGGAGGGGGGGGAGGAGGAGGAGGAGGGGGAGGAGGAGGAGGGGAGGAGGGGGAGGAGGGGGAGGAGGAGGGGAGGAGGAGGGGAGGAGGAGGAGGGGGGAGAGAGGAGGGGGGAGAGGAGGAGGGGGGGGGGGAGGAGGAGGGGGGAGGAGGAGGAGGGGGGAGAGGAGGGGGAGGAGGAGGGGGAGGAGGAGGGGGGGGAGGAGGGGGAAAAGGAGGAGGAGGGGCGGAGGAGGGGGAGGAGGAGGGGGAGGAGGAGGGGGAGGAGGAGGAGGAGGAGAGGGGGAGGAGAGGGGGAGGAGGAGAGGGGGAGGAGGAGGAAGAGGAGAGGAGGAGGACGGGGAGGAGGGGGAGGAGGGGGGGGAGGAGGGGGGGGAGGAGAGGGGGGGGCGGAGGGGGGGGAGGAGGGGGGGGGGAGGAGGGGGGGCGGAGGGGGGGGAGGAGGGGGATGAGGGGAGGGGGGAGGGAGGGGGGGAGGGGGGGAGGGGGGAGGGGGGGAGGGGGGGAGGGGGGAGGGGGGGGGGAGGAGGAGGAGGGGGAGGGGAGGAGGGGAGGGGGAGGAGGGGGAGGGGGGAGGAGGGGAGGAGGGGGAGGGGGGAGGAGGAGGAGGGGGGGAGGAGGAGGGAGGGGGGAGGAGGAGGAGGAGGAGGGGGGGGGGGGAGGAGGAGGGGGGGGGGAGGAGGAGGAGGAGGGGGGGGAGGAGGAGGAGGAGGGGGGGAGGAGGAGGGACGGGGGAGAGGGAGGGAGGAGGAGGGAGGGGGAGGAGGAGGAGGGGGGAGGAGGAGGAAGGGGGAGGGAGGAGGAGGAGAGGGGGAGGAGGAGGGGGGAGGAGGAGGAGAGGGGGGAGGAGGAGGAGGAGGGAGAGGGGAGCGAGGAGAGGGGGAGGAGGAGGAGGAGATGAGGGGAGGAGGAGGAAGAGGGAGAGGAGGAGGACGGGGAGGAGGGGGGGAGGAGGGGGATGAGGGGGAGAGGGGGGGGAGGGGGGGGGGGAGGGGGGGGAGGGGGAGGGGGGAGGGGGGGAGGGGGGGGGGGGAGGGGGAGGGGGGGAGGAGGAGGAGGGGGAGGGAGAGGGGAGGAGGGGAGGGGAGGAGGGGGAGGGGGAGGAGGGGGAGGGGGAGGAGGGGGAGGGGAGGAGGGGAGGGGGAGGAGGGGAGGGGGGGGGGGGGGAGGGGGAGGGGGGGAGGGGGACGGGGGGGGGGGGGGGGGGGGGGGGGGAGGAGGGGGGGGGGGGGGAGGAGGGGGAGGGGGGGGAGGAGGGGAGGGGGGGAGGAGGGGGACCGGGGGGAGGAGGGAGGAGGGGAGGGGGGGGAGGAGGGGAGGGGTGGGAGGAGGAGGGGGGGAGGAGGGGGAGGGGGAGGAGGAGGGGGAGGGGAGGGGAGGAGGAGGGGGAGGGGGGAGGGGGTATGGGGGAGGGGGAGGGGGGATGGGGTTGGGGGGGGGAGGGGGAGGGGGATGGGGGGAGGGGAGGAGGGGGAGGAGGAGGGGGAGGAGGGGGAGGGGGAGGAGGAGGGGGAGGAGGATGGGAGGGGGGGGGGGGAGGAGGAGGGGGAGGAGGAGGGGGGGATGGGGGGGGGGGGGGGAGGGGGGGGGGGATGGGGAGGGGCGGAGGGGGGGACGGGGGATGGGGGGAGGGGGAGGGGGGGGGGGAGGGGGGGAGGGGGGATGGGGGGAGGAGGAGGGGGAGAGGGGGAGGAGGGGAAAGGGGGATGGGGGAGGGGGGGATGGCGGGACGGGGGGGAGGGGGGAGGGGGGGGGGGAGGGGGGGGGGGAGGGGTTTTGGAGGGGGGAGGGGGGAAGGGGGTTGGGTGGGTGGGGAGGGGAGGGAGGGGGGAAGGGAGGGGGGAAGGGGAGGGGGGGAAGGGGGAGGAGGAGGAGGGGGGGGGGAAGGGGGAGGGGGGGTGGGAGGGGGAGGAGGGGAGGGGGGGAGGGGGGGGGGGGGGGGATGGGGGGGGGGGGGTGATGGGGGGAGGGGAGGCGGGGGTATGGGGGGAGGGGGAGGGGGGGGGGGGGAGGGGGAGGGGGATGGGAGGGAGGAGGAGGGTGGATGGAGGGGGAGGAGGGGGAGGGGGATGGGGAGGGAGGGGGGGGGGGGGGGGGGAGGAGGAGGGGGGTGAGGAGGAGGGGGGTGAGGAGGAGGGGGGTGGGGGAGGAGGGGGGACGAGGAGGGGGGTGACGAGGAGGGGGGGGTGACGAGGAGGGGGGGGTGACGAGGAGGGGGGGTGAGGGGAGGTAAGGGGGGTGACGAGGAGGGGGGACGAGGAGGAGGGGGAATGAGGAGGAGGGGGGGGAGGAGGAGGGGGAGGAGGGGGGAGGAGGGGAGGTGATGAAGAGGGAGGTGAGGAGGAGGAGGGGTGGAGGAGGAGGGAGGGGGGAGGAGGGGGAGGGGGTGAGGAGGAGGGGGGTGAGGAGGAGGGGGGAGGAGAGGGGGGTGAGGAGGAGGGGGGGAGGAGGAGGGGGGTGAGGAGGAGGGGGGTGAGGAGGAGGGGGGAGGAGGAGGAGGGGGGTGAGGAGGAGGGGGGTGAGGAGGAGGGGGGTGAGGAGGAGGGGGGTGAGGAGGAGGCGGGGTGAGGAGGAGGGGGGTGAGGAGGAGGGGGGTGAGGAGGAGGGGGTGAGGAGGGGGGGTGAGGAGGGGGGGGTGAGGAGGGGGGGGGAGAGAGGGGGGAGGGGAGGGGGGGTGAGGGGAGGAGGAGGGGGGTGAGGAGGAGGGGGGATGAGGAGGAGGGGGGATGAGGAGGAGGGGGAGAGGAGGAGGAGGAGGGGAGAGGGAGGAGAGGAGGGGATGAGGGGGAGGGAGGAGGAGGGGGAGAGGAGGAGGGGGGGAGGGGGGATGAGGAGGAGGGGGATGGGAGGAGGGGGATGAGGAGGAGGGGGATGGGTAATGCAGACCAGGATTGGAAACACAAGACGGATGAGGTGGAAAAAATAAACTCACTTATTTCTGTTGTTAACCAAATTTAGAGGAAAATAAACCTTCCCCTTAAGCCTCATATTTCGATGAAAAGACTCGAGCGGTGCCGAATGAAAAGATTAAAGAGAAAGGAGCCGCGACTCAGAAACGTCCTTGAAGGAAAGTTGTCGGGAGAAGCAGAGAGAGAGGGAGCCCAGGGAGAGAGAGAGAGAGAGAGGGAGAGAGAGACTCCAGAGGAGAGAGAAGAAGAGAGAGAGAGCTCAGGGGAGAGAGAGAGAGAGGGAGAGAGAGACTCCAGAGGAGAGAGAAGGAGAGAGAGAGAGCTCCAGGGGAGAGAGAGAGTGGAGACAGGGAGAGAGAGGGAGAGAGGGAGAGAGAGACTCCAGGGAGAGAGAGGAGAGAGAGACTCCAGGGGAGAGAGAAGGAGAGAGAGCGCTCCAGGAGAGAGAGAGAGAGGGAGAGGGAGAGAGCGCGAGGGAGAGAGAGAGAGAGAGAGAGAGGGAGAGAGAGAGGAGAGGAGAGAGAGAGGGAGAGAGAGAGAGAGGGGGAGAGAGAGAGAGGGGAGAAGGACGGAGAGAGAGGGAGAGAGAGAGAGAGAGAGAGATCCAGGGGGAGAGAGAGAGAGTTCCAGGGAGAGAGAGAGAGAGAAGCTCCAGGGAGAGAGAGAGAGAGAGCGCTCCAGGGGAGAGAGAGAGAGGAGAGCGCTCCAGGGGAGAGAGAGAGAGAGAGCGGCTCCAGAGAGGAGAGAGAGAGAGAGAGAGAGAGAGCGCTCCAGGGGAGAGAGAGAGAGAGAGAGCGCTCCCGAGAGAGAGAGTCCGAGAGAGAGGAGAGAGCGCTCCAGGGAGAGAGAGAGAGAGAGAGAGAGCTCCAGGGGAGAGAGAGAGAGAGAGAGAGAGCGCTCCAGGGGAGAGAGAGAGAGAGAGAGAGAGCGCTCCAGAGGAGAGA
The DNA here is from genome assembly GCA_024679065.1 of Sphyrna mokarran. Classification (NCBI taxonomy): domain Eukaryota; kingdom Metazoa; phylum Chordata; class Chondrichthyes; order Carcharhiniformes; family Carcharhinidae; genus Sphyrna; species Sphyrna mokarran. The sequence continues at coordinate 20,561,102 of JAGIQG010000012.1, read as the reverse complement.
GAGAGAGAGCGCTCCAGAGCGGAGAGAGAGAGAGAGAGCGCTCCAGAGAGAGAGAGCGCTCCAGGGAGAGAGAGAGAGAGAGAGAGAGAGAGCGCTCCAGGGGAGAGAGAGAGAGAGAGAGAGCGCTCAGGGGAGAGAGAGAGAGAGAGAGAGAGCGAGGGGAGAGAGAGAGAGAGGAGCGCCCAGGGGAGAGAGAGAGAGAGAGAGCGCTCCAGGGAGAGAGAGAGAGAGAGAGAGAGCGCTCCAGAGAGAGAGAGAGAGAGCGCTCCAGGGGGAGAGAGAGAGAGAGAGAGAGAGCGCTCCAGGGGAGAGAGGAGAGGAGAGAGAGAGAGAGAGAGAGAGAGAGAGCTCAGGGGAGAGAGAGAGAGAGAGAGAGCGCTCCAGGGGGAGAGAGAGAGAGAGAGAGAGCGCTCCAGGGGAGAGAGAGAGAGAGAGAGAGAGCGCTCCAGGGGAGAGAGAGAGAGAGGAGAGCGCTCCAGGGGAGAGAGAGAGAGAGAGAGAGCGCTCCAGAGAGAGAGAGAGAGAGAGAGCGCTCCAGGGGAGAGAGGAGAGAGGAGAGAGAGCGCTCCAGGGGAGAGGAGAGAGAGAGAGAGAGGAGAGCGCTCCAGGGGAGAGAGAGAGAGAGAGAGAGAGAGCGCGCTCCAGGGAGAGAGAGAGAGAGGAGCGCTCCAGGGAGAGAGAGAGAGAGAGAGAGAGCGAGCGCTCCAGGGGGGAGAGAGAGAGAGAGAGCGCTCCAGGAGAGAGGAGAGAGAGAGAGAGAGAGAGCGCTCCAGGGGAGAGAGAGAGAGAGAGAGCGATCCAGGGAGAGAGAGAGAGAGAGAGCTCCAGGGGGGGAGAGAGAGAGAGAGAGCTCCAGGGGGAGAGAGAGAGAGAGAGGGAGAGCTCCAGGGGGGATACCAGGGGGGAGAGAGAGAGAGAGGGAGAGCTCCAGGGGGGAGAGAGAGAGAGAGAGAGCTCCAGGGGAGAGAGAGAGGTAGAGCTCCGCCAGGCGCCCAGGGTAGCTCAGCTGGGACAAGTTCATATTGTCTGTCCACCTCTCACAGACTGGAAAGAGGTTCACCCTGTCCCAAACTAGCCCAATTCTCAGATTCAGAAAGGACACTGTCAAAATAAACAAAATATTTGGCTTAGAAAAAATTCAAACAGAAACGGGGGAGAGAAGCGAGAGAACGTTTCCAGAAAGACGGTGCTGTTTAAAACTCTACTTGCCCACCCCCCAGACAGGGAGAAACCCTGAGAGTCAAGTGGAAGGGATGCTAGATCGATCCGTATGGATCCTGCTGCTTACCATGGCTGAGGTGGCACTATAACCCCTTCCTCAGTGAGTTAGTAACTCTTGGAGTGCTCCTGCTGCGACTCGCTGCTCCGATTCTCCCACACTGAATGGCGACTGAAGAGCAGGTCTGTAGCTCCCTCCCACCCACTGGCACTTCCTCACGCCCATTCCTGTCTCTCACTGCAGAGCCCAGCTCCCAACCTGTCCCCACACAGGGAGAGAACGGGATTACAACACCTTCCCAGTCACCTTTTACAAACTGCATTTCAATGTAATTCTCCAGACAAGTTTGATTTAGCTTTTTTTTTGAGGACTCTTGGGGTTTTTTTTGACAGACAAGGTAACAGCCAGTTGACTGGCACCCGCTCCCATATTTGGACCGTGAGCATTCCGAGTCCGCCCACAAAAATCAACTCTTCCAGGCCTGCATCTCTGAGGGCAAATGTGACATTCAACTTTCCCCCTTTTTTGCCAACACAAAGTCAGTTCGGTTCAGAGTGCTGGGAAAATATTCAGAGAGCCCGGGGGAGGAAATTACAATGTTTGGCTCAAGGAGAAAAGTCAAAGATTGCATTCGAACTGTTAACTCTGTCCTCCGCCAGCCCCCCCCCCCCCCCGCCAATGCTGCCAAACCAGCTGAGATTTTATTTTCCAGCACTTTCTTTCTAGTCTCAGAGCTCCAGCACCTGCAGTATTTTGCTTTTCATAGAATTCCTACTGTGCAGAAGGAGGCCATTCGTCCATTGAGTCTGTACCCATAATCGCATCCAGGCCCTATCCCTATAATCTCACATATTTACCCTCGCTAGTCCTCCTGACACTAAGGGGCAATTTAGCACCGCCAGTCCGCCTAACCTGCACATCTTTGGGCTGTGGGTTGAAACTGGAGCACCTGGAGGAAACCCACACCAACACTGGAAGAATGTGCAGATTCTGCACTCGAATTGAACCCGGATGCCTGGCGCTGTGAGGCAACAATGCTGACCACTGTGCCACCGTGCCATTCTATAAATGGTGGCAAGAGAGACACTGGGGTGTGAGACCTGATCTCAGTCAAAGAGGAAGAATGCATTTTATTTTCCAAAATAAACATTGTTAACCACCACAGTGGTGTTCCTCTAACTTCTGTTTTCCCACCCTGCCCCAATCATTGGCAGTTATGCTTTCTGTGTCCTTTGACCTGTAATTTTTTTTTCCCTGATCGTCTCCTCTTCTGCAATGCTGCTTAAAATCTATCTCTTACACCCCAAACATTTGTTCACTTGCCCTCAGATCACCTCCTTTGCCAGGGATCCGTCTGTGTCTGAAAGAACAGCGCTTTGCAATATTTTACTATCTCAAAGCCAATATAAATGCAAAATTCTGTAGAGCTGGAAATCTGAAATAAAAACAGGAAATGCTGGAAAAACTCAGCAGATCTGGCAACATCTATGGATCACCACTCACCTGATGAAGGAGTAGTGCTCTGAAAGCTTGCGGCTTGTGCTAGCAAATAAATCTGTTGGACTTTAACCAAGTCCAAGTGAAACTTCTTACTGAACATGTGTGGAGAGAGAACCAGTTAACATTTTGAGTCTATATATAATCATACGGATTTAAAACATTAACTTTCTCTCCACAGATGCTGCCAGACTTGCTGGGTTTATCCATCATTTCCTGTTTTTATTTATTATATGAGTGTGACTCTTCAAGGGAACTGAAAACTATTAAGATAAAGGCAAAACACTGCAGATGCTGGAGTCTGAAACAAAAACAAAAAATTCTGGAGAATCTCAGCAGGTAAAGTTTATTTATTAGTGTCACAAGTAAGGCTGACATTAACACTGCATTTAATTCCCCTAGTTACCACAAATTGGTGCCCGTTCAGGTCAATGCGCCTAACCAGTATGTTTTCAGAATGTGGGAGGAAACGGGAGCACCAAGAGGAAGTGCACACAGACACAGGGAGAAGATATGGCTAAATTCTCCTCCAGTTCGATTTTCAAGTTTGCTGACGACACCACTGTAGTGGGTCGGATCTCAAGCAATAATGAGACAGATTACAGGAATGAAGTAGAGAATCTGGTGAATTGGTGCGGCAACAATAATCTCTCCCTCAGTGTCATACAGTGGAAAGTATTGTTTCTTACATGCTAGACAGGCAAAACATACTGTTCAAAGAGAAGGAGATGAGAGAGTGCAGAGTGTAGTGTTACAGTCGTAGCTGGGACGTAGAGAAAGATCAATTTAATGCAAGGTAGGTCCATTCAAAAGTCTGACAGCAGCAGGGACGAAGCTATTATTGAGTCGGTTGGTACATGATCACAGACTTTTGTATCTTTTTCCCAACAGAAAAAGGTGGAAGAGAAAATGTTGGGGTGTATAGGGTCCTTGTTATCTAGGTGTTCCAGGGTTGAGTGCAGGGCCAGGGAAATGGCGTCTGTTGTGGACGTTTTGCAGTGGTAGGCAAACTGTAGTGGATCCAGGTAGTCCGGGAGGTTGGAATTGATTGGTGCCATGATTACCCTCTTGAAGCACTTCATAATGTCAGAGCCATCAGTCAATAGTCATTAAGTCATCATGGTACTTGCTTTCTCTTACGTACCAGGGTGATGGTCGTCTTTTTAAAGCAGGTAGGGACCTCAAATAGTTGTAAACATTTTTCGTCCTAACAAATTGAAGGAGACGAAAAGCAAAAAGTGATATCGCTAACAGGCCAGACTTGCAATGTAATAAGAAGCCTAACCTATCCAGATGGCCCTGACTCAAAAATTTCTAATAAACTGGTAGATCTGAAGCCCTGAGTAATTCTCCAGTGATATTGCTTCAACATGGCTGGGATAACCACTGGGAACCTACTCAAGAACTAACTAGGATGCGGAAACTAGTTGAACACAGCAAATTTAAACCGCCCCTGAATCAAATGACTCCCTTTACCAGGTGTCTGACTCCCTGCATCAGATCCGTGACTCCCAATACCAAATCCCGACTCCCTATAACAGCGTCTGACTCCCTATACCAGAGTCCAACTCCCTATACCAGATCCCTGACTCCCTGTACCAGATCCCAACTCCCTATATCAGATCCCTGACTCCCTGTACCAGATCCCAACTCCCTATATCAGATCCCTGACTCCCTGTACCAGGTCCCAACTCCCTATATCAGATCCCTGATTCCCTATACCAGGTCCCTGCCTCTCCATACCAGATCCCAACTCTCTGTACCAGATCCCAACTCCCTATACTAGACCCCTGACTCCCTACCAGATCTCTCGCTCCCTATACCAGTTCCCAACTCCCTATATCAGAAAGGAAAAGATCAACTTAATGCAAGGTAGGTCCATTCAAAAGTCTGACAACAGCAGGGAAGGAGCTGTTCTTGAGTTGGTTGGTACGTGACTCAGACTTTTGTATCTTTTTCCCGATGGAAGAAGATGGAAGAGAGAATGTCTAGGGTATGTGTGGTTCTTAATTCTGTTGGCAGCTTTGCCAAAGTAGCAGGAAGTGTAGACAGAGTCAATAGATGGGAGGCTGGTTTGAGTGATGAGTTGGGTTATATTCACAACCTTTTGTAGTTCCTTGCAGTCTTGGGCAGAGCAGGCGTCATACTAAGTTGTGATACAATCAGAAAGAATGCTTTCTATGGTGCATCTATAAAAATTGGTGAGTCATAGCTCTCACGAACAACACCATGGCAGTAGGCATGTAAATTGTTCTTGAGAGAAGTTTACTGTGAGATAGACATCAGCGGCGACACCAGGGATAACTACCCCCTGTGTCGTGAGATTTTTTATACCAGCTGGAGCAGGCAAATCCTGCCTTAATTTCACGTTTCAGCCAATATGGTAACTCCAAACGTACAGCACTCTCTCAGCGCTGCACTAGATTATCACCTTGATCATTGTGCTTGGGTCTTAGAGTGGGAATTGCACCACACCCCTCTGATTCAGAGGTGAGTGTTATTCCAGTGGAACCGCAGCTGATACCTGAGGATTTGCACAAAGATATTGGTGGTTGTGTTACAAGTTTACTGCCCCTCTCTCCCAGCCCAATCCCCGTGTGGTGCTGAACACTTGTCCGGCCAGAGTTTACATGGTTAATGGGGGGGTGGAGGGGGGGAGTGGGTAGCTCATTTACAAGAGGTCAATGGTTACAAATGCCATTTAGGGCATTCTTTCAGTGCCTTCCTACCCATATGCTTGGGAACAGCTGCAGCCATGGGAGGTTGTGGCCCTTGCCAAGTCCAGATTTTGCCATCACTGATTGACTCCTGATCAAGAGGCCCAGTCGTGTTCTCTGCGGTTTTATCTCAGAAGAAAGGCAGGCCCTGATAGTGAGGGCCGCATTGCCCTGTGTGCCATCTGTCATTCTTTAGTCATCCTCGTCCACAGGTTGTCACTGATCCAACAACTGATGGTCCTTGGTCCAAACTATGAGCCCTTGCACCCAGTTTCCCCCAGGACTTGCTGACAGAGACTGGAAGAACCTCTTTGGGGCCCACGTTTTCCTGAATGTAAATTTAAAAATGATATTTTTAAATCAAAACTCACTTTGTCCTGTTTATATTCGGCCTAAAACACATGGAAGGCGGCAGATGGAAGATAACGTGACTAAGAATGAAGTTAACCACTGTGGTAACAAAAACAGAGAAGCAGAGTATTTTTTAATTGGAAAGTGTTATTATCCAAAGGGATCTGGGTGCCTTTGTTCATGAGTTACTAAAAGCTAACACACAGTGCAGCAACCAATTAGGAAGGCAAATTACTTTCATCACAAGGCGATTTGAGCACAGGAGTAAAGGTATCTTGCTTTGATTGTATAAAACCTTGGTGAGACTGCGTCTGAAGAATTGTGTACAGTTTTAGTGCCCTTACCTGAAGAAGGATATACTTGCCAGAGAGAAAGTGCAGTAAAGTTTCACCTGGGATGGCAGGATTGTCCTTTGGAGAGAGATTGAGGATATTGGCCATATTCCCTCGAGGTTAGAAAAAGAAACAAGAGGTGATCTGATTGGAACATACAAAATGCTGACAGGGCTTGACAAGGTAGACACAGGAGGGATGTTTCCCCTGACTGGGGAGGTCCAGAACTAAGAGACTTGGTTTTAGAATAAGGAGTATAACATTTAGGACTGGGATAAGGAGGAATTTCTTCATTCAGAGGGAGGGAATCTTTGGAATTCTCTACCCCAGAGGGTTGTGAAGGCTTAGTCGATGAGTCTGTTCAAGATTGAGGTCAAAGTAGATGGCGAACACATTGAGGGATATGGTGATAGTGCGGGAAATAGCAGAAGATCAGCCATCATCTAACTGAATGGTGGACCAGGCTAAAGGGGCTGAATGGTCTACTCCTGTTCCTGTTTCCTATGTCTCCAGGGACCTTTCCCCGTTAACCTCAGCCTAAACAGAAGCTATCTCCATCTCAGGAACCGTGGGATATTTTCTTGCTTTTTAGACTTCATTGCTCAAGTTTAAAGTATTAGAAAGTGAAGGGTTGAATGTTAGTAATAGGTTTTAATAAGAGTTGTCAGTGGGCAAGTTTCTCGTTTCTGTGTTAGATTTGAATCAGGCTGGTTTTTGTCAAACTGGCCTACCCAGGTGGGTGGGTCTCTCAGGGCCAACTCAGCTTTAACAAAGAACTTGGTGGCAACAGGGCTGACTCTGCTCAGAAGGGAGTGGGGAGGGAAACAGGCAGTTTTCTTTCCAAATGGTTCTGCTCGCTGACTAACAAACCTGTCCTACCTGTTTCCCCTCCCACTCCCTTCCATGCAGAGTAAGCCCTGTTGCCACTGATTTCCTTATAAGGAGCTGGAGCTGAGGTTGATCTCGGGTGAGCCACTTTGACACAAACCAGTCGAATGGTACTTCCGGCACCACAGCATTGATCACCCGATCTGTTGAAGCAGCAATACTGGCTTCTGGGGAGGACTCCTTCCTCTCCACATCCTCCCGCAGATATACTCCTCCTGATGTGTGGACAGGAGGAAAGCATTGATATCTGATCAGGCAACCATGAAAAATTCTTCTGACATTAAACACCTCTTCCATATTATAACATCGTCCTGAAGTCAGAAATACCCACAGGGGAGTCGGCTTGCTTTTGGGCAAAAGACCCTGTTGAGGGGTAGATCAGTTCATGGTTGGGTGGGGGGGGGGGGGGGGGGGGTGGCATCTGATCTAGGCCACAAGCCTGGTCCTAAACTTTCAGATCAACTTTCATCATGACTGTGCCTGACAATAACAATTTGTATTTAGATAGTGCCATTAATGTAATTAAATTCCAGGGAATGTTATCCAACAAAATTGACAGTGAGCTACATAAGGGGACAAAAAAGCAGATGACAGTCAACGAGAGGCTTTCAACAATATCTAAAAGGAGGAAAGTAAGGCTGAGAGATTTAGGGGAAAGGATTCCAGAGCCCAGACTTTAAGCTACTCAAGGCATGACTGTCAGTGCAACAAGAATTAAATAGGAAGGAGGAAACAGAGAGAGGGATGGGGTAGGGGGAAGGGGGGTGGTGGGGGGAGATTACAGATAGAGGGAAGGGTAACAAGGAGGGGGGATACTGCAGAGCGAGGAAGTAGGTAACAGAGAGAAGGATCAGGTGATTAAAGAGAGAGGGAAGGGGAGATTACACACGGAGGGGGGTAACAGAGAGGGAGGGGCAGATTACAGAAGGGGTGATTACAGAGAGGGAGAAGAATATTACTGAGAGGGAGGAAGTCACAGACAGAGGGAGGGAGAGTTTATGGGGGGGCGAAATTACAAAGAGGGAGGGAGGGGAATTTACAAAGAGAGAGAGGTGAGATTACAGATAGAGGGAAGGGGTAACAGAGAGAGGGAAAGGGAGATTTACAGAGAGACGGGGATGGGAGTAACGGAGATACAGAAAGAGAGATTACCGAAGGAGAGGAGAAGAGATTTACAGGGAAATGTGAATGAGAGATTGCAGAGCAATGACTTGAACAGACGAAAGAGCATCAAGACCTCAGATGAGACACTGCTTGACCTGAGCTGGACAGGAAGAGAGACATATCCACAGCGGGAGCAGGAATTCCTCCACTCTGTACTGGAAGAAGTTTAGTGAGATTTGCCAAGTTATTTCAATATCACATGCCATATCATAAGAACATAAGAAACAGGAGCAGGAGTAGGCCATCCAGCCCCTCGAGCCAGCCCCGCCATTCAATAAGATCATAGAACATAGAACATAGAGAACATAGAACATTTCAGCGCAGTACAGGCCCTTCGGCCCTCGATGTTGCGCCGGCCAGTGGACCCTCTAACCTAAACTATTTCAATATCATCCATATGCCTATCCACTGACCATTTGAATGCCCCCAAAGTAGGCGAGTCCACAACTGCTGCAGGCAGGGCATTCCACGCCCTCACCACCCTCTGTGTAAAACACCTGCCTCTGACATCCATCCTATAACTACCACCTCTTAATTTAAAGTTATTTCCCCTTGTGTTGGTCATCACCATCCGAGGAAAAAGGCTCTCACTAACCACCCTATCCAATCCCTTGATCATCTTATACGCCTCAATTAGGTCACCGCGTAACCTTCTTCTCTCTAATGAAAATAACCTCAGGTCCCTCAGCCTTTCCTCATAAGGCCTTCCCACCATACCAGGCAACATCCTGGTAAACCTCCTCTGCACCCTTTCCAATGCTTCCACATCTTTCTTATAATGCGGCGACCAGAACTGTACGCAATACTCCAAGTGCGGCCGCACCAGAGTTTTGTACAGTTGTAACATAACCTCAAGGCTCCTAAATTCAATCCCTCTACCAATAAAAGCTAACACACCGTATGCCTTCTTAACAACTTTATCAACCTGGGTGCCAACTTTCAAAGAGCTATGTACTTGTACCCCAAGATCCCTCTGCTCGACAACACTATTAAGGGTCCTTCCATTAGCCCTATATTTCATATGCCTGTTATTCCTACCAAAGTGAATCACCTCACACTTATCCGTATTGAATTCCATTTGCCACCTCACGGCCCAGCTCTGCAACCTATGTCCCTCTGCAAACTGTAACATCCATCCTCGCTGTCTACAACTCCCCCCACTTTGGTATCATCAACAAATTTACTAATCCAACCCTCTACATCCTCATCTAGGTCATTTATAAAAATGACAAACAGCAGTGGCCCCAAAACAGATCCTTGAGGTATACCACTTGTAACTGCACTCCAGGTTGAATATTTCCCATCAACCACCACCCTCTGTCTTCTATCAGCTAGCCAATTCCTAATCCAAACTGCTAAATCACCTTCAATCCCATCATCTGCACTTTCTGCAGTAGCCTACCATGGGGAACCTTATCAAACGCTTTGCTAAAATCCATATACACAGATCATGGCTGATCTGTAATGGTTCAGTACCACTTTCCCACTTTCTCTCCATAACTCTTAATTCCATTGTCAATTAAAAACCTATCCATTCCTGACTTGAACATATTCAGTGAGGAAGCCTCCACCACCTCATCAGGCAGAGAATTCCAAAGATTCACCACCCTCTGTGTGAAGAAACCCCTCCGCAACTCCGATCTGAACCGCGCCCCCCCCAATCTTGAGGCTATGCCCTCTAGTCCTGCTATCTTTGTTAAGCTGGAAGAGTCTCTCAACCTCTACCCTATCCATCCCCTTCATTATCTTATACGTCTCTATAAGATCCCCTCTCAGTCTTCTAAACTCCTAAGAGTACAAACCTAGCCTATTCAGTCTCTCCTCATATTCCAACGCCCTCATCTCTGGTATCGGCCTAGTAAACCTTCTCTGCACCCCCTCCAAGGCCAATATATCCTTCCTCGAATGCTGCGACCAAAACTGTACACAGTACTCCAGCTGCGGCCTCACCAGCACCCTATACAGCTGCAACAGAACCTCCCTACTTTTATATTCTATCCCCATAGCTATAAAGGCCAACATTGCATTCACCTTTTTAATCACCTGCATACTGTGTTTTTGCAATTCGTGCCCAAGGACCCCCAAGTCCCTCTATATCGTCGCATGCTGCAGCTTTTCTCCATTTAGACAGTAGTCCTTCCTACCATTATTCTTACCAAAATGGATAACCTCACACTTGCTAACATTATACTCCACCTGCCAGGTCCTCGCCCACTCACTCAACCTATCCAGATCCCTCTGCAGGCTTTCCACACCTTCCACGCAATTTGCTTTTCCACACATCTTCGTGTCATCAGCAAATTTCATCACCCTGCACTCTGCCCCTTCCTCCAGATTATCTATGTAAATGGTAAATAGTTGAGGCCCCAGCACCAATCCTTGGGGCACTCCACTAGTCACCAGCTGCCAATCAGAATAGCACCCATTAATACCTACCCTCTGCTCCCTATGAGACAACCAATCCTCTATCCAGTCTAACATCCTACCCCCGCCTCCCTGCACCTTAACCTTCTGCAGCAATCTTTTATGAGGCACCTTATCAAACGCTTTTTGGAAATCCAAAAACACTACATCCACCGGTTCCCCTCTATCAACCGCACTAGTCACTTGCTCATAGAAGTCCAATAAATTCGTCAAGCACGACTTCCCCTTAACGAATCCGTGCTGCGTCTGCCTGATCAAACAGTTCATATCCAGATGCCTCGTTATTTCTGCTTTGACTACAGATTCAAGCATTTTTCCTACTACAGACGTTAAACTAACCTAATATCCTTCTAAGTGCACCAGTAGCTCAATGCACTGTACCTCCATCAGTTACCTACTAACAACCCCTTGTCAGTCAGATCTCAGCCATAATGTTAACAGACTCTATTCTATCTGACCTTGTAAGCCTCACACCCAATCCTCACAGCTTACACAACCATCAAAGCTATCTTCCCCCAAATGTTTTTATAGCATGTTACCTTTTTCTTTGCAGGAGAAGGTGCTACAAGAGAAGGTGCTGAATGCTAACAAAGGCAGCAACAAATAACTGAAAGAGAACAGTGACTACCTGTTTTGTGAAGATTGCAAGACGTTCTTTCTGGATGAATGCCCTGTGCATGGTCCTCCAATATTCACCAAGGACGCTGAATTCAGCCAACCTGACAGAGTATGTTTAATCCTCCCAGAGGGTCTCAGCATAGCAACTTCAAAAATTCAAAAAACTGGTCTTGTGTATAGAATGCAGGAAAGGTAAAGGAGTTCACTTTGGACCCTACAGAGGAACCGTATCAAATGAAGAATCAGCTGCTGTCAGTAGATATTCATGGATGATAAGTTCTCCAGATCGTTCTCAACTTTCATAGAATCCTGTAGTACAAAAGGAGGACATTTGACCCATCGAGTCTGCAGCAACCACAATCCCACCCAAGTCTGATTCCCATCCATTTAGCCTAGTCAGTCCCCCTGACACTAAGGGGCAATTTTCCATGGCCAATCCTCCTAACCCAGACATTTTTGGACAGTGGGAGGAAACTGGAGCACTAGAACAAGCCCATGCAGACACAGGGAGAATGTGCAAACTCCACACAGACAGTGACCCAAGTTGGGAATTGAACCCGTGTCCCTGGCGCTGTGAGGCAGCCGTGCTAACCACTGTGTCACAGTGCCGCCCTAATTTGTTTATAAGAAAAAGTTCAAACTTTATTTGAATGCAGCTTCAGTAAGTTATTTAAGTTTCCTTTTCCTGGTTGCTACTGGATGCAGCTGACAAGTAGAAAACAAGAGAAGACAATATCAGCTTTCGCCCTGATCTTTTAGCAAACTGATCTAGCCTGAAAACCTGTTGAGATGTAGAGAGGCTCCCTGTTTTCTCCCACACTCCGGGTTAGATTGACCATGGTAAATTGCCCCTTAGTGTCAGGGCAATTAGCAGGGTAAATATATGGGGTTATGGGGATAGAGCCTGGATGGGATTGTTACTGGTACAGGCCCAATGGCCAAATAGCCTCCTACTGCATTTTAGGGATTCTGCAATTCTAAGTAGGCCAGCGTGTTTTAACCTCCCTCCATGAAAAGGACATTGCTGAGATTGTGCTCACTAGTGATCAGTAATGTGGGTATCTTTTTCTCCAATCTCACTGCTCTCTCATTCTCCAGTCTCCTGTATGGGAGGCTGCAGAGGGTGTAAATCACACACTTCTTACTTTCTCCTCTCCCCTCACCCTGATTTAGCTGTTGTTCCTTTTTCATTTCAGAAACCAAAGAGCTGGAATCTGTCCCGATAGTGGAAGAAAGAGCACAAAGTGAAGAGAGACAGTTGCTTGATCTTAAACTTGTAGTCACCAATGCTGAAAAATTACAATGTACGTATTTATAGGCTTAGAAAGAGGAGAGATCGGCACTAATCCACAGGAGCTACGGGGAAAGGTTAGTGCTGAAGGAGAGGTTGCACACGAGCTTTATAGCAAAGGACTCAGATGAGGATTTTGATGAAGCAAGCCCACAGCAGAAGGCTAAAAGAAGCAAAGTGCTGCGGATGCTGAAGTTAAGAGATTGGATGTGAGTGAGGAAGTCAAATTTGGGGTTGAGTAGAACCCACCGGCTGTACATCTGAGTGTAGTTGGAGGTGGCATTCAGACACATTGGCAGAGTAAATGTGAAAGGTGTTTTCTGGAGCTGAGGAATACAGGAACTGGAATAGACCAGTTAATCCTTCAGCTCCTTCGAACATAAACATAAGAAAATAAATTATCCTGCCATTCAATGAGATCATGAGGCGGCACGGTGGCACAGTGGTTAGCACTGCTGCCTCACAGTGCCAAGGACCTGGGTTCAACTCCCTGGTTGGGTCACTATCTGTGTGGATTCTGTACTTTCCCATGTCTGTGTGGGTTTCCTCCAGTTTCCTCCCACAGTTTGAAAGACGTGCTGGTTAGGTGCACTGGCTTTGCTAAATTCCCCCTCAATTAACATTAAAATTAAAGTTTATTTATTAGCCAGAAGTAGGCTTACATTCACACTGCAATGAAGGTACTGTGAAAATCCCCTGAACAGACACTGAAGTGTGGCGATTTTCACTGTAACTTCATTGCAATGTTAATATAAACCTACTTGTGACACCAATAAATAAACTTTATTTTAAGATCATGGCTGATCTGTGTCCTGACTCCACCTACCCACCTTTCCCCATTCCTTTAACACTTGTGGTTTACGAAAACCCATCAACTCAGACATGCAGAAAACAGATCCAACCATTCTTTCCACTTGGAAATGTTTCCCAACTTTACTCCCAGCTCAATTTTTATATTCTGCTCTCTCATCCTTGACTTCTTAAAAAGTAGAAATAGTTTAACTTGATCGATCCTATTAGTTTTCATTAAAATCTTGAAAATTTCAGCAAAATCATCCCTTAATCTTTTGAATTCTGCAGAATCCTTCCAAGGCCAACACATCCTTCTTAAGGACGTGTTGTATCAAATGAGATGCGTAGGTTAGAGGGATTAATGGGTAAAATATGTAGAGATATGGGGGTAGGATCTGCGTGGGATTGTGGTTGGTGCAGACTCAATGGGCCGAAGGGCCTCTTTCTGCACTGTATGATTATATCTAAGTTGTGATACTCAGATCTGAATGTGGTATTCCAGATGTGATTCAACTAGAGCTCTGAGCAGCTGTGGCATAAATTCTGCTCCCTCACGTTCTGGTACTCTACCATTCTGGTACTCATTCCATTAACCCTTGTTTGATTATTTTCTATCTCTCCCTATGATATTTTAATGGTCTATGTACATGTTCAGGTTGGTAAAACCTGAGAAGGTGGCAAGATCGAGGTAGGTTTGATACTCAGACAATGCCATTAAGGCGAAAAAAAAATGAAGGTGATAGTATGGGAATGGAATCTAAGGATAATACTATAGACAGGAGGAGAAGCTATCAGAGATTATGGGTGGGATTTTACGGCCTTGCTCATCTCGAAACCGTAAAATCCCGCCCAAGGTCAATGAACCTACCCTTGCTCTGACCCTCACCCACTCTGATTCCCGTGGTGGGTGGGCCAGTAAAATTTTGGCCTTTTTTTGTTATGTTGACATTGCTGGCTAGGCCAGCATTTATTGCCCATCTCACATGTGGCGTTGACAAATTCTAGCAGTTTGATACGACTGACTTGCTTGCTAGGCTATTTCAGTGGGCAGTTAAGAGTTAATCACATTGCTGTGGGTCTGGAATCATATATAGGCCAGAGCAGGTAAGGATGGCAGATTTCCTTCTCTAAAGGAGATCAAGGAACCTGATTTTTTTTTTAAAACAATGGTCATGGACTTTTAATTTCAGATTTGAGATGAATCTGGTGGACTTTGAACCCAGATCATTCTCCTGGGTCCTTTGATTAATAGCCCAGTGACAATATCAGCACATCACTGCCTCCCTTAATACAATGGCCAGATTCTCTGCCTCACCTACAGCTGGAATTATCCAGTTCCGCTGCTGTGAATAAAAGTTTGACTGAGCGCCAAATTCTCCATTCTCACTGGCAGCGGTAGCGAGGCGGTGTGAGAGTGGAGAATTCCAGCCTGACATATGTGTTACAAGGAATAAGAGATGAGACCCACTGAGGTGAATGGTAAAACAGTAGAACTGCAGAATGATTAACAATGTTAGAATGTGCGGGGGGGGGGAGTGGCACTAACCGAACTTGCTCCTTCGGAGAGTCAGCACTGACACGACAAACCGAATGGCCTCTTACTGTGCTGGAAATGTCCGTGATATGGAAGGCAAAGGAAACACCGAGGAGAATGAGGACGGGCAATGAGCTGTCCTTGCAGTCACATAGGATGGGGAAATAAAACCATTTTAACAAACTCTACGCAGAGACTGCATTCTGGAACTTCATGTTAGCGACAGCAACAACCTGCTACAAATGTGGCAGCGTCACACGGTGTGGGTTAGCAGCACCGAGATTCACCCAAGCAGAACGTACTGCTCGCAAATGTCTTAACAGCGGCACTCCCTACCACAATGTAAATCACTCTTGCATGACTGTGGCTTACTGACAGCTAAGCTATCTCTCCATCAGACTTCAGAACTTGCCCGTGCCTGTTGCTGTCTGAGTCATGGATTCCAACTGCATATGTTTCTCAGACACTGAGCCCTGCCCTTCATCACCTGATTCCTGACACACAGTTCTCCCTCAATCCTCATTAATCACGGCGCAGGCTGCTCGGCCTAGACAATTTGGAAGTGTAGAGCAAGACTTACATTTGTACAGTGCCCCTTTGTGACTTTTAGGTCGTTGCAAAAGGCTTCACAGCCAATTAGGTAATTCTGAAGTATAGTCACTGTAACGATTTTAATCAGGCAATTGAGTTGGTTGCTTGAATATGAACTCCCTGATTAAGGGCCAAATTGGTGATCCAATCAGGGAACCCATGCTCTGTTCTTCTGGCACTCCTGATGTAGGCTGCACACCGACAGCACTCTGTATAGTGCTGTTGAATCTTGTAAATAAAGGAGCTTTGGTGAAGGGATTTCCGAGGACTTATAACAGTCACTGCTGTACTGTAGGATAGCCAATTTGTGCACAGCAAGCTCCCACAAATAGCAGTGTGACAAATGACCAGATAATGATTTTTATGTGATATTGATTGACGGATAATTGTTGGTGAGGACACTGGAGGTAATTCCCATGTTTTGAAAAAAATGGGGATATTTTGTGTCCAGCACAAAGCAGACAGGGCCTCAATTCAATACAGCAGCTGGAAAAACAGCACATCCGACAGTGCAGCATTCCTGCAGTACTGCACTGGAGTGTTAGCCTGGATTGCTGTGCTCAATTCCTATGATATGTTGCCCCAATGATGGGTGCGGGAGGCCAAGAGAAGGGTAAGCCAAAAAGAAACTGGGAATGCATTCCCCTTCTGATAAATCTAAACCTATTGCCATAATCAGGACAGTGGATTTCGAGCTGTATGTGTCCTGACTTGGGGACATGCAACAGTTCATTATCATATTTAAGTAAAGCTTCCTCAGTGCAATTGATTTTACTTCAACGGATGGTACCTGGGCATCTCAGGGCTTACAAACCTGGCAGCGAATGCAGTTGGGAACAGCAGTGTACTGAACGTTGCATTGTACAGTTGTCTTCTTAAAGAGACCGTACATGTATTCCTAGAAGCAAAGGAAAGAAATTTATGTTTTTAAAGAGCGTACGCAGCTTCTTACTGAATCTCACTGTTTCTTCCAAAAACTTTGTAATGATGACAGGGAGGGTGAAAATTAGGAAATGTTACTTTCCGATATGTAACTTGTGGAAGATATTTGTCTGTTTTATGGGAACAGCATCTTAAGTTGCAGATTTAGGAAATACATTGAAGGAGGGTTCAAGGATGGCACAGTAGCACAATGGTTAGCACTGCTTCTTCACAGCTCAAAGGACCTAGGTTCGATTCCCAGCTTGAGTCACTGTCTGTGTGGAGTTTGCACATTCTCCTCGTGTCTGCATGGGTTTCCTCTGGGTAATCCGGTTTCTTCCCACAGTCCAAAGATGTGCAGGTTAGGTTGATTGGCCATGCTAAAATTGCTCCTTAATGTCCTGGGATGTGTAGGTTACTGGGATTAGCGAGTAAATGTGTAGGGATATGGGGATAGGGCCTGGGTGGGATTGTAGTCGGTGCAGACTCGATAGGCCGAAGGGCCTGTTTTTGCACTGTAGGATTCTATGTTCTATGTTCTAAGCTGTAGCTGAGGGTTGCCCAGGGTACGATTGCAAGCCATAATCCAGCCTGCCATGCCTCTGTGTCCAGCCCACAGACTCACTGCTCAGAATACAGGTAAGTAAAGTGATAGAACTGCAAGGAGGGAAAAAAGAATTGAAGTGTGGCCCCAACAAGAAACAGTTAAACACCCCTGCTGTAGCCTATTGTTAAACACACAAGAGACAATCCAGCTCAGGATTAACAACAAGAAAGTGTATACACACACACATACATCTCACAAGAATAATCATCCAAACAACTCAAAATTAATCTTCGATCTTCACAAAGAAGTTGTTTCTTTGGATGGAATACAATGCTAGATTATTCATCACACACTTTTACTGCATTGCTAATCAAGATGGTGTTGTCGACGCTCAGTTGTGATGTGTATTCAGAGTCACACTTGCCATGTTGAAAAAAGTGGCTGGTGATGTTTGAAAGGCATAATGGCAGATTTGGCAATCATGTGATGAATCGGCCTGATTCCTCCAACAGACCGACACATTGTCACAGTCAAATACATAAATGCTACACATGCCAACAACATTCTCAAATCATGTGCTGACTGCTTCACTGGTAGGCAAAGTGCAAGGTCTTACACATTGTGTGGACCCTAGTGAGCTCCCAGTCTCATGTCAATGGCAACAAATACTATTTTATGTCAGAAAATAGGCAGAGCAGGAACTGTAGCTCCTACTTGACGCTGACGTCATTGAGAAGTTGGAGATGAGCCTATCAGTTCGGTCTCACCCATAACGAGTTGCCAAGAAACACAAAAGTGAGAAGCAGCTTAGAATCTTGGCTGATGTGCAGACATCAAACCAAGCTGTATACACATGCAGAAAGTCACTGGACACTGACAATCAATTATATCACAAAAGTGAAAGCAAACATACAAATTTGGAGCAAAAGTAGGCCACTTGGCTCCACGACCCTGCTCCGCCATGCAATAAAATCAGGGCTGATCTAATTGTAACCTCAGCCCCACATTCCTGTCAACCCCCGACAACCTTTTACTCTCTTTGTTTACCAAGAACTTGCCTATCTCTGCCTTGGAAACACTCAAGAATTCTGCTTCCACTTCCTTTTGAGGAAGAGAGTTTGAAAGACTAATACCTCTCAGAGAAAACAAACCTCACATCTGTCTTAAATGGGTGAACCCTTATTTATCAAGCATTTCTACAGTGCAAAAGGAGACCATTTGGCACATTTCACCTGATCCACAAAAAACAGAAACCATTGTAAACCTTGTGGATCCTACACCTGGGCAGGAGGTCTAGAGTCTGTTAGGATTCATCAGGCACTACAGTCACTTCATTCCTGACCTTAAGTGCCTCCCCAATGCGCTCTGATAAAAGAGACCACCAGATGGGAGTGGACATACAAACAGATCAAACAACAGTTGTCAGTAAGTTATACAGATCTTGAGCCATAGATGCAGTGCATTTTGGCTGAGGTTTCATTCTCATTTGGAAAGGTAAGCCATCGATCTTTGCGATGGCAAAGAGAGTGCTAACACTTGTAGAACAAGACACTCAGAGAGAGAGAGAGACAGAGTAGTGCTTTCAATCATGTGAGGCATCTTACATTTTCATCTCTATTTGTGTGGAAGTGAGTCTCAAGTAAAAACTGATCATAGACCATTAGCAAATTTATTTAATTATCAACACAGAATCACCCACTCACATAGAGCATTGGCTATTCAAACTACAAGAGTATGAGTTCCACATTGAGTATCAGTCAGGCAAGCTCAATTCAGCAGGCTATCTTTAACAATATTTGTTGCCGACAGTCTTACTAGTCATGAAGGAAAGGTTGCCAAACAACATCTTCACCATGTAAGTCTAAATGTAGTGCCAAAGGGACGGCATGTGGCACAACAGTTAGCACTGCTTCCTCAAAGCGCCAAAGATCCAGGTTCAATTCAGGTAACAGTCTGTGTGGAGTTTGTAAGTTCTTCCCATGTCTGCATGGGTTTCCTTCAAGTGCTCTGGTTTCCTCTCACAATCCAAAGATGTTTGTGCTAGGTGGATTGGCCATAGTAAATTGCCCCATAGTGTCAGGGGGACTAGCTAGGATAAATGCATGGGGTTATGAGGATAGAGACTGGGTGGGATTGTAGTACAGACTCAATAGGCCAACTGGTCTCTTTCTGCACTGTAGGATTCTGTGATTCTAAAACTGACACAAAGATAGGAAGGAAAGTCAGATATGAAGGGGACAAAAGGAATCACAAGAGGTAGATTAGTGGGCAAAGGTCTACCAAATGGGGTATAACGTGGGCAAATGTGAAATTGTCCATTTTGATAGGAAGAATAAAAAGAAACTATTATCTAAATGGTGAGACATTGCAGATTCCTGAGATTTAAATAGATGTGGGTGTCCTAGTTCATGAATCATAAAAGGCTAATATTCAGGTACAGCAAATAATTTGGATAGCTGGTAGAATGTTATTGTTTATTGCAAAGGGAATTGAACATAAAAATAGAGATCACTTGTGAGACAACATCTGGATCATTGTATTCATCTCCTTATTTAAGGATGGATGTCAATGCATTGGAAACAGTTCAGGGAAGGTTTATCAGATGAATCCCAGGAATAGGTGGATTGTCATATGAGGAAATGGGTAGCACAGTGGCACGGTGGTTAGCATTGCTGCCTCACAGCGCCAGGGACCAGGGTTCGATTCTGGCCTTAACTGATTGTATGAAGTTTGCATGTTCTCCCCATGTCTATGTGACTTTCCTCCAGGTGCTCTGGTTTCCTCCCATAGTCTAAAGATGTGTAAGTTAGATGGATAGATGTGTAGGTTAGATGGATTCGACATGGTGAATGTGAAGGGTTACAGGGATAGGCAGGGGAGAGATCTGGATAAGACATTCTATAGGAGAGTCAGTACAGACTCAATAGGCTGAATGGCCTTTATCTACACTGTAGGGATTCTATGATTCTATGAAAGATTGAATGGGCTAGACTTGCATCCACTGGAATTTAAGAGAGTAAGATTAAAATCTTTAAGATTCTGAGAGGTTTTGACAGGGTAGATATGGAGGGGACCTATCCACTGTGGGAGAACCAAAACTAAGGGGTCACAGTTAAAAAATAAGGGGTCACTCATTTAAGACAGAAGTGAGTCTTTGGAACTTCTTCTGAAAAGACAGTGGAAGTAGAGTCTTTAAATATTTTTAAGGCAGAACTTGACAGATTGTAGTAAGCGAGAGAGTGAAAGGTTACCTGATCAGATCAGCAATGATTTTGTTGAATGGTGGAGCAGACTTGAAGGGCTGAGTGACCTACTCCTAGTCCTAATTTGTACATTTGTACGTATGTTTTAACATCAAGGAAAGTAACAAAACAAGGTGAAACATAGCAGCTACGTATGACAGCTATAGAATCCCAAAACTTGAAAGCTGTGATTGAGAGAATACTTGCAAATGAAATTGTTCACACACCATAGCATCTTCACAATGTTTGAAATGTTCACAGTGCAACCACATCTGAGTTTGTGTGATGCAACCGCTATATTGTCACTCCCCAATCATTGTGAGAATGTTGTTTTGTAGATAGAGCATTGTTGGTTACCAGGGTATTGACAAAACCAATCAACTCCTTGTGCTGGAGATATGATCCTTAGGTTTGACCCCAAGGTAGAGCTCAAAAGCAATCAGTGTTTGCCATGTTGAGGAACCACAATGTCAAATGTTTATGATCCTCTCCTGATGTCTGAACTACCTGTGGGACCATTGATTGATGTTTGCATTAATTCCGCAGGTTTACCCACTGGTGAGCACCTGCCTATTGTCACCAACAATAACAGCGGATTCCCAGTTGTGGAAATGCTTATGTCAACTTCAACAAAAACAGTCAATCCAAAGCCTGGCCAGATTCCTCTTTCATTTGGAATCCCTCAAACAGTGAGATGTGAGAGTAGATCCCGATTCAACAGCAAGGCTTTCTGTAAGTCTGGAAGTGACCTGGTCTACACGGTGGCCTAATGCCAGGGAGCCGGATTCAGTTCCGGCTTTGGGTGACTGTCTGTGGAATTTGCACATTCTCCCGTGTCTGCGTGGGTTTTCTCCCACAGTCTTAGATCTGAGGGTTAGGTAGATTGTCCATGCTAAATTGCCCTTTAGTGTCAGGCGGTAAATATGTGGCGTTACAGGAATAGGCCCTAGGTGACATTGTTTTCAATGCAGGCTTGATGGGCCGAATGGTCTCTTTATGCACTGTAGGGATTTTGTGACTTCCTTATGACGCTATGATTCACCCATTGATAAAACACGCACTGTTGGCCAAGAGCTGATGGAGAAGTTGAGAGATTTATACGTCCTTTGAAAACATGGCAGTACATTTGAGAGCAAGCCCCAAGGCAAGAGTTCTATCACTTTCTTTGTAGTTACCTCACTCGATTGAGATCCACTCTCACATCTCACTGTTTGAGGGATTCCAAATGAAAGGGGAACCTGGCCAGGCTTTGGGTTGACTGTTCTTGTTGTAGTTGACATAACCATTTCCATGACTGGGAATCCGTTGTTATTGTCAGTGACAACTCACCTTTGCATGTCCAATGCACATTCACCTTTGCACATTCTATGCACCCTTGCCTTTTTCTCCAAGGAGCTACTCTACGGAGCTCATTTTAAAATTCTCATCTGGTTTCAAAATTCCTGAATGGCCTCCCAAACCCTTCCTGCCTCTGCAACCACTCCAAGCTACAAGGAATTCTTGGCCACCCCTTGTTTTGCTGGCTGTGTCTTCAACTATAAGAACATAAGAACATAAGAAATAGGAGCAGGAGTAGGCCATCCAGCCCCTCGAGCCTGCCCTGCCATTCAATAAGATCATGGCTGATCTGTAGTGGTTCAGTACCACTTTCCCGCTTTCTCCCCGTAAACCTTAATTCCCTTGTCAATTAAAAACCTATCCACTCTTGACTTGAACATATTCAGTGAGGAAGCCTCCACCACCTCATCAGGCAGAGAATTCCAAAGATTCACCACCCTTTGCGTGAAGAAACACCTCTGCAACTCCGATCTGAACCGCGCCCCCCCTAATCTTGAGGCTGTGCCCTCTAGTCCTGCTATCTTTGTTAAGCGGGAAGAGATCCTCAACTTCTAACCTATCCATCCCCTTCATTATCTTATATATCTCTATAAGATCTCCTCTCAGCCTTCTAAACTCCAAAGAGTACAAACCTATTCAGTCTCTCCTCAAAATCCAACACCCTCATCTCCGGTATCAGCCTAGTAAACCTTCTCTGCACCCCCTCCAAAGCCAATATATCCTTCCTCATCTCTAAACTACCCCTATCTCTAAACTTTTAGACTTCCTTCCTGAAACCTCTCTGGCTTTTGACCTCTCTCTCTCTCTCTTTTCTTTTAAGTCATTGCATAAAACCTATCTTCTTAACTGAGCATTTTGTTGTCTGTCTTCATACCCCCTGCTGTAGCTCTGTAGCATTGGTACGTTTTGCTGTGTTAAAGACGCTATATGAATGCAAGAAGTCATTATTGTTTTACACATGTCAGCCAATTCTCACACATTGAGGTCCCACAGAACCAAATCAATAATCCGCGTTAGTGATGTTGAATGAGGGGTAAAATTTGGTCAGCACACTGGGAGGACATTTCTACCTTTTTGAAATAGCACCAAGGGATCTTAGCCATCTCCTTGAGAGAAAAATGGAGCCTTGGTTTAACATCTCTTGGAATCATACAATCCCTACAGTGCAGAAGGAGACAATTCAGCCCATCGCGTTTTCACTGACTCTCCAGCAGGCATCTTACTCAGTTCCTATCCCCATAACCCCATATTTACTCCACTAATCCCCCTAACCAACATTTCAATACTAAGGAGCAGTTTAGCATGGCCAATGAACATAACCTGCACATCTATGGAATGTGGGAGGAAACTGGAGCATCCAGAGGAAACCCAAGCAGACACAGGAAGAACATGCAAACTTCACATAGACAGTGACCCGAGGCTGGAATTGAATTCGGGTCCCTAGCACTGTGAGGCAGCAACGCTAACCACTATGCGGTAGAAGGCAGCAATCCTGACAGTGCAGCACTCGCTCAGTACTGTACAGGCGTGCCAGCCTGCATTATGTGCTCAAATACTTGTTGAAAGCAAGATTTGTCCTAACTAGTGTTTTCTTTCTCAGATACGCAGAACACCGCCCACAGATTTTCCGCCATCCTATAATCTTCAGATTTTGGAATCCCACGCTTGGCAACAGTTAATCACTGTTTCCTGATTTACTTCGCGTTTGATTTATTACTCTGAAACTTGATGCTGTCTTAGAGTCGGTGCCTTGGTAATTCATCCCTGCCTTTCAGCGAAAAGAAGCATTGCAGAAACACGCAATACTGTGTTCCAGTGTGCAATAATGACACTAAACAGCAGGCACACACACTCACACAGTAAAGTTCCCATTGAAAAGAGTGAGACTGGAAACCGGGCAGGATGTTATGGAATCATGGGATCATATGACATACAATAACACATTTGGCCTATTGTGTACGCTGGTCCTTTGAAAGTGCTATCCAGTTATCCCTATTACATTGCTCTTTCCAAATAGCCCTGCAGATTTTTCCTTTTCATGTATTTATCTAAAATCAGTAATGTATTAGGTTGCAAAAGAAAGGTTAGTCCTGAGCATTATTTCGAACAGAATTATGACGCAGTTGACAAAGTAAAACTAAGAATATGCTATTCCATATATCTTTCTTCCCAAATGACCATTCTTTCAGATCTGACAATCCTTTGCTTGGTAGACAAGTGAAAAATAACAGCTTGAATTTGTATCGCACCTTTAATACTGAAAAATCTCCCAAAACACTTTGTAATCAGAAAGCAAAAACTCTGAGCCAAAGCAGGAGAAGAATCAGCAACCCAATCCTGTTTCTGTCTTCACAGACTTGCTCAGTCTTTCTAGCATTCTCTGTTTTTAATTTTGAGGCAGTACAGTGGCTGTGGTAGCACTGCTGTCCCACAGCGCCAGGAACCCGGGTTCAGTTCTGAACTCGACTGTCTGCACGTTCTCCCCTGTCTGCGTGGGTTTCCTCCGGGTGCTCCGGTTTCCTCCCACAGCGCCAAGATGTGTGGGTTAGGTTGATTGGCCGTGCTAAACTGTCCCTTAGTGTCAGGGGGATCAGCAGGGTAAATACGTGTGGTTACAGAGAAAGGGGCTGGCTTGAATTGTTGTT
Organism: Sphyrna mokarran; assembly: GCA_024679065.1. Taxonomy (NCBI): domain Eukaryota; kingdom Metazoa; phylum Chordata; class Chondrichthyes; order Carcharhiniformes; family Carcharhinidae; genus Sphyrna; species Sphyrna mokarran. The sequence goes on along the minus strand of JAGIQG010000012.1, from coordinate 20,536,991 downwards.
GGTGCAGGCTTGATGGGCTGAATGGCCTCCTTTGGCACTGTTGAGAAAAACAATTCCCAGCACCTGCAATACTTGGCCCTGGAGATATTAGGAAAGGTGATTAAAGGCTTGAATATTTTTCAGAAGTGTTTTACTGCCTTAGCTTCAGGAAATCCTGAGATCACGAAAATTGCTATATCAATGAAATTTCTTTCTTTGCTGCTGCCTTTAAAGGAGACGGGAGGGAGGCAGAGAAATTCAGGGAGGGCATTACAGAATGCAGGTGGCAATCCTTGCTGTTGGTGGCAGGAGGAAGGGAAGGAGATGGCACATGTGCCCTACGCAAGGGACAAAGAGCTCAGACTGAGGGAAGGTGTGTTGTAAGGTTGTAAGTGGTTGCAGAATTAGGGAGGAATGTGGTCATTGAAGGACTTAAATAACAAATTAAGAATTTAAAATTCGGGGCTTGTTGGAGGACTGAGAGTTGATGCAGGTCAGTGGACACAGGAGCGATGAGTGTGCAGAATTTGGAGTAGGTTAAGATATGAGTTATGGAGCTTTGGAGAAGTTGATGTGTGCAGAGGATGAGGGTGGGAGGTGAAGCAGGCAAATGTTGTAAGAATGAACATAATGGAGGTGGCAAGTGATGGATAAGAGTTTCAATAACTGGTAGTTTGAGGCAGGGGAGGAAATGGATGATGTTACAGAGGTGGAAATAAGCAGACTTCATGTCGGAGAGGATATGGGATCAGAAATCCTGTTCATGTTGAGGCTGAGGATGTAAACAATCTGACTCATGAGTAATCAGAGTGGAAATAATATAAAAACAAAGCACAGCAGGAGCTTAGGAAATTAAACAAAAGGCACTCACTAGGACTGATTTAATTCTATTCAGTTACGACATTGCATTCTTTGTCTCTCTCCACAGGCCCGTGTCTGCGTTTGTGTCTGTAGCAAGATGTAATTATAGTTAAAGCCGGTTAAAGAAAATAGTTTAAACTGTTTCTTAAGGGTTCAATCAGAGGCAGCTTGGGCCTGGAAAACAATAAGAAATGAGATGTGAATTGCAAATCTCCATCCTAACAGCAGGTCACTCTGGACCTCTATACTCGGTTAGTAAGGTCATGGGTGGTGTAATATATCGACAAGGCCCATGAGGTTGGCCTCTTGGACTATGAGCTCCCTGATTGAGGTCATAATTCCCAGCCCAAACAGGGATCCTCACCTGTATATATAAATATGGGAGTGAACAGGTCTTCTGACAGTCTGGTTTCTGACAAGCACATGGAATAGAGTTTGTAAACAAAGGGAATCTGATGAAGTGACACTGGCTGACGTTGCTGCAGAGTTATTACATTTTTTTGGCTATTTGTGCTATGTAGGTCAATGTTCCCAGTGCCCAAAGTACCTTCGCAGTTTGATCTTCTCGGCCAGCATCAGGTTCTTTTTACCACAATGGGCAGAAAGCTGTTTACAATGCATCAAGAAAGTCACTAACGCTTTGTTCAATTCATATCCTTCCTTATAGGAACAGGCTATATATAAGATATATCCAGTAAGAAGTAATGGTATGAATCCCACAAGTGCCAAGAATAAGTTAATGGTACACCTATGTCACTTAAAGCCCCTTACAAGATAGTGCAGTGGCAGAGTCTTGAATGTTGAATTCAGCAGGGCACCTGACTTATTGTGAGGTGCAAATGTGACCATAACTGTGGGCCAAACTGGGGTGAATGTTTCAGAAACACTCTGCCCACTAGCAAAGCTCTGCAACTCTTCTGGTGGGACCGTCAAGAATATCAGGATGTAGAAGTGTAAGGTATATTGGCAGAAATGTCTGTAAACACTGATCAGTAAACACTGGCTGCTTTCAAGAAACACTGATAGTTAATAAAGAAATGCCATTTAACTGTGGGTGGGGAAGAGAGCCCCAGAGGTGGGCTGGGGGGGCGGGGGGAGTGCGGGGGGAAGGGGGTGGAAGAGGTTACATTTAAACATGGTGCCCGATCTCAACACAGCCGGGCTTTGCTGGCGTGTCGAGGCCCCGCACCCCCTACACCACCACCCCCGCGCCCCTCCCTGGTATGAGTGTGAAACCCATCCTCTTGATTACTTTGTGGCAATGTCAGCTCTTGCCTCTCAACAGAGCCACCAAGAAAGAAGTGGAGGTGACTGCTGGAACTGCAGGCACTCCCCAAAAGAACAGATGCAGCCTGGAATTGTACCGGCACGCCCATCCCAGAATCGGAGCGGATGAGGCTCACGGAACGGCATTCTTCATTGGCCACAGGCAGGATCTTATAAGCCTTGGGCGGGCAAGGTGGTAAAATTCCAGCAGCAGGTCTAGGACTTAAAGAGAGGTGGAAAGATGGAGCATAATGCAGACAAACATGAGGGTTATTCACTTTAAATACAAAAGCAGAATGTAGTTTGTAGTTTGGAGGGCCTTGGGCGAACTCACGAAGGAACTCATACAGTTAGTGGACAGATGAACAAGCAGTTAGGAAAGCAAATGGCAAGGCTGGTCAGTGGCACAGTAGGTTAGCACTGCTGCCTCACAACACTGAGGACCCAGGTTTGATTCCTACCATGGGCCACTGTCTGTGTGGAGTCTGCATCTTCACCCTCTGTCAGTGATGTTTTTCTCTGATTTCCTCCTACAGTATGAAAGACGTGCTGGTTAGGTGCTTTAACCATGTTAAATTCTGCCTCAGTGTACCTGAAAAGGCATCGGAATGTGGCGATTAGATGATTTTCACGGTAACTTAATTACAGTGTTAATGTGAGTCTACTTGTGACACTAATAAATAAATAAAACCTTTATTGAAAGAGGTTCTGGTGTACAAGAGTAAAGAAGTCTTGCTACAATTGTACAGAAGTTTGGTGAGACCACTCTTGAATTACTGTGTGCACGTTTTGGTCTCCATATTTTAAGGAAGGATATATTTGCATTGGAGACAGCACAGTGAAGGTTCACTCCATTGGTTCTTGGGATGAGAGGGCTGTCCTATCATAAGAAGATGAGTAAATCGCGCCTCACTCTTTGATGTTAAGAAGGATAAAACGCAATCTCACTGAAAGGCAAGGTTCTGAAAGGACGTGACACAGTTGTTTCCCTTGGCTGAGGAATCTGAAACACTGGAGTACAGTCAGGATAAGGGGCTAATCATTTAGGACTGTGATGAGGAGTAATTTCTTAAAGAGTGGGAATTTTTGGAGGGTTGTGGATTGTCCATTGTTAAATACATATAAGTCTGGGATGGATAGATTTTTGGTCTCTTAGGAAATCCAGACAAATGGGGAGTAGGCAGGAAGATAGAGTTGAAGGTCAGCCATGAATGTACTGAATGCTACATTAGATGTGAGGGGTCAAATAAAGAATAAAGAATAAAGAACAAAACAGCAACGGAAACAGGCCCTTCGCCCAACGAGCCCGCGCTGCCACTTCGATGCTCCCACCTCTACCCATGATCCCTGTCTATGTTTATAGATCTATGAATTAAAAACCAAATTTGAGACAATTTAGGGAGAATTTGTTTTGCCAATTAGCCTAAGAGCACATCTTTGGGATGTGGGAGGAAACCGGAGCTCCTGGAGAAAACCCACACAAGCACGGGGAGAATGCGCAAACTCCCACAGACACAGGCCCAAATACATGTATCTACTCAGCACAGCGATAGTCACTGAACTGTTGTGTTGCCCATCAAATGATCCAGGTCAAGCGTACACTAACGACGTGAAGCACTAGGATGAACTTTTGCTCCTATTTCCTGTTCTCAGCCAAACCTGTCTTCGAATTGGTTTTCATTGTGTGCAGCTGACTCATTTAAGTGCTTTTGATATGATTTGATTTATTATTATCACATGTATTGGGATACAACGAAAAGTATTGTTTCTTGCACACTATTCAGACAAAGCATACCGCTCATAGAGTACATAAGGGAGAAGGAAAGGGAATTCTCAGGTTACTACACACCTGCATATCCATCAGAGCAGCAGTCAGTGGCATCCCATATCATTGAGGCTAAGCAATGACTTAGAGCCAAACTTCCCAGCTCCCCCTTTACACTCACCATGAAGCAAAGGCTGCAGACAGTGTGATTCCTGTTTTCTTCCCTACCCTCCAACAGCAAGCCAACCCTCCCCTTCTGCTTGATACTTTCAGAGTTCCCTGCTGGCTGGCTGCGTATGAGACCCTGGAAGAAGAGAGTGATGAGGAAACACTCACACTTGATGCCACATTGGTTCAGGTACTGACGTCATACAGACCTTAGATAGAATATACGATCGAATCTGTACATGATGCACGTGTAAATAGACCAAAGGACAAGGATAGCTTGTGTGCCAGCTAAAGATGAGTTCTGCTGCAGGGGGACTCAGATGGAGACTGCAATGCAGGTGACAGTAGAATGTACACCAAGATACTCAATGAATCGGCAGACTTGTCTTCCACCCCCTTGCTACTGGCTCTTAATGAGCAAGGCCAGATTGCTACTGGAAGGTGACACAGTGAGCAGCCCAAAGCTGCTTAAGACTGCCTTCAGAGGCCATTCCAACCCCCCCCAAACAATGAAGGAAGTAGTGTTCTGCTAGCCATGCTGCAACCACAAGGGTATCTATATATTGGGGGCACCAGGTCAGGCAAGCATACCTGTAAAGACAGGCACAAGGATAGTGCAGTTGGAGAAAGATGTTATTGGAAAGATTCTCATTGCTGGATTGTGGCCAAGGGGATGTAGTAAAGGGATGTGTCAGGTGAATGAAATGGTAAGCTTTAGCTGCAGCAGACCCACGTGATAAAACCTGCTCTGGGATGCCCTGCAGCACTCTCTCCTGTGACCGAGGTAGCACAACCATTATTTCACCAGACCGGTTGCCTGCTTGGTGATGTTCCGAGTGACTCCATGACTCTGGTGGGCCAGTGCTGCTCAGAAGGTGGTGTAGGAGTCTTAACTGATCCACGTGGAGGGGGAAGGTTTAGTCATTGAGCAGCTAGTCTATTGTCCCTCTGGGGGAGGCCCAGGGTAGAGTTGACTGGCTCAGGATGAATGCATCAGAATAATCGGCACTCACTAAGATAATGGTCTCGGAGGAGTTACACATCTTATTTCGTAATTGTGGAATGGAAGGCTTTGCTGTTCTTGTACACTCCTCACTAACATGGGGGACCCACAGAGTGAGATCCATGCAGCCAGTTGTGAGCTGCACCCTGCACACCCTAGGGTATCTTGGAAAACTCCCCATTCACCTAACAAAGGAACAGTGTTCTGAAAACTAGCAGTGTTTATTACCAAATAAACCTGTTGGACTTTAACCTGGTGTTGTGAGATTTCTTACTGTCCTGGAAAAGCTATGTGTCCTTTCATCCTGCCTGTCTCTATTCACCAAAAAGAGATAATCTGCCCTCATCTGATCAGAATGGGCCTCCGTGACATTCTTTGTGGAAGGCAAGCTGGAAAATGTTGCTGACGTTTTCCATTCCCACCAGAGATTGCGGAAGGGCCATCCCTGGCTTATTGATGGAAGGAAATGGCCCAGATCAATGCCCATCCCCTGTTGAGAATGATTCGTCTTAGCCACTGGGCTTGGGGTATCTAGGAGAAATGCTGCCGAAAAGTAGAATGTACACCAAGATACTCAATGAGTTGGCAGACCTGGCTCCCACCCTCTTGCTGCTGGCTCTTAATCAGCCAGGCCAGATTGCTGCTTCCCATATGAAGGCAACACAGTTCACAACCAAAAGCTGCTTAAGACTGCCTTTTGAGGCCATTCCCCACCCCCCACAACGAAAGCAATAGTGTTCTGCTAGCCTTGCTGCAGCCACAGAGGTGTCTATATATTGGGGGCACCAGGTCGGGCAAGCATACCTGCAAACACAGAAGGATAGGCCCTTCTGTGAAGAACCTTCCTCTCCCTCCCTTTCTACTAAGTAAATTGTTCATTAGTACCTGTAATATTATTTTAAACATTTATTCCCCTTTTAAATCATATAGTATAACATCGCAATAATTGGTGAAATTTGACTGGTTGACTTGTGAGAACAAAATAGAGTTACAAACTGTGGATAAAGAGTCTGATGTTTCTTCATAACTGGTTCTGTGATATGAACTGGGCTTTGTGTTGCAAAAGGAGACCTTGAATTTGGGCAAGTACCAGCTTTGGGCATCAGTTCACTCAAACACACAATAAACAGATACCAGCACTTTTCCCAACACTGTTGTCATTGTTTGCCATCCTAAACTGCCTCTTTCAAAGCACGATTAGTGTTCTTTTCAACTGTCACAATGCTTTTGTTTGAAACCATTAGATACTGGTTAACAAAGGGAGCCTCTGACTCGTTTGCAGACATTGTACTTATGATTTTTTTTGACAATAAGGACTATTCATTAGTCCTACACTTCTTTGGTAAGTACTGGAATTCTGCTTAATCGCTGGCTATAATTAGCACAGTGACAATGTTTATTGCAAGCCAGAAGGTACATATCTGCTGAGTCAAAATGGAATAGTAATCCGTTAACTAAAGAAGGGGAGATCTCAGCGCTCGATCAGTGGGGTTTGAATGAACCTTTGAATGTGGGCATTATTCACGCAAATGTTATCCACTAACCTTCTGTCATGGACCACAATTCCAAACAAAATCATTATGATCAAGAGCCCTTATCTGTGGAATGTTCCCTGCGCCATGAGGCAGCAAGATGTGTGGCAGTGTGCCACATTCTAGATTTGAAACCTTACAGAGGTGATGTACGCAGAGGAATTAAGGACAAAGTTACAGTTTCAACAGAATGCTTTAGCTTCCTCTCTAAATACGGGAACAGTGCAACTTCCCGATGTATTCTCCCTTGTCAGAGTTGGGAAAAAAAGGAGCAGAAAGGGAGGGAAGAAGAAGAAAAAGAAAGACTTGCATTTGGATAGCACCCTTCACAACATCACACTTACCCTCAAGCACTTTATGTTCTCGTGATATTCAATTGTGCATTATTGTTAATTTATTTTCAATGACTTCGCTCTCAATAAATATCTTTAAAAAGAAGGTGTCAGGTCATGATCATGTTGCTGTTTTTGGGATCTTGCTGTGTACACATTGGCAAACACGCTGCCTTACATTACAACAATAACAACACTTCAGACCTTTTTTATTGGCAGTGAAAAATATCACCTCCAGCAGCCCAGCATTCCCTCTGTTACAAATGGTGCACAGGCTGAACCTCTGACTTATAACAGAGAGAGTTGGAAATGCTCAGCAAGTCAGGCAGCATCTCACAGAATCACAGAATCCCTGCAGGATTTCAGTCCATTGAGTCTGCTCTGACTATCTGACAGGGCGTCTTACCCAACCCCTATCCCTACCCAATGCCATTACCCTACATACATTCCCCGTGGTTAATCCAGCTAACCAACACATCTTTGGACTTGTGGGAAGAAACTTGGGGGAAACCCAAGCAGACACTGGGAGAATGTGCAAATCCACACTGACAGTCACCCGAAGCCAGAATTGAACCCGGGTCCCTGGCACTGTGAGGCAGCTGTGCTAACAACTGTGCCACTATCTGTGGAAAGAGAGTTAACATTTTGTTCAATTCATGGAATCATAGAAACCTTACAGAAAAGGGAGAGGCCATTCAGCCTATCGAGTCCTCACCGACCACAATCCCACCAAGGCCCTACCTCCACATCTCTATATATTTTATCCACTAATCCTTCTAACCTACGCCTCTCAAGACACTAAGGGGCAATCTTAGCGTGGCCAATCAACCTAACCTGCACATCTTTGGACTGTGGGAGGAAACTGGAGCACCCAGAGGAAATCCATGCAGACACGAGAAGAATGTGCAAACTCCAGACAGACAGTGACCCAATACGGGAATTGAACCCAGGTCCCTGGAGCTGTGAAGCAGCAGTGCTAACCACTGTGCTACCGTGCCGCCCAGTCCTTTTTTAAGAACTGTAAGCACTCTGGGTGGGGGACTTCAATATCCATCACCAAGAGTGATTGGGTCCTCAAGGACATAGCTGTTAGACTGGGTCTGCAGGGGGTGGAGAGGGAGCCAACAAAAGGGAAAAACCCATTTGACCTTGCGCTCATCAAACTACTGGGTTGCAGGTACACCTGCCCATGATAGTATCGGTGGGGGTGACCCTCATAGTCTTTGTGGAGACGCTGTCCCACCAGAGGACAGCCTCCATCGTGCTGTGTGGCACTATCGTAGAATCATAGAACCATAGAACATTAAAGCACAGAACCAGGCCATTTGGCCCTTCTTAACTATGCCGAACCGTTTTTCTGCCTAGTCCCACTGACCTGCACCTGGACCATATCCCTCCACACCCCTGTAATCCCTGTACCTATCCAAGTTTTTCTTAAATGTTAAAAGTGAGCCTACACTCACCACTTCATCTGACAGCTCATTCCACACGCCCACCACCCTCTCTGTGAAGAAGCCCCTTCTTTAAACTTTTTCTCTTTCACTCTTAACCCATGTCCTCCAGTTTTTCTCACCCCTAGCCTCAATGGAAAAAGCCTAGTTTGTCCTTCCAAAGTGCAATACCTCACCCTTGTCTGCATTAAACTCCATCTGCCATTTTTCAGCCCATTTTTCTAGCTGGCACTATCACCATGCTAAATGGCATAGATTTGTGCACAGATCTAGCAACTGAAAACTGGATATCCACAGCGGGTGCTGTGAGCCATCGGCTGTAGCTGAAGTGAATTCAACCACAATCTGCAACCTCATGGTCCATCACATTCTCCACCTTACCATTACCACCAGGTCAGGAGATCAACCTTGGTTCAATGGACAGTGCAGAGAGGACATGCCAAGAGCTACATACCCAAAAATGAAATGTCAGTCCGGTGAAGGAACAACACAGGACTATTTGCATGTCAAATAGCATAACCAGCTTGCTATGAAAAGAGCTAAGTGATCCCACAGAAAATGGGTCAGATCTGAACTCTACAATCCTGCCGCATCCAGTCATGAATGGTGGTGGGCAATTGAACAACTCACTTGAGGCATCACTCCACAAACACACCCATCCTCAATGATAGAGGAGCCCAGCAAAAGATAAGATTGAAGCATTTGCAACCATCTTCAGCCAGAAGAACTGAGAGGATGATTCATCTCCTGAGGTGATTAACATCACAGGTGTAGACTTCAGCCAATTCGAATCACTACACATGACATCAAGAAATAGCTGAAGGCACTGAATACTGCAAAGGATGCGGGCCCTGACAATATTCCGGCAATAATACTGAAGATGTGTCACAGAGTTAGCTATGCCCCTAACCAAGCTGTTCCAGGACAGCTGGCACTGGCATTTACCCAGCAATGTGGAAAATTGCCCAGATATATCCTGTACACAAAAAGTAGGACAAATCCAACCCAGTCAATTACCGCCCAATCAATCTACTCGCCATCATCAGTAAAATGATGGAATGTGTTGCTGACAGCACTTGCTCAGCAATAACCCGCTCACTGATGCCCAGTTTAGGTTCTGCCAAGGCCATTCAGTTCCTGGCCTAATTGTAGCTTTGATCCAAATGTGGACAAAGAGCTGCTCTCCAGAGGTGAGGTGAGAGTGACTGCCCTTGACATCAAGGCAGCATCTGACATTAAAGAGCCCTAGCAAAGTGGCGTCAGAACTGGACTCAGTGGAAATCGGGGGGGGAAACTCTCTGCTGGTTGGAGTCATTCTGAGCACAAAGGAAGATAGTTGTAGTTGTTGGAGGTCAGTTCCAAGATCTCACTGCAGGAATTCCTTTGGGAAGTGCCCTACACTCAACCATCTTCAGCTGCTTCATCAATTATTAGGTGCAAGGGAACACAACCATCTACAAGTTCCTTTCCAAATCACACACCATCCTTGGAAATATGTCACTATCCCTTCACCGTTGCTGAGTCAAAATCCTGGAACTCCCTCCCTAATAGCATGATGGGTGTTCCTATACCACATGCTTGCAGCAGTTCAAGAAGGCAGCTAACTATCATCTTCAGGCAGTGCAGTGGCACGATGGTTGGCACTGCTGCCTCATAGCGCCAGAGACCTGGGTTCAATTCCAGCCTTGGGTGACTGTGTGGAGTTTGCACATTCTCCCCACGTCTGTGTGGGTTTCCTCCAGGTTTCTTCCTATAGTCCAAGGATGTACAGATTAGGTTGATTGGCCTTGCTAAATTGTGTCAGGGGGATTACCAGCATAATATGTGGGGTTATGGGCACAGGGCCTAGGTGGGATTCTTACTAGTACAGGCTTGATGGGCTGAATGGCCTCCTTCTGTACTGTGGGCATTGTACATTCTTAACTGGCATAGCGAGGAACAATAAATGCTGGCTGAACCAACAACATCCATGTTCTAGAGTCTCTTCTTCAACATATATGGGCAGTGGAATATTTGGCAGCCCAGCTGGGGGTTTGTAGATGAGTTATATTTTGGTTGTATTCAAGGCTGATGTCTTGAATAACAGATTAACAGTGTGCCTATTCCTGACTCTGGTCTCCCAGGTCCACAAGCCCCGCCTCCATCACCAATCCTCCACCGCCACGGGGCTTGGTAACTGGGTCCCTTGTGGAAGGCTACCCCTGACTTTAATGTGGAAAAAACTTGGACTACAGGATTCTGTAAGGTCAGTGGTCAGTTCTGAATAACATGCTGAGCCACAATGACCAGAACCACATTGCTGCTGCAGCCTTTCCCGGTGAGGTACACAATCCTCCTCCAGCCATCCTGACACCGAGGAGGCTTGTCCAGCAGATCAAGATGCTGATTCACAGAGGGCACTTCCTTTATAGAATCCTAGAATCCCTACAGTGCAGGAAAAGGCCATTCCTCCCATCGAGCTAACTACAATCCCACACAGGCTCTATCCCCATAACTCCACGTATTTACCCTGCTAGCTCCCCTGACACTGAGGAGCAAGTTAGCATAGCCAATCAACCGAACCTGCTCACCTTTGGAGTATGGGAGGAAACCGAAGCATTTGGAGAAAACCCACGCAGATGTGGGGAGAATGTGCAAACTCTCCCCACTCACCCAAGGACAAAATTGTACCCAGGTCTCTGGTGCTGCGAGGCAGCAATACTAACCATTGTGCCACTGTGTCATTCTAATCAAGTAATTTAAAGATACATTCATTAAAAAGAAGGGGATGATGGTATGCATTTCATGCAATTTGAATACAGTGGGCAATAGTGAATCAGTGCCTGTTTTATATCTCTCCTGATTTTCTGTTCCATTCAAGTCAATGGTCATGAGCTTTAGCAGAAATGTATACTGTCCATTTTATCCAAAGATGAAATTAGCCCCAGGATGTATAAATAACTATTGTATAAAGATTCCTTGGCTCTTTGCACACTCTTTCCTCAATGGTCTTAATGCTTTCATCCACAACTTGGCTAATCTGATCTATTATTGCAAGGCATTCACAATTCCTCCTTAAGTAGGTGTCTCACATTGATAGGCTTTGCTCAATTTAGTTGCAGGCATATGCGAGAGGTCTATAATGCATCTTTAATTGGTTTGGACAGTAGCCAAGGGATCAAGAGGCGTCAGTGCCAATAATGAAAAGAATTTTAAGCAGTAACTTATTAAAGATGACAGGTGCCCCTTCAGTGTGAAAGGAGAAGCTGGAACTGTTGGAACATGTTCTGTGTAAGCTGGAATGACAATTTCCTGCAGGGATTCTGCACTAGGAAAGAAAAAACTGAGGAGAGCAGGACTGTACAAAAGTCAAGATGGTCAAAGATAAAGAAATAAAAGAAGTCAGCTTGTTATAGGCAGCATGGTAGCACAGTGGTTAGCACTGCTGCCTCACAGCACCAGGGACCTGAGTTCGATTCTCAGCTTGGGTCACTGTGCGGAGTTTGTACATTCTCCCTGTGCCATTGTGGGCTTCCTCTGGGTGCTTCAGTTCATATCTATTGGCCATGCTAAATTGCCCCTTGGTGCCCTGGGATGTGTAGGTTACGGGATTGTGGGGATAGGGCCGGGGTAGGATTGTTGTTGGTGCAGACATGATGGGCTGAATGGCCTCCTTCTGCATGTTAGGGATTCTTTGGATTTTATGATTATTAATGAAAATAACATAAGGGGGACGGGGCCAATGGGGGAGGGGGGGTGGTTACTGGGGACAACAACAGTGAAGGCATGGGGTCAACAGATTAAATAGAATTAATTGGGTGTGAAATAGGTGTTGTGAGGGGAACTGAACGTGAAACATTGAACAGCAAATAATGGTACTAGGGGCTGATTTTTATAATGGGCTTCAGGGCCTCTATGGGGCTTGGCATGACGGCACAATGGTTAGCACCACAGCATCAGAAACCCAGGTTCGATTCCCGGCTTGGGTCACTGTCTGTGTGGAGTTTGCACATTCTCCCCATGCCTGCATGGGTTTCCTCTCTGTTCTCCGGTTTCCTCTCACAGTTTGAAAGACTCGCTGGTTAGGTGGATTGGCCATGCTAAATTCTCCTGCCAGTGTATCTAAACAGGAGTGTGGTGACTGGGAGATTTTCCCAGTAACTTCATTGCAGTGTTAATGCAAGTCTACTTGTGACTAACAAATAAACTTTAAAAACTTTTCTAGCCAGAAAGCAGTGCCCAAGCTGGCAGCGGGAATGTCTGGGTGGTTTTATCTCAGGCAGTCTCCTGCCTGTCATCCCTCAGTCCAATTCAGGGCAGTGGACAGGTGGGCCAATGATACTGCCAGCCATCTTATTGAGTCGGCCATCTCTGACAGCTCAGCAATGCCAATGGGGGAGGCGGGCACACACCGGGCGATGCAGGTCAGAGCCCTTGGGGGCACCTCAGACATGGAGGGGACCTTGGGCAGGTGAGTAAAGGTCCACATTCACGGAAGTGAGGGAGGAAGATCCTGCGGGACAAAGGAATAACTCCTCTGGGAGTTTTTGCACCCACTTTGGATCCTGGGAAATCCAGATGGTGGGGATAGGGTAGAGTGGGGTGGGGTGTTTGGGGGGAAGTGGGGGAGAAGGTTATTGCTACTGTTATTGCCTCTCTGGAGCAGTGTCCAATTTGTCTTGCAGCCTGCCTTTGGGAAGCCTCCATGATAAGGGATTGCATGGGAAGGCTGACCCAACTTGGGAACTCCTCCTCAGTGCTGTTCCCATCACTCAGTGGTCGATTAATTCCAGCCCGTGGCTTCTCTCCTTGTGGGTTCTGCTTCACTGATGCACAATAATCCAACTGGCCCCTTGTTGTAATCCCACTCTGATCAAGGTCTACCTTGTGACCCTCCCGTCACTCCTGTTCCATTTCACATCTGGGGGCTCTCACTGGGCACCAACTCCTACTGCATCGTTTCAAACAGAAGTTAGACTTATATAGCAATTTTCCAATCTGCACAACGTCCCAAAGTGCTCCATAGCCAGTTACATATTTTGGGATTGCATAGCCTGTTGTTTAATGGGTAAGTGCAGCAATCAGCAAGACCCCAGGAATGAGATGATTGAGCAGCTAATCTCCATTTGCTGGTTCTGTTTAAGAGGAATGTTGGCCAGAACATAGGGAGAACTCCCAATTCTTCTCTCCCGAAATTTGTAAAATTATTAAACGAAATATGTAATGTTTAATGTTCCATCTCAGGACAGCACAAAATCAATTGCATTAATATAGCGCCTGTAACGTAGTAAAATATCCCAAGAAATCACATTTGCCAAAGTTATTCATGGACTCTTGGAATCACAGAATCCCTACAGTGCAGAAGGAGGCTATTCAGCCTATCGAATCTGCATCAACAATTCCACCCAGGCCCTATTCCTGTAACTCCACTAGTCCCCCGACACTAAGGGACAATTTTATATTTTCCAATCAACTTAACCCATATATCTTTGGCGTATGGGGAGGAAACCAGAGCACTGGAAGAAACCCACACAGACTCAAGGAGAATGTGGAAACTCCATCCAGACAGTGATCCGCTGGAATTGAACCCAGGTCCCTAGTGAAGTGACACAGCAGTGCTTACCACTGTGCCACTGTAGGACAGTTGACCAATGGCTGGAAGATCCTGCTGGCAGGAAGGACTGTAAAATCCTGCGCGGAGGAACATATTACAGGGAGAGAGAGGGAGAATAACTTAGGGATTCTGACAGGCGCACTCTTTCAGTCTAGATTTTTACATGCTTGAAAATAAGCATTCAAATCTGGTGACTAAATGGCAATTAAACCTGGGGTATTTTTCTTTTACTTCATTCAATGTGGGTGTGGATGTCACTGGCAAGGCCAGCATTAGTCACTCGTCACTATTTGCCCTTGAACTCAGTGGGCTGCTAGGCAATTTCAGAGATTCACAAGCTGGGTAAGGACAGCAGATTACCTTCCTTCAGAGATATCAGTCAGCCAGATTTTACAACAATAGCAGACGCTACTGACTCGCTTTATATTCCAGACTTATTAACTGAATTTAATCTGCACCAGCTGTCTTGGTGGGATTTGAATTTATGCTTCCCAGGGCATTAACCTGAACCTTCGGCTAACGGGTCCAGTGCCATTATCACTGTGCCACCCTATTCCCTAATGATAATGTAGCTATCAGAGGAGTGTCCAAGGTGATGCAGCAAATATCACTTGCCGTACTTGTGAAGTTGCTGTGAGTGCTGTGTTTTCCGCCCCGTTGGCTTCTTAAGGTGACTGGCTATTATTGGTTACCGTGTACAGTAAATCTATTTAATCGTCCAGTAAAACCCACTGATCCTGCACAGTGAGGCATTGATAATATGTGGATCTGACTGCATGAATTGATAAAGTGTTCCACTGTGCAATTAATTATGGCATATTTAGGGTCGCATTTGACCTGGAATACCTTCCCTTCTCTACGGTGGTGACATTGAAGTTAATAAAGCTCGATAATCACTGCAATGAATGTAATTTAGGGAATTGTAACCCCACGTATTGTGTAGTCATCCTCAGCAATTCTCTGTGGTACTCCCTGTGATAGTTACTAACTGTTCTATGTGACACTTGCATTAATGGAACGCATTTCAGCTCAAAGGAGATCCTATGCTTGTGATGAATAGCTGCACAATTGAAAGCACAAATATAATTACTGCATGGATTTCTGTTGTTTGGGCAAAATTGATGGTGCCACATTAGTAAAACGCACAACATCTTAAATGAAAGCTCCAAAGTCAGACAGATCATTTTATCTGTTTAATTAGTTAACTCATTCATGAGGGTGAATGCCTACATTCATTGTCAGCGTTTTGATGAGAAGCCACAGGCTGGAAACGTTAACTTCTGTTTTCTCTCTCCGCGGATGCTGCCAGACCTGCTGAAGCTCTCAGACGTTTCCTACTTTCAGTTCATTGTCAGTGGGACCAGAGTTTAACTGCTGAAGCCCACAGAAAGGTACAGGACGGCCGTCCAAAAATTCAATCACACACCAGCACAGGTAGACAACAACAAATTAATTTGTGTAACGCCTTTAATAATGTAAAAGAATGTTCACAAGAGCGCCATAAAACCAAATATGACACAGGGTAGAATCCCTACAATGCAGAAGGAGACCATTTGGCCCATCGAGTCTGTATCAACCACAATCCCATCCAACCCCTATTCCTGTAACCCCAATTTATTTACCCTAGCTAGTCTCCTGACATTAAGTGCCAACTTAGCATGGCCAATCAACCTAACCCACACATTTTCCGGACTGTGAGAGGAAACCAGAGCATTGGAACAAATCCACGTAGATACAGGAAGAACATGCAAAAATCGCACAGCCCGTGACTCAAGCCTGGAATCGACCCCAGACCTGGTGCTGGGAGGCAAGAGTGCTAACTACATACGTCAGGAGATTTCAATTCTAGGTCCCAGCCATGTGTTCCCTTTTGGGTCCCAACCCCACACAGCAAATTTCATTCGGGTCCACCTGGATTCTTAAAGAGACAGGCCTCTTAATGGGAGGGAGTAAGCTGTGATCTGTAGCCCCACAAACAAAGGTGAATGGTTTTTCTGAGTGGAGGGGTCAATTACCAGGGGACACAGATTTTAGGAGATTTGTCAAAGGTTTAGAGGAGAACTGAGAAAAAATATTCGTCAAGAGAGATGTGTGTCTGGAATTCACTGTCAGGTTTGATAGGGGAAGGAAAAGCCTCAAATCATTTAAAATGTACCTGGGTTTATACCTGAAGTACTTAAACCTGCAAAGCTATGGATTAGTTGCTGGAAGATGGGAATAAAGGCGGCTGTTTGTTCATTTTCTATATGTTGGCTGGCGCAGACACGATGGGCTGAATGGCCTTTTCCTATACTCTAACTCTCCTATGGTTGTATCATTCCAAGCGGAAGCTTTCGAAAGAGAGAGAGGTGAAGGTAAGTTTGTTTTTAATTTTTAAAAAGCTTCAGCTGTCATTTTCGGTCTGGGGGTGTGGGGAGGGGACCGCCCCCTGTAATCCATCCTTTACCCCCTCCATCTCCTTTCTGGAGCTCACATGTTGACCTGCACCTGATCCAGGCCAGAATGAACTGCCAACATTGTCAACTTGAAATTCCAGTCGGTGCAAGAACAGGGCCCCAACCGGCCCTGTAATTAAAAATAATTAACCGTAATTGACTGCTCACAGCTTCTGATCTGACACTGAGCTGCCCTCTTTAGAAATGACTCAGGGTCAGGATCTTGGCGTGCAACCCAACCAGCACAGATGCCAGCTCTCTCGCCTCCAAATTGGGTTCGTTTAAAAATCCTCATCATTAGGACAGGTGACCAAAAACCTGGTCAAAGAGGTAGGTTTTAAGAAATGTCTCCAGGGAGGAGAGAGAGGTGGAAAGGTGTACATAGAGAGAGAGAGAGAGAGTATTCCAGAGCTCAGGGCATTGGTAAGCAAAGGCACAGTCACCAATGGTGGAGGAATCGAAATCGGAGATGCTCAAATGGGTCAGTATTAGAGGAGTGCAGACATTTCAGAACATTACAGGGCTGGAGGATATTACAGAGATAATTAGGGGCAAGACCAGGGAGGGACTTGAAAATAAGTATTTGAAAATCAAGAGCAGAATGTTCTCAAAAAATTCCAAAGTATCAAAGGGCAAGAAGACAGTAGGTTTACTCGGTTTTCTTCGGTGAGATAAGGAACATGAATTTACGGCACTCTGTGCAATACAGAAGCGTAGTGCGATTCTCACCAGTGAAATGGCCGGGTGAGTGGGGTGTGTGCGTATGTGCCTGCGTGTGTGGGTTGGAGCCTCATGTCACCTGTGAAGCTGGCTGCTGAGCTCTAGGGGTGCCATTGTCTGAGGCTGATTTTGCCAATAAAACAGCATGATTGTAAGAGAGGTGATACTGGGATGGGGGTGGGGGGTGGTTACAGGTAGCTGGCAATGCTTTTAAAAGCTGCAGGAGCTTCAGAAGCAAGATCCCAACCTCAATCTCACCCTGATTTTCTGAGACAGCACTGAAGATACTCGTCAAAGAGGTTGGGCACAAGGGTGGAGACACGGATTGCCTGGGAAAGTTGTCCACGAGCGGTGGGAAGAAGTGGATAAAGGGATCAATGGCAGGAGCATTTTACACAGGCCTGGATCTATTGTAGAAAGTTTAAGCTTACCCAGCTATCAGGGTGAGATTCATTTCTCTGACACTCTGTTCAGACCTGTACTGCCTGTGGCATCACCACGCCTAACACTTTGCTATCGAATCATAGAATCCTTATAGTGCAAAAGGAGGCCGTTCAGCCCATAGAGTCTGTACTGACAACAATCCCACCCAGGCCCCATCCCCGTAACCCCACATATTTACCCCACTAATCCCTCGAATCTATGCAATCCGGGACACTAAGAGGCAATTTAACATGGCCAATCAATGTAACCCAGACATCTTTGCACTCTCTATAGTCTCCCACCCTCATTGCAACACATTTAATCTCTACTGCCTCTTATTCCACATGAGAAAACACCCTCTTCCTTTAAGGTCCGCAGTATGCCCATTCCTCCATCTTTAAATGTGGTCAAAGGGGTGTGGCTAAACCTTCAGCCCCATGTGGCTCTATTTCCAAACAAGTCACCACCTCCACAATATCAGTTGTGGAAAGAGCTGAGAAAAGGTATCCTCGAAATGGATACCGCACTGAAACTGGCTGTCTTGTGTGCACGCCTAATTGAAGGTTATGTGGCACTTTGCTTGCAAGGTAATCATTTTACTTAAATGGATCTCTTGCTGTTTCCCTCAATCAGCTCTGTCAACAGTTGTGTTTTACTTGTTAAATGCGGATTATTAAAAGGGAAGACCTTTAGTTTCATGCTGTGGAGAAAAGGATGAAGAGAGTGAGGAGGCGAGAGATGGGTATCACTATGAGACGGGCATTGCAAAACGTCCTTCTCCTGCCAGCCAAGGCTCTGCTATTTCCTGTATTATTGAGTGTTGCAAACTCTTAAGGCCAATACAGGCTTCCTTCCAGCTGCTGCACACAGTTTGCATCGAATATATTCCATGGCCGAGGCTTTCAGTTCCTTGGCCATTGTCGAGACCTCTAATGTTGTATTTTTTTCCTAAAGATGAGCTGTCTCTCCTGATCTGGAAAAAGGGGCTCACGATGGGTGGGACCTTCCTGGTAACAGACCCACTTGAGACCACCACCCAGAGAACCATCCTCGCTAATGTTCCCCTCATCATAAACTCCTCCTCATCCACTGGGGGAGGTACGGTCCTGGATGGTGCTGATTCCGCTCACCCTAAAGGAAGCCTCCCTTTGGCACAGGTTTTTGTTTGCTGGATCGGGAGGAGTGCACGGAGGGAGGCTTCACTCTTACCTGTGAAGGAATCACCTATTGAATCTTCTGCTTCATAGATAGCATGTACTGCCAGGTCTGTAAGGGAGCAGGGCATGATAGGAAGAACTGCCCTGCTCACCAGGGCCATGGAAGGTGCCCGGATGGCCATAGTTGGCATCGCCACACCTCCCCCCTCCCCACCACCATCACCCCATCGCCTACCCTGCAAGGGGGAGTGACACCAGCAGCCAATGAGACCACGGCTGCCAGGGAAATGGGGGTGGGACATGAGGGAGGGAGAGACAGGTGAGAGGAAGATGGGGAGAGGGACATGTGGGAGGGAGGTGGGGGGGGATACGCAGGAGGGAGGTGGGGAGGAAGGTGGGGTGGGACGTATGGAAGGAGATGGGGGGGAATGTGCAGGAGGGAGATGGGGAGGGATGCGCAGGAGGGATGTGGGCTGGGATGTGCGGGAGGAGGTACGGGAGGGGGTGAGGTGGGAGGTGGGGAGAAAGGTGGGGGAGGGACGTGTGGGAGGGAGGTGCGGGAGGGAGGTGAGGAGGGAAATGGGGGAGAAAGGTGGGGGAGTAAGGTGAGGGTAGGATGTGTGGGAGGGAGATGAGTAAGGAGACCAAGCCAGGCAGCAACTGCGCAGGTGGGAGGTGGGGGAGGGGGGGTATGGGAGGTGCGGGAGGGAGGTGTGAGAGGGAGGTGGGACAGGGATGTGGACGAGGGGTGTGGGTGAGGGATGTGGGGGAGGAGACCAAACCAGGCAGCACCTGATTCTGAAACCTTGTCCAATCCCAGGCACCACAACAAACCAGCTCAGGGGTGTGAACACAAAAATCTGATCCAATGTCGTGATTGTGGGTGGTTCTGGTTCAGATGGCCACTCACAACCTGGCAGCGTTCCAGTGCAGGATCCCAGTTCTGATGGTGACGAGGTGCACGATCCTGGGATAAGGAAAAGACCAAATCAAAGCCCAAATTCCATAGGGGAGGGGGATTTCTGAGGTGAGGAGAGCGAGGGAGGTAATCCCTTTCCCGTGGAGGTCTCCCTAACTCCAAATCACCTCCGGAAGAGGTGCCACTCCCAGTCCCACCAGGGCAGCGAAACGTGTGCCCACATAAAGGGAGGACCTCCTTTCAGTGGGTTATTGCTGTGCCCTCTGGAGGGGGGGGATCAACACACAATGAACTGCCACAGTGCACAGGGCAGGGTCTGCGGATAAAAACTGCCATTTGGTCAAACGACACGGGTGGGGGGGTGGATTTCCATTGCACTCCCTGGTCCTGGTTCCCAACACCACCAGTGATGGAGACACCTCGATCCCGGTTCCAGTGTGTTCACCGACATGAGGCTGGTACTGGAGTTTCCAGGATCAATCACCTTTACATTTTGGAGGTGCCCATCCGCTTGTGGACAGTAGGTGTCATGCTCAGACCACTGTCTGGTGTGGGTAGAACTTTTTCCGTCTCGTGTCTGGGTGAGGTCTGCATACTAACACTTTAACAACATCTGCTGGGGGGACGGATGGTTCCTGGACTCATTTCAATGTTTCTGTGCTGGCTGGAGAAGGAAGTGAGGAGGTTTCTGCTCTTGGTGAGCTGGGGATAAGAATCATGGCCATACCTTCTGTTAGGAGTATATGCTAACCTCGCCTCTCACCAATGCCCCCTGACACCTCCGAGTGCTGTTACTCACTCAATGCAGTACCAGTCACCATGGTGGACAGCTGCCTTCTTTCTTTGAAAGGAACTCTTCAAATGCAGACAATAAAAATATAATAAAATTTACTCAACTTATAAATCAAGGGAAAGGGTTTAATAAAGAAAGTTCATTACTCCAAACTTGGGGCCTCATCCTGGGTCACTCCAAGCTATCCACAATTCCAAACAGGTTCTTATTTATAGTAAGTCAGCTGATCAGCTGACTATTACATCTCTCTGTAATTGGTTCCGTGGTTTACTGGGTCAGCTGACCCTTACAGCTTGTTATCATTGGTCACATTACATCTGATACAAAGTTGTCACCGGTTACATTCGATCGTGACTATCCCTCTAACTCGACCCCAGCAAAGTGTGAGTATTTCAACTGGTGTATGGTGGGGAGAAATCTTGTGACAAAATCTGATCCTCCCAGGATTCATCATGCATGAGATCATAGAAACATAGAAAATAGAAAACACATCAGGAGTGGGCCATTCGGCCCTTTGAGCTGCTCCGCCATTCATTTTGAACATGGCTAATCAAAATAGCTCCATAGATTCCTGTTACAAATGTGAAGGCTTTGCAATAGAAGCTAAGAATGATTCCTGGCAAGGTAAATATGTTGCAACTTATCATTGTGAAGAGATTTCACTGGCTGTTGAAATCGGGTGAAGCGTGACTAAGTGTCTCCTGACAATGTATCACTGATACTTCAATAGGTAGCTGTGAGATCCCCACCTCCTGTACCCAGGGAGCAGTATAGTGCAGCTGTTAGTTGTAAAATCACCTGCCACTCTTAATATCTCTCTTGTGACCGGGGAGAACTCAGAGCTGGTGAATAATTCCAATGACGCTTGTTCATCCAGGTGCTCCGAGTGACTATTAAAATGGATAAGGACAGATGGATAAACAGGGACTTGAGGAAGAGCATTGAGAGAGGATAGGCAAGTTTCCAAAGTAAGAGGAATGAGATGAAGATGTAGGTTTGACAAAGCAGAGAGGAGTCCTGTTCACGTGTGAATGCACAACTGTACTCAATCTTTCCTGAATTGATTAAATAATTATGGACAATGCTTCTGGGTCATCTCTATCCAAACCTTCTTCATGCTCATTGCATGTTTCTTCCTCTGGGAGGGATTCACACTGGGGCTTCACAAGGCTCCCAGCTCCATTTCCCCTCCCCCCAACACTACAATATCAGACACCTCCTCCCTACCTCCAACCCCCTCTACCCCTGTCCCCAAAGTGCCTTCAGGCAGGTCGATATTAGGGTCCTTGGTACTTAACGACATAGTGGCGCAATGGTTAGCATTGCTGCCTCACAATGTCAGGGACCCGGGTTCAATTCTGACCTTGAATCACTGTGTATGTGGAGTTGCACGTTCTCCCTTGTCTGTGTCAGTTCTCCTCCGGGTGTTCCAATTTCCTCCCATAGTCCAAAGATGTGGGGGTTAGGTGGATTGTTCATGCTAAATTGACCCTCAGTGTCAGGGGATTAGCAGGGTATTTACATGGGGAGGGAGTTGCTGTTGGTGCAAGATTGATGGCCTCCTTCTGCATTCTGTGGATTGCATGATTCTATGAAGTCCTTCCAAGCTACACTTAACATATATGTCAGGATAAAGGTTATTCTGTTTCACACTGCTACTCCAGGGGTAGAGAGTGCCATAGGCTCATCAGCACTATAAATGGAGACACACTCATTACTGTGCAAGTAATGACCCATAGAGTTAACTGCCCCTGGGGAAACAAGTCTGCATAACCCTACTAGAAGCAGTGCTACGCAAATTAATATTCCTCTCATCACATACGTTGAATTCCAAAATGCTATTTTCTGAAAGAAATGTTTTTTGCCTGAGTGAGTCAATATTAACAGCTCCCAATGTCTCCCCATAGGAAACATGTTTCACCAGGCCGCAGATTCATGTGAAATTTAATTCACCTCCCACCTCTTGGATGCCACGTTTTGGTCAAGGTTTGCCGTGATCTACATCATCACCTCACTTTGGAGCCCTAAAAGCAGCATTTAGATCAGCTTTTGACCTTCCCTACTCTGGTGAGAATATGTGCAATCCTCATGAGCCACTTTCTCCATTGCCTCAATCATTCTGCCTGTCTCTCTTCCAGCTGTTGTACACAATTGCTCTGTGGAGAACCGTACACGGTTTTCTAAGTGCAGTTACACACCAATAATTTAGAATGCTACAAGATTACCTCACTATGTTAGCTCAATATTTACCTTCCAGTTCACATCAACATCTGATTTGTTGAAGTTAAATCACTGAGGATTGTCGATCTCTTTCCCCTTGTATCTTCCAAGCTGTTCTTTCCACTTAAACATTGATTTTCTTGGCTTCGATGTGAAGCATTTTACATTTCTCTGTGATAATGTTTCACCAGCCACTTAGAATCCTAGAGTAGAGAAGGAGGCCATTCAGCCATATTGAATCTGCACCAACTCTCCAAAAGAGTATCTTAGCCAGTCTCATCACTCTTAGCCAGTCCTCATAGCTCCACATATTTATCCTGCTAATCCCTCTAATCTGCATATCTTTGGACACTAAGGGGCAATTTAGCATGGCCAATCCATCTAACCTGCACATCTTTGGACTGTGGGAGAAAACTGAAGCACCCAGAGAAACCCATGCAGACACAGGGAGAACATGCAAACTCTTTGCATGTCATTTCTTAAGTGTTTTCAAATCCCACTGTTTCTTATCCCATTCAGTTTTCGAACCTACCACTCTCATTAGCCTTACACCACCTGAAAACTTAACCATTGTGTAGGTGGCTTCAAGCTCAAACTCACTTCCAGGCACGGTTAATGTCACTGGACTAGTAATCCAGGGGCCCATGCTAATTCTCTGGAGACTGGAGTTCAAATCCCAGTAGGATGAATTTAAATCCAGTTAATGAATAAATCTGAAATTTAAAGCTGGATTGTTGTGAACATTAATGTCCATGAGGGAAGGGAATCCGCCATCCTTACTGGTCAGGCCTACATGTGACTCCAGGCTCAAAGCACTGTGGTTGGCTCTAAACTAGACGCTGAAATGGCCAAGTAAGCCACTCAGTTCATGGGCAAACTAACAGCAGATGAATACTGACCTCGCAGTTTAAACAAAAATTAGGATTAAGCAAATTGATTAAGCAAATTATTAATTTCTCAGATCAAATCCCTGTGGGAGTTCAGTGTAACTTCTGCCAAGGCTGATGACTATCCCACTAATTCCTGAGTTCCATCAGTAACCAATTACATTCCCATTATTAGATATTCCCACTGATTCCTACTTTCTTTATTTTCTGTCTCAGCCTCTCCTGAGAAAACACATTAAAATTGTTACTGAAATCCACTTCTATTTGACTCTAGCTTCCAGGAAAACCAACAAATTAGATTGGCAGTCTTCCCTTTGTGGGGTTATATTAAACCGATGTTTTTTTTAAAACTATTGTATTTCTAGCCAGTTGCTCCATGATCTTATCCTCACTAAGGATCTCCAGAGCTTCACACATTCAAACTCACTGGTTTGTACATTCCTGGCTCATATTTTCTACCTTTCTTTTCAGAAAAATAGGAGAAACATCTGCCTTTCTCCAGTCTCTTGGCATTTCCTGGGTAGACAGTGATATCCTTCCTGCAATTTCGTCTCTCATTTCCTTAAGATTTAGCAAATACATCTAACCAGAGCCTGAGATTTATTTATCCTGAAGTTTGCACAGCTGTTTGGCAGCCATGCTGGTTTTAATGAAGTGAATCATGTCACAGTGTAGCTCTGTGCTGCCCTCTAGCTCCCTTTTCAGAATATGTAATCTGTCTCCTCATTGGTAAAAAAAATCTCCAGCAAAAATCTTTGTACTTTTTTACATCGGTTGCCATGGACTCAGCCAACCTCACTTTTAGTGGCCCCACTATATGCCTCATTTTTGTTTTCTTTCACTTGATATTAGGGTGGTGCAATGGCACAATGGTTAGCACTGCTGTCTCACAGCACCAGGGACTCAGGTTCAATTCTGGCCATTGTCTGTGCAGAGCTTGCACATTCTCTCTGTGTCTGCTTGGGTTTTGACCAGGTGCTCTTTCAGCCCAAAGAATTGATTTGACTTATTATTGTCACATGTATTACTATACAATGAAAAGTATTGTTTCTTATGCTCTATACAGACAGAGCAAAACATTCATAGAGAAGGACAGGAGAGTGTGCAGAATGTGATGTTACACTCAGAACCATGGTGCAGAGAAAGGTTAACTTAGTGCATGGTAGGTCCATGCTAAAATCTGATGGCAGCAGGGAAGAAGCTGTTCTTGAGTTGGTTGGAAGATGTCCTCAGACCTTTGTATCTTTTTCCTGACAGCATAAGGTAGAAGAGGGAATGTCCAGGGTGTATGGGGTCCTTAAACAATGCTGGCTGCTTTTCCTAGGCAGCAGGAAGTATAGACAGTGTCAATGGATGGGAGACCGGTTTGCATGATGGATTGGGCTACAATTCACAACCTTTTGTAGTTTCTTGTTGGCTTGGGCAGAGCAGGAACCATACCAACAACCAGAAAGAATGCTTTCTATGGTACATCTGTAAAAGTTGGGTGAAAGTCATAACGGATATGCCAAATTTCCTTAATCTTGTGAGATGTGTGGGTCAGATTGATTGACCTTGCAAACCAGGCCCTTAGTGTCAGGAGGATTAGCAGGCTAAATTAGCAGGTTACCGAGATAGGGCCTGTCTGGAATTGTGGTCGGTGCAGACCCAGTGGACTGAATGGCCTCCTCCAGCACTCTAGGGATTCTATGATTAAGAAAACACTTTTTAAAATCATCCTTCAGTTCTGTTTTAATACTGAATTTGAATTCTTTTCTTTGAGGCCTCTAATGCCAGGCATGCCTCTTTGATATCAAATCCATCTGAGCTCTGTATCATTTTCTGCTGTCGTGTTTCATTTTCCTCCTTTATGAGCCGCAGAGCAGTCCCATCAAACTCAGCAGAGCTGCATTTAAGCTTTAGCTTCAGACGGATTCTCAATGTCCCGTTGCACCCACAATTACCTCCTTAAGGGACTCTGCCATTCCTTTACTCTGTGGGCCCTATTCAAATTGTTCAGCTTCTCAAACACTTGAAGTCGGTGTACCTGGAATTTGACAGTTTTGTGAGGTTTTATTCTCAGCCTCTCCAAATTCAGTTGTATTGGAGAAGGGAATCATCAGTACTTGGAGACTCACTCACCTTTGTGTTAGAGATTTGATTGAACCCTGTTCCTCAGGATCAAATCCAGAATGCTCTCTCCCCTCTTCTATAAGCTCTTCTATAAATAGAGTTAGTCAGTATTCCATTAACTCTAGAAATCCCTTCTCCAGTGTACAGTCAAGGTTTTATTGCTCCAATCAACCTCTGGCCAGTTGAAATCTTTAAGTACTGTTTGGATTGTCAGGTTTGTATTTATGCAAGCAAACCCCAATGTTTCCCACATGTTTAGCTCTGACAAAGAGTCATCCAGACTCATATCATTGGCTCTATTCTCTCTCTACAGATGCTGAGATTTTCCAGCATTTTCTGTTTTTATTTCAGATTACAGCATCCACAATAATTTGCTTCTATCCAATGTTTCCCAATTGCTTCAATGATATTTTTACGATGTTTCTGTGATCATCCCCAGGACTTGCATGGTTTTGAGTTGATTTATTATTGTCATGTGTATTAGTATAAAGTATTGTTTCTTGCGCACTATACAAACAAGACATACCGTTCATAGAGAAGGAAAGGAGAGAGTACAGAATGTAGTGTTACAGTCATACCTACAGTGTAGAGAAAAATCAACTTAATGTGAGGTTGGTCCATTCAAAAATCTGATGGTAGCAGGGTTGGCATGTAGCCTCAGACTTTTGTATCATTTTCTTGATGGAAGAAGGTGAAAGAGAGTATGTCTGGGGTGCATGAGGTCTTTAATTATGCAGGCTGCCTTTCCAAGGCAACATTAAGTGTAGACGGAGTCAGTGGGTGGGAGGCTAGTTTGAGAGATGAATTGGGGAATCACTGACTGACCTCCCTGTAGGATTAGTAGAATACAAACTCCCTGCTGATTACCTTACCAGGCGCAGCCTTTTATAAAGGAGGCCCATGAGTGGGTCCATTGTTATATTGTCCCAGTTTGGACCTGTTGATGCTCACCGCAGGCTTGTGGTTTTGCTTTCCTTTATTTTGTGCAATAAAGCACCGCTCCTTGACAGCTGACTCCTGGAATTATCATAGTTTCTCCCCCACTGTTGCCTTTTGGATCTACAGTTTATGTTTTTAGTGATATGCTCCAAAGCTTTCTCTGATCAGTCCTCTTCCACATGTAACAACCAGCCCAATATTCTGTTTAAGCACTCACCCATCACTCTCGCTACCCTGTGTATCAATTCCTCTGTCCCACTTTTGTTAGGGTCAAGTCGTTTCGCTCTGTATAGACTCACCTTAAACAGGTTAGATTTAACTAAAACATACAGAACAACATCTGCCAACCTATTCATGCAAAGCAATGGGCTACATTTAATCCCGTTTTGCATATAACTTATACTTCTCCTATTTGGCGTTCAAATAAAGGAGCTAATTGAATCCTTGCTACAGAAAGCTGCTCACCGCAATTGAGATTTCCCTGATTCTGAGCGAATTTTCACTCTAGCACCGTCTGTAAGGAATCGTTCAGAAGCAATGATTTGTCCAGCTTTTCATGGGATGTGGGTACTGCTGGCAAGGGCAGAGTTAGATGTCCATCCCTAACTGCCTTTGAACTGGGTGGTTTGCCATACCATTTCAGGGGGGTAGTTAAGAGTCAACCACATTGCTGTGCATGCCCGGAGTCACATGTAGGCCAGACCGGGTAAGATGGCAGATTTCCTTCCCTCATGGTTATTAACGTTCGCTTTTTAATTAATTATTTTTCCCCAACGAAACCCTGGACTGGAATTCTCCCCAAATAATTGTCGGATTTGCATGAAAACTGGAGTAATTCACATTGTGCAATTCAGTGGGAGTTCAGAGGAGACCCTCCCACACTCTGGGCACTGCAGAGGCCACCAGCGCGAATATCATTAAAAACTAAGGGAAGGACGGGGCCTGTTCTCATTGGAGTGGCTGGAATCAGTGCGCTGAGTGGGCTACTGCGCGTGTGCAGATCTATCAGTGGGCACACACTCAGTAGATCCACACTGACGGCCTCTCGATCGCTGGCCAGCACCACAACCCCCATATTGCTGGCCCTCTGCCCCCCCACTCCCCATGGCCTGATTGTTAACCCCCTGATTATTCCAGGGTCTAGCCCCAAACCCCAACAGCCCGCCCAGATCTCCAGCAACCTCCTGAGAGTTAATCCCCCCTCCCCATGCAGTGCTGACCACTCACCCCCACCGCGCTGATCACTGACCTTCCTCCCTCACCAATCCTGACTGTAGGGTAGCAGCGGGAATCCCAATCCTATCAATCTACCTTCAACCCTGCCTCATCAGGTCCTGCCCCCTGTGCCCTGCTCCCTTGGCACAGTCCCATGACTGGTGGGCAGTGAAAAGGTGACTCCTGGGCATTGACACTTTGCCCCTTGGGCCGTGCTCAGGGCACAGTGGGCACTACCAAAGTGGCAATACCCAGGGGGCACCAGCCCACTGCCCTCTGAGGGGGCACCAGTTATCCCTCCTTCACTCCAACGGGGTCAGGTCACTAGTTCCCCGAAAGTGGGGAGCCACTGTAAACCCCGCTGGTATGAAATAGTCTGGCAAAGTGGGAGATGCTATCGGGGCTGGAGGCTTCAGTCCCGGGCCCACAAATTGCATTTAAATGAGTTGCAAAATAATATTAAAATTACTTCCACACCTCCCCAGTTTCCAGTGTCAGCCACCACTGGCAATCCGTTGCTGAGAGATGCTAACGCAGCGGGAACACGTACATGGATCCTGCTGTGAGATTCTCAAGGCCCTCTGCATTAAAGGGATTGGAGAATCACATCCCTCCCCGATCTTTAAATAATGAATTTTCCCCAGCGGAGTCTTGACCACTTCTTAAGTAATTATCCCCACAGAAGCCCTGCAAATTTATGATTAAGTTTCCCCACAAAAAAGTCAAATGTTAACTTCATTAGCCCCAATGAATTTTAAAGCAGTAAAATGTGAAGGTGAACCTCAAATCATTGGGTCTTTGCAGGTTTGGTGTGAGGGCAATGCAATTAGTCCCAATTTCCTGTTCCGTTCCAAAGCTCTCAGTTTTATTTTCCTATCAATTCTTATCTAATTCTTTTTTGAATATTAGTGCTCAATCTGCTTCCACCACTCTCTCAACCATTCTTTTCCAAATTGAAACAACTCACCTGACAAATATTTCCTCATGTCATCTCTCACTCTTCAACAAACATTTTTAAATCTGTTACTGAATATCTTGGCACTGGGAACGGCATCTTGTAATTCACTCTCTCAAAATCATTCGGAATTTTTGACCTACAGTGTGTGGCATGGTGGCACAGTGGTTAGCACTGCTGCTCACAGAGCCAGGGACTGGCGTTCAATTCTTGACTTGGGCGTCTGTGTGGAGGTTGCACATTCTCCCCATGTCTGGGTGGATTTCCTCTGGGTGCTCTGATTTCCTCCCACTTTCCAAAAATGTGCGGGTTAGGTGGATTGACCACGTTAAATTGCTCTAAGTGTTGGGGGGATTAGCAGGTAAATAAGTAGAGTTATGGGGATAGGGCCTGGGTGGGATTGTTGTCAATGCAGATTCGATGGGCTGAATGGCCTCCTTCTGCACTTTAATAATTCTATTATTTTAACTCTATTAGATCTCTCCTTAATCTTCTCTGTTCTAAGGAGAACAATGATGTAGAGATGCCAGCGTTGGACTGGGGTAAACTCAGTAAAGTCTGGCAACACCAATTTTAAATCCAGCCGATTTATTTGATAGTAAATCTGCGAGCTTTCGGCCTTTGTGGCCTTCGTCAGGCGAATGACAGAACAATCCCAGATTCTCCAGTCCGTCCAACAACCAATGGTTAGTTTCTAATTCCCAATGGGATTCCCATGTTCCTTCAGCTGTGCAGGGGCAGCATAAATTACTAAACTAATCACGAAAAATCATAACCAGCGGGGAGGGGGGAGGTGAGTGAGGATGGGGAGAATGTGCAATTTTGCAATAGGTGCTTAAGGTACAGGGACCAAAAACAGTCGTGCATCAAAAACCAAAAGCTTTTCTCAAGATTGCAAGGCTGGAATTCCAAAAATGAAAGACTTATAACGTTCAATGGAATTTGAAAAGAAACGTGATCCATAAAGATGTAATTAGAGAAAAAAATCCCTGGCACGGATGTTTTGGAATTTGCAAATCGGATACCCGGTGGAGAATAAAAAAATTAATGAGAAAAGGAAAAATTCGCCAAGAAAAGAAAAATGATGTTCAACTTCTATTTACAGCTGCATTATTCAGGGATGAAATTTCACTATAAACCCCATGATAGCCTTCCAAATATCTCATGTATGCTGTGCTGCAGAGCTGTCAGCAAGTCTGATTAGCACATACCAGAACTAAGCTGAGAATTATGCACAAATGTACTGCCAGTGACACGGAATCAGACTGGGTGATTCTTCTGCCAAGTGGGAGCATTGGAATGATAAGCATTGCGAACAAATTTGGCCCCTTGTCAACAACGCTTTAGTGAGCTTGCTTGTTCCTTGTTCGATTCACACTCAATGTAGCAAAGTGTTATCAATCTACTTGTAGCTGTTAATGGTTTTTGCATAGTACTCCAGGGTTACTAACATTCCCTTGCCAGTTCAATTACCATCAGGGTAATACCAAAAGACTCGCAACTTTTCAAATTAATTCCTTTTAACAGTTTGACAAATGGTTTTGACTGCAGGAAATTACTGAGGAGATATTACTGGTACTTCTCGAAAACAGAAAGAACAAAGCAAATGCTGTTTGCAACGAGAAAAGGAGGACAGTCTGAAACTGTGGAACTCAACATTGCATCCGCAAAACTGTAAAGCATCTAAGTGATTGCTGAGGTGCTATTTCCTGAGCTTATGTTGAACTTCACTGGGACAAATATAAGTCAGAAACTGAACAATTTATAATAGGGAACAAAGAAATGGTTGACTAACTGAATACATACTTTAGTTCTGTCTTCACAAAGCAGGACACAAATTAGATACCAGAAATGATGGCAAACACAGGGTTTAAAGAGGGAAAAACTAAAGGAGATCTGTACTAGTAGAAAAATGTTGTTGGGGAACTTAATGAGATTGAAGGCAGATAAATCCCCAGGGTCTGATGATCTACATTGCAGAGTACTGAAAGAAATGGCTCTAGAAATAGTGGATCCATTGGTGGTCATCTTCCAAGATTTTATAGATTCTGGAATCGTTCCTACAGATTGAAGGTTAGCTAATGTAACCTGACTATTTTAAAAGGAAGGTAGAGAGAAAACAGGGAATTGTAGACCAGTAAGTCAGTCATGGGGAAAATTCTAAATCCATTATTGAAGACACTTGGAAATCAATGGCAAGATTTGGATAGAATCAGCATGGATTTATAAAGGGAAATCATGTTTGATAAATGGATGTAACTAATAGAGTTGATGAGGGGGAGCCAATAGATGGGATTTTTTTGGATTATCAGAAGGCTTTTGATATGTCCCATATAAGAAATTGGTGTGTAATATTAAACTGCATGGGATTGGGGGTAATGTATTGAGATATAGAAAACTGGTTGGCAGACAGGAAACAAAGAGTAGGAACAAACAGATCCATTTCTGAATGGCAGACAGTGATTAGTTGGGCACCACAGGGATCCATACTGGGGCCTCAGCTATTCACTATATGTATTAATGATTTAGATGAGGGAACTGAATGTAATATCTTCAGATTTACAGATGACACAAAGCTAGGTGGGAGGATGAGTGTAAGGAGGATGCAAAGATGCTTCAGTGTGATTGGGACAAGCTGAGTGAATGGGCAAATGAATTGTACTTATAGAATAATATAGATAAATGTGAAGTTATCCACTTTGGTAGGAAAAACAGAAAGGCAGGTTATCTGAATGGCTATAGATAAGGAGAGGGAAATGTGCAACGAGACTGGGTGTCCTTGTACATGAGTCACTGAAGATAAACATACAGGTGCAGCAGGTGGTAAAGAAGGCAAATGGTATGTTGGCCTTCATAGTGAGAGGATTCGAGTACAGGAGCAGGGACGTCCTTCTGCAACAAGGCCTTGGTGAGACCACACCTAGAATAGAGTGTGCAGTTTTATTCTTTTTATCTGAGGAAGGATGTTCTTGTTTCAGAGGGAATGCGGGAAGGTTTACCTGACTGATTCCTGGGATGGCAGGACTGCCATACGAGGAAAGATTGAGTCAGTTAGGATTATATTCTTTGGAGTTTAGAAAAATCAGGGGGGATCTCATAGAAAGCTACCAAATCCTAACAGGACTAGGCAGGATAGATGCAGGAAGAATGTTGCCAGTATTGAGGGAGTCAGAAAAAGGGCTCACAGCTTTAGGAGGCAGGTAAACCATTTAGGACTGAGTTGAGCAGAAATTTCTACACTCCAGAGTGAGGAATACTACAGAAAGCAGTTGAGGCCAAAACATTCAAGAGGGTGTTAGATTTATCACTTGGAATCAAAGGATATGAGGTGGAAGTAGAAACAGACTATTGAGTTGCATGATCAGCTATGATAATAGTGAATGGCAGAGCAGGTTCGAAGGACCGAATGACCTCCTATGTTTCCATGGCAATGCAGGAGGCTGAGGGCTGAGGATCAGAGTCAGAGTGGAGCAGTAAATGAGGATAACTGAAATTTTGAGGCATGATTACAGAGTGGAAGGAGGTGTTTTGAAAAAAATGGTCCCTCAAGCCTTGTTTGGACTCCCCATTGTAATGGAGGTTGCATCATGAGGAGTGAATATGGTGTCGTAAATTAAGGGGAGTACAGGTGGATCACTCTTTCATGTGAAGGAGCGTTTGAGACCTTGGGCAAGAAGGTAAAAGGGCATTACATCTCCTGTACATGCATGGGAAGAGAGAATCATAGAATCTTACAGTGCAGAAAGAGGCCATCGAGTCTGTACCGGTCACTATCCCACTCAGGTCCTTTCCCCATAACCCCATTATTTACCCTATCAGTCCCCTAACACTAAGGGTTAATTTAGCATGGCCAATCCACCAAACTCGCACATCTTTGCACTTCGAAGGAAACTAGAGCATCCAGAGGAAACCCACACAGATACAGTGAGAACATACAAATTCTGCACAGGCAGTGACCCAAGGCCGGAATTACACCCAGGTCACTGGCTCTGTGAGGCAGCAGTTCTAACCACTGTGCCACCATGCCACCCAGGCTTCATCAACAGCATGATGATGGTCTTATGTGGCTCAGTCTGACATCTTGCTTTTGAATGCTGCTGTGAATCTTGGGATTTGATGACATTGAATTCACTCTATAAATGTGAATTTATGCAGCTGACGTGCCCAGATTCACTGAGGTGGAAAATGAGAGACTTGGCAGGAGAACATTGGGAGAGTCAAGTGGCAAATAACACGGAAACATAATTTCAAGCACATTGGTAGGAGAAACATAGAATGTGCTCTCATTTTAATATTAAAATGTATTTAATTTTATGATGCTAAGGACAGTATTTATTGCCCATATTAATTGCCCTTGAGAGGATGAACCACCTTCTGGAATCATTCATTCTGTGTGGTTAGGATGCTCCTACAGTGCTGTTAGCTAGAGAATTCCAGGTCTTAGCCTGTGAGGATAGTCCAGTCCGGACACTGTGACTTGTCGGAGAGCATCATCGTGGCAATGTTCCCATGTTCCTGCTGCCCTTGTCCTTCTAGGTGGTAGAGGTTTGGTTCAGGAGATGCTGTCGATGGAGCCTGGACAAGTTACTGCATTGATTCATTTCTGGTACACATGGCTGCCACTGTGCGCCTCGGTGGAGAGAGTGAATATTTAAGGTGGTGGATAGAGTACTGACTAAGCGAGCCACTTTGTTCTGGATAGTGTTGAACTTTTTGAGTATTGTTAGAGCTGAATTCATCCAGGAAAGTGAAGTGTCTTCCATTACATTCCTGACTTCTGCCTTGTAGATAGTAGACAGGTATTGGGAGTCAAGAAGTGATTTACGCACTACAGATTCTGCATTTATAGACAAATTATTTGTGAGCCTGGTCCAGTTAGGTTTCTGATCAATTGTAAGCCCTAGGATGTTGATAATGCGGGATTCTGAGAATAATAATGTCATTGAATGGCAAGAGGATGTGCTTCTCTTTTCTCTTGCTGTTGATGCCTAGCACTTGCGTAATGTGAAAGTTATTTGCCACTTATCAGCACATGCCTGGGTATTGTCCAGGTCTTGCTGCATGTGGCCACGGACTAATTCAGCATCTGAGGGGTAATGAATGGAATTGCGCACTCTGCAGTCATCAGCAAACATCCCACGACACAGTAAGGATCACTGATGAAACAGCTTCAATGGTTGGACCTAGAACACTACCCTGAAGAACTCCAGTGGCAACTAATCCAACTCAAGAAAGAGAAGTGTTTCCAACACCAGCCACTGTGTGAGGAGGGTGATGGGAGCACCTACTCCTCCGAGTGGTCTGAATAGTAATTATTGATTATTGCCTTCTGTCTCTGAGCTAATTACAGCTGGAATTCTCTGGCCCTTTAACCCACTGCCAGCAAGACTGGAGAATTTGTACTCAGCCAAATCTCTGTTCACCGCAGCAGGACCAGAGAATCCCAGCTGCTGACAAGGTCAGAGAATCTAGCCCTATATATCTACGGAACACTTTAATTCCAAAGGTTTTAATTTTGATAACAGGTGTATTATGTGGTATTTTATCAAACGTCTCTCAAAAGCCCTCAACCAGCCTCTCGATTACTTCATTGAACAATTTTTCACACATAATTTGCCTATCACACATCTAGGCTTAAACTCATAATGCTCACTACTGGTCCATATTTTATCCAATGCTAATTGATTTTACCATGGATAATTAGCTCAAAAGGTTTCCCCACCTCTGACATTAAGAGACTTAATCTGCAATGACTAGTCTTATCTCAATACGCCTTTTTTTACTATGTAGTGAAAGATTATTCCCATTGATTTCAATTTGCAATAGGGAAATGGCCAGAGCATTCAACACAGAAGGTGAATGGCACAGTGGTTAGCACTGCTGCCTCACCATTCCAGAGACCGGGTTCAATTCCAGGTTCGGGTCACTGTTTGCACATCCTCGTGTCTGCGTGAGTTTCCTCTGGGTGCTCCAGTTTCCTCCCACACTCCAAAGATGTGCAGGTTTGCTGGATCGGCAATGCTAAATTGACCAGGCAGACTACAGGGTTACGAGGATAGATTGTTGTTGGCATAGGGTCAGTGGACTGAATGGCCTCCTTCTGTACTGTACAGATTCTATGAGTTTATGAAAGTAGTTCAGGTTGTGTAAAGACTGGATGATCAGAGTTGCTGCTTTCTGATCCAGGCAGCCATGACTTTTTTATTTAGCTGCTAATGTGAAGAATCACCTTGAGAAAAGAAAGATAAGCAACGTAACCACGCATATCCTGCTGGCCAGCTCCCTCCCAATCAACAGCTGAGCAATATTAGGTGTTGTAGCAAGAAGTGGAGATAGAAGCAGAGTGGATTCTCCGGCTGTGCTGATCTAAGAGTCGGAAATTCCCACTCGACTGTTAATGGGGTTTTACATTATCCACAACCTGTCTGCTAAAATTCCAGTGACGGACAGGATGGAAGAATTCTGGCCAATATCTCAGGTCAATGACCTTCCATCAGAAGGAAGTAGTGCTCCCGTATTTGCCATGAATGCAAAATCTTGCCAAAATCGGGATTCTGGCTGGTGAGACCTCGTTTTCCAATTTTCCCTGTCCTCTCGTCAGTGATGTTCCCACCTATGTCAATATATTTGAATAAATTTTAATCTACCTAGTGTGCTTCCCCAATACGTGCTCCCCTCACAGTTAGTGTTCCCATAGAGATATCACCTGGCCTGAAGCAGTCAAAGGGAACTTGCCAGGGCCTCAGATTTAACTTTAACCCCTGGGCGGAGAGGGACATAAAAGCAAATTACTTTGGATGCCTGAATCTGAAACCAAAAGAGAAAGCGCTGGAAAACCTGGCAGCATCTGTAAGGAGAGAAAAGAGCTGATGTTTCGAATCTAGATGACCCTTTGTCAAAGGTCAGAGGGACGTACCCTGACAGTGCCCTGGCATTGCCCCCTACGCCCTGGCATTGCCCCCTGACATGGCTTTGTGAGTGGTCTGTGAGCCACTGGAGGAATGTGAGCCCAGGAGTGGCCACGGATAGAGAATCAGCCAGTGTACTGGAGTTGGAGCTGAGGTTTGTAAATCCATCACATTGATTATGTGACATTGGAGTTGGAAGGCTGGTTTAGTAAGGCTCACTAAGAATGGCTAAGCGTGATGGTACTGCAAGTGATCCGAAGCGAGGGCTGAGACCGATGATATTGTGACCTACTTCATGCACAGGATGATAACACAGGTTGAATAAAAACTCTGCCACTAATCGCTCCATCAACTGAAACTTTGTGGATGAGAGCTGGATTGACAGAGAGAACACTGTGGGCGGGTTACAGATTGTTAACAGATATGTGGACAGCACGGTGGCACAGTAGTTAGCTCTATTATAGAATCCCTAAAGTGCAAAAGGAGACCATTCAGCCCATCAAGCTGGCACTAACAACATTCCCACCCAGGTCTTATCCCTGTAATCCCCTGACAGTAAGGAGCAATGTAGCATTGGCAATCAATCGAACCTGCACATCTTTGGAGGAAAATCATGCAAACATGGGGAGGATGTGAAAACTCTACACAGACAATGACCAAGCTGGGAATTGAACCTAGGTCCCTGGCACTGTGAGGCTGCAGTGCTAACCAGTGGAATCTGAGGATGGAGCTGTAGTCTCTGTGCTCTCAGTCAGAACACAGGACCATAGTGTGCAGTCATCCCCTCATCTCGATTAATGTGGCCAGATCCAGCTACCAGGAAACACTGACATTGGAGCCAGTGGACAGAAGAGGGAAGTGACTGACCCCTGGTGTTGGGCATTAGAATGACAAGGAAGGACTAGTCAGGGTAGGAGGCATCTAAAGAGGATATTAGATTATAAAATGTACAGGAAAAGTTAATTTAGCATATCACTTTATATTAAAACATTTAGGAGTAAAATAATGAAACATAGAGATTCAATTGTGTAGAAAGTAACTTAGCCTGGTAATACAAAGGTAAGACCTATTTCATCTATTCTGACTTTTATTTACACCTTGTAATATGAGGAATGAGTGCTTTGCTTTTTCCAAATGTTACGTTAGCTAACAGCAATGCAACTTCATAGCAGAAACTATATATTGGGATGAACGTGCAAGCTCTGACCTGAATTTAAAGCTCAAAGTATTTAATTAAAGTTAGGTGTGGTTTCTAAGGGAAAGAATTACATAATCATTGAATTACAGAATGTTAATGTGTAGAAGGAGGCTATTTCACCCATCATGTCTGTGCTGGCACTCTGTAAGGCTGGATCATCTAACCCCACTCCCCTGCCAAAATCCACTCCCTTGCCTAACCCCTCTCCTCTGCCTAACCCCACTCCCTTGCCTAACCCCTCTCCTCTGCCTAACCCCACTCCCTTGCCTAACTCCACTCCCTCACCTAGCCCCACTCCCCTGCCTAGTCCCACTCCCCCATAACCCCACTCCCTTGCCTAACCATAGTCCCTGCCTAACCCCACTCCCCTAACTGCAGTCCCCTGCCTAACCCCACTCCCCCACGTAGGCCCACTCCCCTGCCTAACCCACTCTCCTGCCCAGCCCCACTCCCCTGCCGAACCCTACTCCCTTACCTAAACCCACTCTGTTGCCTAAGCCCGCTCCCTACTGAGCCCCACTCCCTATTAATGTTGAGTGTCTGGAATAAGCTGTAGAGGTAGTCACAGAGTTGGGTACAACTTTGTCTTTTAAAAAGCATTTTGATAGTTGCATTGGTACAATGGGTATAGAGGGATATGGGCCAAACGCAGGCAATTGGGATTAGCTTACGGGTTTTTAAAAAAAGGACAGCACGGACAAGTTAGGCCATCGGGCCTGTTGCCCTGCTGAAACGTCTATGACTTTATGACCCTCAGTGTCGGGTCAGACTCCAGATGTTCCAAGGGAAGATGGAGATATACTGTAAGGAAAAGTTCCAGGTCTGCTGTCAGCTATCCACAGGTATTGGTGATCAGTTGAAGGTACCATTCTTTGATTGTGCAGTAACTTGGGGCTGAATTTTATGCTGTCCCCTACATCCGTCTGCCCCAGCCTGCATCCCTACCTCGATGTAAAGGTTGGGGGCAGTTCTGCCTCTACTTGGCATGCTCATCCCACAGCCATTTGACAGGATTGAGGTGAGACTTCCACCCCCATTAGGAAGGAGGTCCTGCCTCTGAATGCTGGCAGGCCCCAGTGAGGAGGGGTGGAGGGCTGCAATGGATGGGAAGAGTGGGCGATGGCGAGACCTTGGGGAGGGGCTGCTGTTGGCACTGGTGGCTCTAAAAAGAGGTCCATCCCTCTTTCTAGCTTCCAGTCTGCCAGGATTCAGCTGATACTTGGCACTGACCACTTCTATTGTGGGTGAAATCCAAGCGGCATTAAGTAGCCGAGGTGTGTGGGCTACCTCCATCACTGCTGCTAAAATCACAGCGAGATGAACAGCACTGGGAACGCTGGGTGGTTACTGGGAACATCATCACTGGCATAGCTTTTGAAGGGGTTAAATTACAAAGTAAAAACAGAAACAAGTAATAAAGGAGGAAGCTGGACTAATCACAAGTGGTGATGTGTGTTATTAAAATAGGAAAAGGTTCAAGTATTTTGCTGACGTTCCCTTGGAGTGATTGGATATTATTATCACATGTACATGCTTAATGACACAATGAAATAACCTGGTTGTATGTATTAACCAGATACAACTGGATAGTGATAAGGAAAATGTGTAACTTAGCAACCAGTCAATGCAAATACATTGTTACCTGTATCTCAGTATTATCTCGATGTTTTTCAGGGACTCATGCTCCATCCTGGGTATGAGCTCCATTGCACATTGCTTTCACCGAATAAATCAATTTGAACTCTTGTTTGGTCCTTCCAGGATCAGACTAATCCTTATCTCTCTGTCAACTCCTCATTTTACACCCTCCCTATCCCCAATTCTGCCCGCCTGTCCCCTGGAGGGGGGTGAGGTGGGGTTAGGTGGGGTGGGGTGGGGTGGGGTGTGTTTCTTCAGAAGTTACTCTTCAAATGCAGATAATGAAAATATAACAAAACTTACTCCAACTTATAAATCAAAGGAAGGGTTATAAAGAAACTTACTCCCAACTTGGGGGTTCGCCATGGGTCGCTCCAAGTTCCTGACAATTCCAAACGAGCTTGGTGTCCAATTGGAGGTGCTGAAGGTTTTTAGGAGGTGCAAAGATATGTAGCAGCCATGTTGGAGGCTGTCACTGCTTTGCTGATCTGAGCAGGATGTTCCTCAGAAGGTCGAAAGCTGCCATGGACAGCAAGGTTAGCTGCAGCACCCGTGCCGGTGATAACTGGCCTTTCAGATCTGACCTCAAAACAGGTTCCATGATGAAAGTAAAATTCTACCAGACTGTTCAAACTCAACAGAGAACATTGCATTCCTAAAAGTGCAGACCCCATAAAATTCTTCAGAGGAACTTAAGGAGCATTGGTTGATAGTGACCACGTTCCCCACTCCCCCCATCCTATGCTTTGAAAATTCAAGACTGTCCTGCAGACACATGGATCCCAAGACCTTGATTTTGACCCCACAGTCCGTTGGAAAATCCAATCCAGAGAGAAGGCTGTAGGGAAATCTAGGCTGGTCATGGGGTCATGGTGAATTTGGGACTCCTCAGATATTGAAGCAGTCCATGTCCAAATGCAACAAGATCTGGAAAACATCCAGGCTTGGACTGACAAGTGACAAGTAACACTTACACCACACAAGTGCCAGGCAATGACTATCTGCCAACAAGAGAGGATCTAGCCGTTGCATCTTGACATAAATTGGCATTACCATTGCTGAATCCCCCACTATTAGCATCCTGGGGATTACCATTGATGAGAAACTGAACTGGATTAACCAGATAAATACAGTGGCTACCAGAGCAGATCAGAGGATCGGAATCCTGCAACAAGTACCTCACCTCCAGACTCCCAAAAGTCTGACAATCCATAAGATACAAGTCAGGAGTGTAATGGAATAATCACACTTCCCTGGATAGTGCAGTTCTAACAACACTGAAGACATTTGACACCATTTAGGACAAAGCACCCTGTTTGATTGGTACCCCATCCACCACCATAAACTTTCAAATGCTCCATCACCACTGCAGTGACAGCAGTGAGTACCATCTATAAGGTGCACAGCAGTAATTCACTGAGGCTCCTTCGACAGCATCTTTCAAACCCTCTACCATCTAGAAAGATGCATAGGAACACCACCAACTGCAACACCACCTCCAAGCCACACACCATCTTGGACCTATATCACTGCTCCTTCATTACTGCTGGGTCAAAATCCCGGAACTGTCTCCCTAACAGCACTGTGGGTGTAACTGCACCTCAGGCACTGCAACGGTTCAAGGTGGTGGCTCACTACCATCTTTTTAAGGACAATGAGAGATGAACAATAAATGCTGGTCTAGCCACGTACGCAAACATCCCATAAGTACATAAATAAAAGGGGAAGAAAATAAACATGGAGTTCAGCGGAAATTATTATTATAGATATATTTAAGGATAAGAAATATGAGGGAGAAGGGATTAGAGAATGATGCTGATGGATTTGGATAAGGAAGGATGAGAGGAGACACTAGTGGATTGTAAATGGCAGTGTGAACTGGTTGGATCACATGATATTTTCTGGGCAGTACATTTTATGTGCATTGATATAATAAATTGACTTTGCATAATTTAACAAGTAAAGGCACTTAGCAATCAATGCATGGCAAAGGAAGTTTAGCTGGTCATATTGAACACTAAAGACAATAATAAAATAGAATAGAATAGAACAGAATCCCTACAGTGCATAAGGAGGACATTCAGCCCATCGAGCCTCTGCCAACAGCAATACTACCCAGACTCCATCCCCGTAAACCCCACATATTTACCCTGCTGGACCCCCTGACATTAAGGTGCAATTTAGCATGACCAATCAACCTCATCTGCATATCTTTGGACTGTGGGAGGAAACCCACGTAGACAAGGAGAGAACATGCAAACTCCACACAGACAGTGACCCGAGGCTGGAATTAAACCTGGGTCCGTGGCGCTGTGAGGCAGCAGTGCTAACCATTGTGTCATCGTGATCGTTTATAATCTTTTTGAACAATGATTTTTAAAAATAAAATGTAACAAAAATTAAATGTGACACACTGATTAAAGTTAAGATGTGATACTGATTAAGGTTAAGATGTGATACTGATTAAGGTTAAGATGCAGCAGTTATTAATGTTTAGATGTGACAATGATTGTTGGGTTGGAAGAATCATTAATTTGCATTGATGCTGAGTTGAAATGTAGCTCCACTTGCTGTTCAGGTAGGGACATTGCCAGTACTGTAGCTATTGGAACCAGTCAATATGGACGGAATCCCCAGGATAATACAGCCTGGGATTGCAGAGAAGCCCCAGCTAAGGAGACAAAGTTCACCTCCAGCTGTTCTTCAGAGACATTGTCACAAACTCTTTCTATTTAACCAACATACATTAATTTGCATTAATTTAGTAATGTTAGCTGGAGGGGGTAATAACCAACAGAAGGTTACCTCTGACAGTAATAGGACAGTTAACCTTCCAACTAACTGTAAAATTGATTGAAACAAATCTGTTAGATCCCCGCAGTGAGAATTGGAGAGGAATTGTGCATTTATTTAATGCTGCAAATGAAATTGAATGTCAAGTAAGTTCTGAAGTTGAGGGAGAGATAGGAGCTGGAATTTTATTCCTTGCCCAGAAGTCAGGCTCGTGACGCTCTGAATGAAATTGATACCAGTTTCCATGTTAAAGAAGATCACTATCATGTTTACTAAAGAGCACTGTGTTTTGGACGGGGGGGGATTAATTTTTGCTGATTTCTCCTCTCACTATCTATCTGTAAGCAGAAAAGTATTTTTGATTTCTGATTTCTCCTTTCTAAGCGGTGACATATTTTCCTCAACCTCTCAGTTGGAGTGGTCTGATCTTCCATTAATAACTTCACAGTGAGCTCCAAGTAAGGTCAGATAAGAGAATTGATTTATTTTATACACACACAAAATGCAGGAAGGGGGTTTCACAATGTCTGCCCCTTTTAATACTCACACAATGAAAGAAGGATAAAGGAAAGGAAAGCGTACAGGGCAAGACCACGATAAAAATAAAAGTTACAGCTTCACATGAATCCAGAATCCAGTTGTGTATTCGTTCAGAGGCTAGCAGGCTAAACTGTTGTGAGGTGAACCATCTTTGCAGGAGTGAAGACTTTCACAATAAAGGATGGCAAGTAGAGTTAACAGACAGCATTACAGGAATTCCAATGTTCCAGTGTTCACAGGGTAGATGAGGGCCAGACAATTTACCTGGACTGATCTCTTTCTGCAGCTACCTATTCAATGGTAAAATGAAAGACTGCCTGGTTCAATTCATAGAACAGAATCACAAAAACTCTACCGTGTAGAAAGAGGCCATTTGGCCCATTGAATCTGCCTATCCCCCATACCCCCACACATTTTACCCACTAATCCCTCCAACCTAATCATCTCAGGACACTAAGGGGTAATTTTAGCATGACCAATCAACCTAACCCAAACGTCTTTGGACTGTGGGAGGAAACTGGAGCACTTGGAGGATAACCCATGCAGACATTAGGAGAATGTGCAAACTCCACACAGGCTGTGTTACCATGCTGCTTGAGAGGATCATATGACATACTTCTTTCTTCTTCTGGCTGTTGAACAAAGGATATATTTGCCCAGGCCTGGAGTCTTGAGATGTTGAATAGATGAGTCAGAGACTTTTTTATCCCTTGCAGACATACCTGGGTCAATCTTACCAGAATTACCAGTGTCAGGATTTGACTGAAAACTGGGCTGTTTCTCTCCAGAGACACAGGCTGATTTTCTCTTCAGATTTTCTAACAAAAAAATCTGTCGCTATGTCAAACAAAAAGGTGGATATGTTTCACGTTGCAGAACCTAAACACACTGGCATGCCTGGCTGGACTGAGATCAGGGCATCCTTGTTAAATTTTAAAATAAGCAATAATTTAATGCAGAAGCCAGTTTGATAAGAACCTTCCTGTCCTCTGCATGGGACACTTGATACACTATGGGTAGTGCATTTAGCCAGATTTCTTGAGAATAAGGAAAATATTTAATATGCTTTATACCATAATCAAGGTGCCAATGCCTGATTAAAAATCAAACATGACACGAGAATTGGCAATGCGGAAAGAAGAACTTTACATGAAACTTTGCAATATAACATTGGTGGTTAAAAACTAGGCAGCATGGACATGTTAGGCTGAAGGGCCTGTTTCCATGCTGTAAACCTCTAGAATATTGTTAGCAGATGTATGGAAGATCATCAGTTGTATTTTAGTTGATGATGGAATCTGCTGCTCATTTGTAAAAAGTAGCAGGGGGCGATCTTACCAAAAAAGTTCTAAGTGCCGAGCAAGTGTGAAAATGAGAGAGAATCGCAACCATTTTTTGGGTGAGCTCCCAGACGCAATCGTACTGCACCTAGAGAAAAAAAATGAGGTGAAGTGCGATTCTTACCAGTAGGAGGAGTGAGCAGAGCCTTTTAACAACCAGAAAGTTGGCTGCAGAGCTGTAAGAGTGATTTTTTTTCCAAAAATATACTTTATTCATTAAAAAATTCAAATACACCATTGCAAAATTACATGTCTTGAATTTCAAAAACAGTGCAGAATTTAAACTTTCATACAGATCTATACAAAGTGCAGTCATATCATTTCAAAACTTACATACATACCCCAAAAACTGCTGTGTGCCGCCACTACTCAGACCAGCACACAACAACCACCTTTTCCAAAAAAATATACTTTATGCACTGTGTACAAACGTACAGGTCTATCAGTCCCCCACCTCCCCCCATCCCCTCCCCACTTAGCTGGATATTGCCTCTGGTAAGATAGCTTAATGACAAGTGACATCTTATTAAGCCAGAAACAATAATATTTAACAAAATCATTTCTCTGAAAGGAAAACATTTTCAAAATCTTTACCAATGTGAAATAGAACAGAGCCGCCTCTTATTTTGCATAGTTGCTGATAACACTTCTAATTTCCAGATCGGCATTAACAATTGGAGAATTAAACCAGAACAATGCACTTTTGATCTTAGCGATCAACCTTTGACTGTTACTCCACAAAGACAAGTTATCCTCTTATCAATGGGAGCGTTGGCAATATTCTCAACCAACATTTGCTGGACAGATAAAGTATAACGAACACAGAGTAGAGATTCCTTCTAAACTCAACAATGTGCCACCTTGATAAGTGTGAACCATGTTGCACCAATGTAAAGTTTTGCATTTCATTTAGTGCATACATCATCATATATTAAAATAAGAAATACACTGGCTAACAAAACCATATAACATCTGGATCTACCAAAACAAACGGAATCCCATTTGGATCCATCCACATGTGATGACATAGAATTCACAGTAAGAAGTCTCACAACACCAGGTTAAAGTCCAACAGATTTATTTGTAATCACGAGCTTTTAGAGTGCTGCTCCTTCATCAGATGAGTAGAGCCCACTCTGAAGTGCAGCAGGAGACCATTCAGCTCAATAAGTCTGCCCTGCATCTCCATCAGAACATCCTACCCAGGCCTGCCCCCACTCCCACTCCAATCCTTCAACTGCAAGCATTTACCCCACTAATCCCCCTAAACTACAGCTCTGAGGACACTAAGGGGCAATTTAGTACGGCGAATCCA
Source organism: Sphyrna mokarran (assembly GCA_024679065.1). NCBI lineage: Eukaryota > Metazoa > Chordata > Chondrichthyes > Carcharhiniformes > Carcharhinidae > Sphyrna > Sphyrna mokarran. Next base: position 20,492,534 of record JAGIQG010000012.1, on the reverse strand, counting down.
TGTAACCTGCACATCTTTAGAATGTGGGACTAAACCGGGGAGCGCTCGGAAGAAAGCCATGCAGCACAGTCACCAAGGCCGGAATCAAACCCAGGTCCCTCGTGCTGCGAGGCAGCAGTGCTGTCCACTCTGCTCTGTGCCACCCCAACAACTGTTCCACTGTGCCGCAGTTTCTGTACCTTTGCAATTTCTGTATCTCTTTCTGTTGGCATGGGGGTGGAGAGGCGGGGGTGAGGAGGTATGGGTGGAGAGGGGGGTGAGGGGTGGGAGGAAAGGGGGGTGCCTCAGAATGACATACTTGCAATCGATGGTACCCTGCACTACCCGCAAGCCTGCAAAATAACGAGCCCTTTTGCTGTGCTCTTCCCTCTTGCCTTTGAGCACACGGCCTTCATCACTCCCCAGGTACTTCAGTAAACTCCATTCTGCAAGATGTTCATGATGGCTTCCCACGAAGAGTAAACGTCAATGGCGACCCATCTGACATGACTTGGATTTGATTTGATTTATTATTGTCACATGTATTAGCATACAGTGAAAAGTATGGTTGCTTACACGCTAAGCATACCATTCACTGAGAAAGAAACGAGAGAGTGCAGAATGCCGTGTTACGGTCATAGCTAGAGTGTAGAGAAAGATCAATTTAATGCGAGGTAGGTCCATTTGAAAGTCTGCCGGCAGCAGGGACACGCTAGTTTAGGTCAATTTCAGGTTGGGTGTCTTCAGGATTCTAAGGATCGCCAAATCTGTAAGTGATTGAATTAGAGCATTGTTAGTGAGTTTAAAAGAGTTAGAATGAAGTTTTAGAAGCATAGAATGAGAGTAAAAAATAGAATTAGAAGATATGCTGGGCACAGCTTACAAGAAGTCACTTCGCTCCGGCGCTATCTTGAAAAAAAATGGACAATCTCCTTGGAAAATCTGAGTTTCCTCAGGCATTGCTTAGAAAACACGAGTCACTCCCTGAATACAACAGGTAGGTAGGGGTTTCATTGCTCCCTCCTCATAGACTTTCCCCTCTCTGCCCCCTCTGATGCATTTGCTGATAATGTTGCACGCTAACAGATACTGCAACAAGAACAGCAATCCCTGGATCCAGTTACTCCTCTCTTCATCCTGACTGTAATCACCAACCACAATTAAACACCTCCAACAGGACGCCATAGTATTTCCCCAATTCAGCACTAACTGAGCATGTCATTGAAAAATACTTCACTTACAGCTTGACTGACCTTTTAAATAGCACTAATTCAAGGCCCAGGTACCTTCTTTTTTTATTCAGTTTTTAGCACGGATATAGACAGGACATTTGTGTTCCAAGTTTACAATCCTGACATCGCAGCAGTTGGGTACAATGTTGACACAGTGTCCATTTTCAGCATTCTCCCGGACGTGTCAGCTCACACACATAAGTTTAAATTTATTTTTCAGAGTCACAAATAGGCTTACATTAACACTGCAATGAAGTTACTGGGACAATCCTATTGTTGCCACAATCTGGCACCTGTTTGGGTACACTGAGGGAGAATTTAGCATGGCCAATGCACCTAAGCAACCTGTCTTTCAGACTGTGGGAGGAAACCGAAGCACCCAGAGGAAACGCACGCAGAAACGGGGAGAGCATGCAGACTGCACACAGTCAGTGACCTAAGCCGGGAATCGAACCCAGATCCCCTGGCACTGTGAGACAGCAGCGCTAACCACTGTGCCACATGGTAAATGTCACAGGGCTTCTGTAGTGCCCCCAATGTTTGTTGGCTCTAAATCATGCACAGTCTAACTGACAGTGTTCTCCAGCCTTTAGGACAAATTAATAACAATTCACAGAGGCCGAACTCAGATTGATTTCAATGCTCAAGGATGTTGGAAAGTGATTTTTCATATCCTCCCTGAGATATATCAGGCATTGTGTACGGACAACCAAGCTGGGAACAGAATGAATATCTGAATAAATCATCACGTTTATGTTTCTTGCTAAGTACTGACTGGGTTAATAAGGGCATTCATTTCCACTCATGCATCAAACACATTCACTTTCAGTCTGGACTTGCTCCAGTGACATCAGAGAATAATGTTCAGAATTACTGTTTATTGCCTCAGTCAGAAAATGAAATATATTTTTGTTAATCATACAATCATAGCAACCCTACAGTGCAGAAAGAGGCCATTCAGTCCATCAAATCTGCATCAACCATAATCCCACCCAGGACTATCCCCATATCCGAGCATATTTACCCACTAATCCCTCTAACCTAAGCATCTCAGGACTCTCAGGGGCAATTTTAGCGTGGCCAATCAATCTAACCCGCACATCTCTGGACTGTGGGAGAAACTGGAGTATCCGGAGGAAACCCACGCAGACACAAGGAGAATGTGCAACTCCACACAGACAGTCACCCAAGCCAGGAATAGCACCCAGTTCCCTGGAGTTGTGAAGCAGCAGTGCTAACCAATGTGCTACCGTGTCGCCCACATCCTTAATGAACAAGTTCCAAAAGCTCCCGATTTATGGAGTTGGGTAAAATTTCCTTCCCACCGGCACGATTTTCCAGTCCCGACAATGGTGAGACAGTGTGGGAGGATGCAAAATTCTGTAGACATCGGGGGGACTGGAATATCCTGTTGCTAGCCAATGGTGGGTGCCTCTACTGTCAAAATGATGATGTGGGGGAGCAGGAGATGGGGAGTCATGGAAAGTGGGAAGGGGGAGAGATGCAAGCAATCCTATCCTATTGATGTAATTTTTTAAATTAATTTGCTGATGTTTTGGGATCACTTTTTTGCCTTTCTGTCTATTTTTCCTTCCAAGCCAGTCCTGCTTATTCCATTGGGTCGAGGCGATGGTGAATGGTCTCTGTTTTCTCATGATAAAGTATCTGAACCAGCTCAATAATAATTTGGTTAAGATTCAAATTCTTCTGCAGAACCATTGCCATTTTGTAACATCCCTGTGTTAGAAAAACACTTAGTGATTCTCGGTGAGGAACCTTCCATTATCCTTCACATGCTGAGGGACAAGTGTAATTAGTAACATAAAGAATGTAATGGAACTTCTGTAATGAGCCATTAGAGAATAAAGCCCCAATTTCCTTAGTGTTGCAAGGTTATGGTTCACAGGGAAAAATATGGCTTTGCCATTAGTTGAAATATTAACCCTCAAACTATAGACTACTCATTACTCATTGGAGTTAAATATGTCCAACAGTAAGAAACAGTCCCTTTGGTATAATCGTTGCCATCCAATCTGTAATTGCACATTGTAGTATGCTATATATTATCTGATGATCTGTCTTTTGTGCAATGTTTCTATTCAATATACATCTTATTTTCAATTGACTGCTTGGCAGAGATAGGGTATCAGTGAGTTCCTTGAGAGAGTGGGAGCAGCCAGACAGATTATGACTGTCATTACAGGGATAGACAGAATCAGTGAATTGCGAGGTTTCAGGATAATAAATCCTGGGTTTCTCTTCCTGCTGCTTCTGTCACCTTTCATTTTCTTTCTTTTCCAACATTCTAGATGTAGCACTAAGATGTTATCTCTGATTGACTGGCCTGTTTAACCTGATGGATCTAATGCTTGGGACATGGGCTTTCTGAATTAGTGTTTGAAATATGGATGTGTGTTTGCAACTCAGAAGGACTGAATTATCAAAGGTAGAGCCACAGTTAAGGCTTGTGCGACTCTTTCAAGATACAGAATAGAAGAATTGAATAGAATACAATCCACACAGTACAGAAGAAGGCCATTTGGCCCATCGAGTCTGCACCAACAACAATCTCATCCTATCCCCATAACCCCACATATTTATGCTGCCTATCCCCCAAAATTAGGATTAATTTAGCACGGTCAACCAACCTAACCTACACATTGTTGGACTGTGGGAACAAACTGGAGCACCCGGAGGAAACTCATGCATACACGGGGAAAATGTGCAAACTCCACACAGGTAGTGACCCAAAACAGGAATCGAACCTGGGTCCTTGGCACTGTGGTAAGGACAGTAAGGGCAGCATTGCAGTACCTGCAAGATCCAGGCCCCTCAGCGAATGCCCACCTCAGGTAACAAGTCGGGGAAGTCAGCAGACCTCCTCAACCTCAACTGCGGACCCTTGGGAAGTAGTTAGGTGTAATGAAGAGTGAGGAAGATTAAGAAGTGATAGGCACCCAATGGGCACAGGCAAAAATAAGCACTAATGTCAAGAAGTTACCACGATATATAGTTGCAAATAATATATCACTTTGCTCACTCACAGAGCTTTTGCCTTGTCACTTCATGCCACCAAACTTGGTGGACCACACACATACCTGACACATTATTCTGTGGAGTGTATGAATGGCCGTGCTTTGTCTCTCCCACACTGGGGACAGGGTAAAGCTGCCCCACTGCAAGAAACCTACCAGCCCCCCAAGCTGTGACCACCTTTCCTGAGGGCGAACAAACAACGCCCCCCCCCCCCCCCCCCCCCCCCCCCCCCCCCCCCCCCCCACCCACACCCACCCATCCATGTGTGGACTAGAGTAGTTCAATGTTGCATCTCTTCACCTGAGCAGGAAAGGCCAAGGGGCTGTTGAGGTGCTGATTTTCTGCCACCTTGGGTTTAAGATGAAAGTCAAAACCTGGCCACATACATCTACAGTGCCTGACATTATTCATTCCAGCTTTGATCAACCTCATGATGTGTCTGTTCATTGGCAGGGCAGATGCACACTCCTGTTAGGCAGGAGTCAGACATATTGTTGAGAACGAGAGAAGCATCACTTTGTCCTCACTGCAGATCATCATCATTCTCTTGCAAAGTCAGGCCCCTGCCATTGAAATGCAACCAAATGGTTAGATCAAGGTGACATACATCATTAGCTTGACCTTGCATCCATTGAGGGAGATCTCACCACATGTCACTCCTGCTTGTTCATGAAACAAGAGGTGATCAGGGCATCCTTTCGCTCGATAGCCAGTTCTGACCTTGTCTATTGCCAGCGTTCTTCTTTCTCCTCCTCAGCGTTATCAGGCCCATCACCCTCCTTAACATCCTCTTTCTCCGAGTGGATTCAGCACTCGCCCCTCTTCCCCATGGATAGGCTGTTGCCCCTCTGAAATGCTACGCTGTGGAGAGTGTAGCAGACACAGTAATGTGGGAGATTCCCTGAGGTTGTATTGTAGGGGACCCTCTGACCGGTCTAGGCATTGGAACCACATCTTCAACAGTCCAATTGCCTGCTCCACCAACATGTGCATGGAAGTGTGAGCCTCAGAAATAAACTTTCTTTCCAGTAATCCCCTCTAGCCTCACATCATTGACAAAGGGGTGTAGATTTCACTGTATTCCCCCCCTCCCAACTGAGAGGGTTTTTATGCCTTGTGAGGCAGGGGTCTCTCCCTATCACTAGTACCCCACACTGCCCTTACAGCCTCGGGTCTCCCCACGCAAGACCCCAAGACCTTATAATCGTGCCCTGTGCTGTGCCTCCATTGTGGCCGCCTCCCAGCCAGTTTGCAGCAAGGAAGGGCATCCACTGTTTGAACACTAGCCCAGCATGGAGGAACCGGGAAGCAAAGCCTGCTTGGCAGCCAGCACATTTCCTCAGAGCAAGGGGTCAGCCAGTGTAGGCAAGGTAAGGCCTCTCAGCAACCCTCACACACCCCCCCTAACCCTAACCCCCACTGCAGGTGACAGTGACCCTCACCCCAAATTGTACTTCTTCGCACCCTCGGCTTTCACTCTCGTGCTCCTTGACTTTTGGATGGCTGGAGAAATAATGGCTGCCTCAGCACTCCCTGCCAATATTCCCCTCAGAGAAGAGAGTGCCAGGGTCACACACTAACACAGAGCTGTTATAAATGGCAATGCCGTGATAACATGTTGGTACCGGCTGAGTTTTCGGTGCGGCCTCAATGTCCAGAGGGAGTGCTCACCAACCACGTGCCGATGCATTCAGATTAGGTTGCCGCCCTTCCCTGAGCTGTCCCTCATCATTGCACTGGTGAGGAGAGCTCAGAATCAGGAAGTGCAATCTCACCGGCGGGAATCACTCTTTTCTGAACTCTCTGTATTGTGAGCCTGCGCTGCCGTTTTTCCGGACGGAGAGAGGGTGGGCTCAAGACCCCACACATGGTGTCTACACTTGGCAGTTTTTTGATTTTCTCATTATGGTCTCACAGTTCCCGGTTTCCTGACTTTATTTCCTCTTCACTATGGATGTCCAGTCTCTCTACACCTCCACCCTCCACCAGGGCAGAGTGAAAATTCTCCACTTCGCTCCTGAATCGAGGTCTCAGCAGTTCCCATCCACTATCTCACTCATCCCCCTACCGGGACCTATTCTCTCAAAACTTCTCCTTCAACTCTGCTCATTTGCTCCAAATAAAATATGTTCTCTTTGTTGTGAGGTGATGAATCTTAGCCATGCCAATTTTTTTGTGGGACATGTGGAACATTCTTTGCTCTAATCCTGCTGATAGCTACCTCCACCCCTTTTCCTAGAGTATTGATGACAGTATTGATGCTTATTTTCCGTCCCTTACTTGACTTTTCTGTCTCCCTTTCTGTGGGTAGCCTATTAAAAAAAACGCCCAATGCTACGCTGTTAACACTTCCTCCAACCTTCGATGCAACCTTTCATATAATTGCTTCTTCCTTTCTCTTCACCTTTCTCTTGCCCACCCTCTGTAGGACTTGACAGGGCTCATGGCCATGTCCGTTCCATTTCATGCACTTCCGCTCTCATTCCTGCTCCCAGCTCTGGCAGGGTTTCCCCATGTCTTCATCCACCATCCCACCAGCCTCTGTATTCAATGGATCTTCCTCCCCCCATTTCAACGTGATGCCACCACCACCAAACACATCCTTCCTTCCTCTCTCCTTTCAATATTCTGAGGGCATCATCCCCTCCATGATATCCTGGTCCGCTCCTCAGTCATCCTAACATGTTTTACCTTCCTGACAACACCCATGCAATCGCATGAGATGCCACATCCGTCATTTTACTTGCTCTTTCCTCACCACCCAAAGCCTTGAGCTCTCCTCCTAGGCGAAACAGCAATTTCTTTGTATTTCTTTCCAATTTAGTGCCTTGTATTCACTATCTACGATGTAGTTTTCTCCACATTGCAGCAACCAAACAGAGATTGGGGTAACTGCCTTACAACACAACTCCATTCAGTCCACGCACAGCTTCCTGAGACTGATCACTTCATTTCTCCCCCCACTTCCACTCAGATCGTAACTGTTCTTGGACAATACCATCATCTAATGAAGTTCAAGAGACAGCAACTATCCAAGCCAGTATTTGTAAGAGCGACCACCACACATTGCTGGGGAAGACTAGGCTCTGACTTTACCCTAAGCCTACCCGCTATTGTATTGTGTAGAACAACTACTGTGCTAAGTAAGATTCAGAAACAGTTTGTTTACAATTGTGTATTGGACAGGTACATGGATAGGAAAGGTTTCATCGAATCATCACAGCATCCTTACAGTGCAGAAGGAGGCCGTTCAGCCCATCGAGTCTTCACTGACCACAACACATCCCCAGACCCTATCCCATAACCCCACCTATTTATCCTCCTAATCCCCCTGATGCTAAGGGGCAATTTAGCATGGCCATTTGACTCAACCAGCACATCTTTGGACTGTCGGAGGGAACCGGAGCACCCAGAAGAAACGCACGCAGATATGGTTAGAACGTACAGAGCCTGCACAGACAGTGACCCAAGCTGGGTTCTTGGCACTGTGAGGCAGCAGTGCTAAGCACTGTGTCACTGTGCCACCCATTTCAAGGGAAATAGACCTAATGCAGGCAAATGGGACCAGCTTAGTTTCAGAAACTGGTCAGCACGGAGAGTTGGGCCGAAGGGCCTGTTTCTGTACTGTATATCTCTATGACTCTATGTCTGAAATCTCAGCACCTGTGAGGTGCTCAGATGAATTGTACTCAATCACAAACTATAACGTCACGGCCTGGCACGTCTCCCCTTCAACCATTACCATCAAACTGGAGAATCAACCCTGTTTCCCCGCTTTTGGAAAAGAGAATGCCATGGAGTTTTGGTGTATTGGCCGGTAATGTGGGTGGAGGTAAATAAAAAGGTGTTACACTTACTGAAATGGTTTGTGGGTTGGCCAGTGCTGGAGGTATGAATACAGGACACATTGCAATGCATAGTGGTGGGCGACATTTATTCTCTATCACTAATTGCTCACCTCTGATTTCTCCTCGGAGGGGTGGGTGATCACCAGGGGCATGCCCGTTGAAGACAGTTACGAGTCACACCACACTGCATTCTCGCTGCCACAGACGAAACTCAGGGGTTTGCAGGCATTAAACTTAAATTCATTCCTTTGTTTAAGTGAAGTTAGATAGGGAGTTCTATTTGGAACTCAGAGGTGAGCTTACAAAGTGGCTCCATTTATTAAGGGGATTCCTCAGGATTATTGACTCTGCCTGGGGGGGGCGGGGGGATGGTGACCAGCCTTGATTGGAGGGAGACTGGGGAATGCTGGAGCAAAACCATGGTATATTGGAAGGTACACGGGAGGGGTGGGTGGAGGGGGGATGGGTGGCGAGGGAGGAGTCCGAAGGTACTTCTGCCTCTTCTGGATCTCTCCCTCTTCTAATTTTCCCCCACACCGAGTGGTAAACTAAGGCAGATTTTAGTCTGTTTCCATAGAATCCCTACTGTGAAGAGGGAATGGGATGGAATAGGATGGGTGGAGGGGTATGATTCTAGTGCTTCTTTGTTCTTTGGGGTTCTAGTTCAGTTGGGCAGCATGATTGATGCAGACTTGTAGAGTCGAAGGGCCTGTTCCTGTAATGTTCTTTGTACAGGCCTGATAATAAGATGCAAATGTATTCAAATGAGACTTCCAACATTGAACAGCGGAAGTCGCGGCCTGCCACTGAAGATTATTGCTGGAAGCTTTCGTGGCCGGTGTAAAATGTGACTTTGGTTTTCTCTCGATATATTTTGCTCTCATTATGAAACCCTTCCCACACTATCAGGAGTGAAAAATCCCTGCCTGAATCATGCTACCCTCTGCAAACCCCTGCAAGCTGTTCATGCCAGGCCTATCTAACTTTACTTCAATGAAGGCATGAATTTAAGTTCAATAGTTGCAACATTTGGTGGTCTAGTGTTTGTAATTTCAATCTAAGGGATGGAGGCCTGAATCCAAAATGGCGTGGCTTCTGGCACAGGCTAGCCCGCTGCCATCTTGGGTAAACAGTGCAGAGAGACTTTTTACAGAGAGTTTGCAGAACAGGCAGATTATAACTACAAACAACACATTATACCAATTTGACGCCAGTGCTGCCAGTTTAGAACTCACCCATTACTACATACAGCCAGGCATGCATGCAGCATTAGGAAGGACCTCACATTAGTGCTTTTTATAGGAATCACTTCCTTTCAGACGATCTGATGGTTGGTTCTATTGACCCGTGTTGAGTTTTGTAGAAGCACGTTTCATTATTTACTAATATTTAACCTTTGCAATTCCTCTTGGCTCACAACGCAGCAGAGAAAATGGCCCAAGGTTACACAGAACACACTGCTGGAAGAGGGAGGAGGAGGAGAGCTCTCAACTGGAGATCTTTGTCACCCAGGGAGCAAATTCTCCATCTGAACCTCAGTGAGGAACAGCGCGTAGGATGCCTCTGCTTCGCTAAGGAGATCCTGTCCTGAAACCTGCCACAGTCTGAAAGTTAGCCATTGAGCATTGGCAGGGACAGCACTGCAAATGGCTGTGAAGGTGACTGTGGTGAGAAGCTTTCATTCCCCCGACCCCTTCCAAGCTGCAGCAGGGGAAGCAACAGCTTGTGGGATTATCACTAATCTATTAGTCCAAAAACTCAATTAATTGTTTTCAAGATCTGGGTTCAAATCCTGCCACGGTAGATGGTGGAATTTGAATTCAATAAAAAATATCTGGAATTAAGAATCTACTGATGACCATGAAGCCATTATGAATTGTCAGGAAAACCCATTGGTTCACTAATGTCCTTTACATCTGAAGTCATATGCAAGCCAGACCAGCTAAGGAGAGCAGATTTCCTTCCCTAAAGGACGTTAGTAAATCAGATGGGTTTTTCTGACAATTGGCAATGGTTTTATGGTCATGAGTACGTTCTTAATTCCAGATTTGTTTTACTGAATTCAAATTTCACCATCTGCAATGGTGGTATTTGAAAGTGCTTTGCTTTCTCGATTCTGCAGGATGATTTATCAGTCCCCGTGTGAGTAGAGGGCATTCCTCCTCCTCTCCATCTCCTCCATCTCCAAGGCCTCCCATGCAGTGAGAGTACAGCAGCAGCTTCTCACCCCGTGTTGCACTATTAGTCACTATTCTTGTGGATCAGACTCTCTTCCTCAGCCACTTCCAACACCTTGCCCCAGGCAGAATTCTTTTTAAGGTTAGCTTTAGCCTCAAACTAAACAACTCCACAGCACCGAGTTACATGACACAAGTTAAACGGACAGGAAGCAACAAGAAAAATTGCAACGTGATGTCTTGGCACAAGGTGGTAAAGGTGGACTTAGAAGGTGCTGTCAAAGACCAGTGCATTGTGTAAATTGTACTGTAGGCTCTGCTTTCTTCTTCAGAATAAACTTGAGCACGACTGGTTCAAAGTGGAAACTTCTTTATTAAGTTGTCCTTTATACTTAGCATTTTACAGGAAACAAAATAAGGATTACTTAAGAAAGAAAGAGAGAGAGAAAGCAGTAAAAGCCACCGCTGGATCAAAGAACTTAAAACGTATCCTGGATTGAACTAACTAAACATCGGTCTGTGTCTACAATATTACTGAATACTTGTGTTATTAAAGAGTTAGGTACAAGTAGTTTCCAGCTGCACAATAACACTTAGCAGCTGGTGCCATGGAAGCTTCTGTTTATTTTTTCAGAAAGCTTGTTTACTTCTCCTTGTACTTTCAGAGAATGTAGCTAAGTTTCCAAGCTGGACCCAGAATTCCAAGCTGACGTAGCCAAATTAGTTTAAATTAGCTTAAAGCACAGTACAATTAATTATGTTAGGCAGAAATATCTTGAAAAGAAGCCTTTTAACTGGGCAAACCATACAGAGGATCCCACAGATACACACTGCTCCCACCATCATCGCAATGGAGAGAGTGAACATTCACAATGGTGGAGGGGGTGTTGATCAAATGGGTCCTGGATTGTGTTAAGCATCTTGTGTGTTGTTCAAGCTGCACTCATCCTGGGAAGTGGGATAATTACGAATGCCTGAATCTAGTTTAAATAACAGGAGATTAAATTAAACATTGCTTGTAAATTCCCCCCACTATCTATCTATTTGTGCTGTGCTATGTGACAATGAGATCTTTCCCCACAATCACAGTCCACACTTTACTGCCACCTTGCACTAGGCCTCACAATGTTCAATGCTCTGCTCTGGAACCTACTTCTGAATCAATCAATCCAAAAACACAGTAACTATAATGGGGACGGATCTGCCCCTGATACGTCCAACAGAACATTCTAGCATGATAGCATCAGTGAGCTTCCACTTGGACACAATGTAAAACACACGTAGGATTCGCTGGACACTGCCTTGCTGAGGTAAAGTTTCATTCAAGTGTCTGTGCAAACTCATCAGCAGAAGCATTGATTTAAATCTCCCCTGTAGTGTAAATCATCATAATTGATTTGAACAAAGAATAAAAACCAGGAACAGACCCTTCAGTCCTCCAAGCCTGCACTGATCATGATGTCCTAACTAAAATAAAAAAAACTTCTGCCCTTACACGGTCTGTATCCCCCTCCATTCCCTCCCTATTCATGTACCCATCCAGATGCCTCTTAAATGTTGCCAATGTGCCTCTTTCCACCATTTCCCCTGGCACTGCATTCCCAGCACCCACCAATCTCTGTGTGAAAAACTTCCCGTGCACATCTCCCTCAAACTTTCCCCTTCTCATCTTGAACTAATGCCCCCTGGTAATTGACACTTTCACCCTGGGAAAAAGCCTCTGACTATCTACCCTGCCTATAATTTTATAGACCTCTATCAGGTCTCCCCTCAGCCTCTATCTTCCTAGTGAAAACAATCCTAGTTTATTCACCCTCTCCTCATTCACGTGATGGACTGAATTCTCCTGTTGCCTCACGAGATATTACCAAGAAATAAGCCATTCTTCATTGACCGATTCATGCCTTTTGTTTTATTATTGTATTGGCTTCCAGCTGATCCAGGGGTATGGCCAGTTTTGTGGGCGAGGATGAATGGACATTTGACTCCTGTGGTGTAAAAGGTGGCAGATACTCTTGTGTAAATTGATAGAATCAAACAATGCAGAGGGAGGCCATTCAGCCCACTGAGTCTGCATTGACCACAATCCCACCCAGGTCCTATTCCCATAACCCCACATATTTACCTCTGATACTAAGAGGCAATTTAGCATGGCCAATCTACTGCATGGCCAATCTACCTAACCCGCATATGTGGGAGGAAATCAGAGCACCCAGAGGAAACCCACGCAGACATAGGGAGAATGTGCTACATAGGCAGTGACCCAAGCTGGGAATCGAACCTGGATCCACTGGAGATGTGAGGCAGCAGTGCTAACCACTGTGCCACTGTATGATGCAACGTATATTTAAAATTCTGCAGTCTGTTACACCAAACCACGGCATTCTGCCCAGGATCCAATGTTACCCAATCGGGGAGAAATGTAGAAATAGCGATCCATTGTGTTCTGATTTATTTTGCAGTGCACATTTCCACAGATTTCTGTATCAACATTCAAACAGAATGCAGAATCAATCATGCGATTTTAATTCAATTTTAACAAATATTTCCCTTAGTTTTGCTTTTACCATTTTGAAGCCTTTCACTTTTATTTCCATTTTGATTTGTTGCCTTTTTTAATGTTGTTCATCAAAGAATCATAGAAATCCTAAAGTGCCGAAAGAGGCCATTTGGCCCATTGAGCCCACACTGACAGCAATCCTACCTTATCCCCGTAGCCCCACATACTTACCCTGCTAGACATCCTGATACTAAGGGTCAGTTTAGCATGACCAATCAACCTAACCTGCACATCTTTGGAGTATGCGAGGAAACCAGAGCACCCAGAGAAAATGCACGCAGATACGGGAATTTGAAAGCCACTTCCATTGAGTATTTATTGCCAGCTTTTTTCCTTAACAATATGTGAAAGACTGTTGCTTCAAAATGTACGACTGTCATTTTATTTTCATTGGGCTATTCTTGTACTTGAAAAACCATGAATCTTGATGATTAAACTCCTTGTGCTCAACACTGCATTATAGCTGGGAATTTCTCTATTCTTTTATGTTTGCCACATAAGTTGCAGCAGATAATCCATTATTGCCTGTTTTGTAACCTTATGAGAATAAGTCACAACAGATTTCCATTTGATACGTTAAATAGAAAATTATTTCTTCAATTTTGCTTTTACACAATATCTACCAGCAGAATGAAGATAATTGATTGCAATGTGATTGACAAGTAAAAATTTGTTTTTTTTTTAAAGTCCTGATTTAGGATGAAGCCAGCATTGCGAGGTCCTCCCCCACACATTTCTTTTCAATCCCTAGGTGGAAATGTGGAGGTCAATCATCTCCTTGCATTCATCCTGGTCATATTCATAAAGCCTGTTGGTACAAATTGGAACAGAGTGTGAGCCACCAGTCACAGTTCCAAAATAAGCACATCAACCTCCTCTCAAACACAGGGCCCACATTGATAGTTACCGCATAACATTTTCCACATCGTCGACCGTTTCAGGTAATCTCATGCCCCTGGTTTCAGGCAGAAGCTGTGCCAAACCACCGGCTGCCAGAGAAAGGACACCTAGTGGAAAACGGAGATAAATTAAAGTCCACTGTATTTGTTGTTAATCTGCAATTCCACAATGGTTCTGGCTGAAGTTAGGAAACTTGTGAGTAAGTTGAATGTATAGAAAATGTGAACCTAAACTTGGCTGTCTCAGGTTAAACAAAATACACAAATAAAGTCGCAAATCATGACAGCACACATTAAAAACTCTTGAACTGCTCCCCAAAGTGTACCAACCAGCCCCAGGTTTATATCAATACAGTCACATTGGTTGAAGAAGAACGTTCGCTCCCACCTGCTCAGAGCATCTGGGAAGGGCAATAAATATCAGCTTGGCCAATAACGTTCACATCTCGAGAACGGATAAAGAAAAATGTTTCAGCTGATGTAGCTGACACATTGATTCTCAGCTTCAAAGAACAGAAGACAACACTGCTAATTATTCCTTCTATTCCGATGCTATCTGTCACAGGGAGGCGATAGCTGAATGGTATTATTGTTAGACCATTAATCCAGAAACTGAGCTAATGCTTTGGGGGCCTGGGTTCGAATCCTGCCAAGGCAGATGGTGGAATTTGAATTCAATATAAAAAAAATGGAACTAAGAATCTACTAACGACTATGAAACCATTGTCAGAAAAACCCATCTGGTTCACTTACGTCCTTTAGGGAAGGAAATCTGCTACCCTTACTTGATCTGGCCTGCATGTAATTCCAGAGCCACAGCAATGTGGTTGACTCTTAACCACCCTTCAATGGCAACGAGGGATGGGCAATAAATGCTGGCCCAGCTAATGATGTCTATGTCCCATGAACAAATATAAAAAGCCATGGTATCATTTCATCAATTTCCACTTCTACTTCAGATTTCCTAAATCAACCTATTTATTTTTATTTCAATACTTATTTATCAACAAATTCGCTTTATTTTTGTTTGTTCTGGTGTAGCACATATAGTTGGAATTCTATTGTATTGTTAAATTAGATTGAGTTTTTTCCCAGTGCACTCTGATATTGGAGAAGTGGCAGTGTAGTGGTAATGTCACTGGACTAGTGATCCAAATGCCCAGAATAATGCCTTGGGGTATGAGTTCACATCCCACCAGAGCTGTTGGATGAATTTAAATTAAATAATTATGAAATATAAAATTGAGGATTTTCAGCCACATGCCAACTATCATGGATTGTCAAAAAATCCATCTGGTTCACTGATGCACTTTAGGGAGGGAAATCTGCATTCCTTACCTGATCTGGTCTACGTGTTACTCCAGACCCACAGCAACGTGGGTTACTTTATATAGTCTCGCCTCATAATTTAAATCTTGTACTCTGGTAACACTCTGATGATTTTGATTTTATTTGATTTATTATTGACACATGTATAAGTATTGAAAAGTATTGTTTCTTGCGTACAATACAGATAAAGCATTCCATTCATAGAGAAGGAAAGGAGAGAGTGTGGAACGTAGTGTTACAATCATAGCTGGAGTATAGAAAAAGATCAACTTAGTGCAAGGTAGGTCCATTCAAAAGTCTGCCTGCAGCAGGGACAAAGCTGTCCTTGAGTTGGTTGGTACGTGACTCAGACTTTTGTATCTTTTTCCCAATGGAAGAAAGTGGAAGAGAATATGTCAGAGTGCTTGGGGTCTTTAATTATCCTGGCTGCTTTGCCAAGGCAGCAGAAAGTGTAGACAGAGCCAATGGATGGGAGGCCATTTTGCATGATGGGTTGGGTGTATTCACAACCTTTTGTAGTTTCTTGTGGTTTTGGGTAGAGTAGGGGCCATTCCAAGCTGTATTACATCCAGGAAGAATGCTTTCTGTCGTGCATCTGTAAAAGTTGGTAAGAGTCGTAGTTGAAGTGCCAAATTTCTTTAATCTCCTGAAAAGGTGGAGGTGTTGATGGGCTTTCTTACCTATAGTGTTGGCATGGGGAGACCAGGGCAGGTTGTGGTGATCTGGACACCTAGTAACTAAAAAAACAATGCATACTTCTTCCAGGCCAGGAGATATAAGATATGATGCCCAGAACTGTACTCAGTGCCCCTGATATGATCTAACCATTGCTTTTTACAGCTTGCTTCCTTTATATTCTAACCCTCTTAGCCGCAAAGGGCAGCAGCATTACGTCAGCATTGTTTGATGAATTTTTTGCATTGACCTTTCAGTATTGCGTAGGCATGAATCCCTAAAGTTCTTAGACCTGTTCCTAGCTGCTCAAAATTTTTAAAAAGTATTGATCCATCCTCTTTTGCTCCAGAATGAACTCTCAATGCATCAAGATCTTTCTGGATATCCATCATTGTTTCTTTGTAATTTTATATTAGAAAACCTATTCCACCAATCTTTGTGTGACCACTGTATTAACTGAGTCACTAATAAATATAGCGAAGATTTGAACACAGATTCTCCTCCTCCCCCTTAACTAATTTTGTGGTAAGATCAGTCTCCTATGTGGAATCTTGTAGAATATTTTCTTAAGTCTGTTTAACTATGCTCATAAATATTTCCCTAAATCTTTTCCTCAGAAAGGTTCAGTTATGTTTATTAGACATGACCAATTCTGTACAAAATCCATGTCGGATTAAGTCAGTTTAACTTTCCGTAGGTGCTTAATCACTCAATCTTCACTGCAGCACTGAGACATTGGTGACCTCTGCCTCTGCTGCAGTGAAACTGAGACACCAGCAGGGGGTTGTCATCACAGGAGGTTCTTCAAGTATTGTCGGACTATTGACCATCACAACATCGAAGGCCGAAGGGCCTGTTCTGTGCTGTAATGTTCTATGTTCTATGTTCTATGTTCTATCACATCTGCAGTGAAAAGAATGGACTCCAGGTTCTGTGTGCAGCCCTGGGCCAAACTCCTCCAGCTTTACAGTGACTACAGGCCTGCTAATGCCCCCAGCACCTTGAAATGCCGGATCATCAATATTCCCCAGCAAAGCCCTTGGCTGAGTTCCCTGCGGATGCAGCCTTGCTCCCTGGTCTAACACTCAAGCTTTTCTCCTGGCCTTGCCACAACCCTCTTGTGCCCAGTGACTCACCACATGCTGATCCTATGCTACCCTCTAAGGTGCATCTGAGCTGCCAGCTGCGCGTGTCAGATTGAGTGACCCTCAGAGGGTTGGGAGGGAGCCCTTACTCTGCACTAGACTGCACTAGACTGCACTAAACTGGTCAGTTGGAATCTGCAGCAGAAACACAGATGGGGGCATTAGAAGTTGGGGTGAGGAGAGAAGGGGCTGGAAAACAAGAAGTTCTCAGTCACTGCACTGGCAGCGTGTACTTCATGCCAGGTTGCAGAGTGATGATGAGGTGGAATTTGAGTAGGAATACAGCCCCATCCTGAATGATTTCAATGATACTGAATGTACCCTAGGTTGTAGCTGGCCCCCAGGATGCTCAGCACTGTTTCCTCCAGAAGGTTCGGGGTATGCTGACATATGCTTCTCCTCCACAGACTTCCTGCTGCTCCCTGTGATGAGTTACCATCTTGTCCAGCAACAGAGAGAGAGAGAGAGGTCAGTGAGTGGGGCTCAATGCATTTTGGTAGTGTGCCTGACACAGCTGGAGGTAAGTGGGCGCTGTGCAAGGTGTTTGAGAAGCTGCCAACATGAGTAAGTGAATGAGGATTGAATGGAGCATCTGAATGTACTGATTGCTGAGGGGTGAATGATGGCTGTGTGGTTGGGAAGAGATGTCCTGTGATGATCCATTCAGTGACCTTGACCATCCTTTAAAATATTTCCATCTCTGCGGCCTGGTGCAGGGAGCTAGATTTGAGGGTATGAATCTCCTTGGCCACCCCTTACAGTGAGCCTCAAGGATCCTCTGTTCTCCTTCTAGAACGTGACATCTCTCCTCTCTACCGCCATTCACTGCCGCTGAAAACCTTGCCGGCCTCTTCCTTGCCTCTTGCTCCATTTCCTTTCCAGCCAGGGATTCACAGAGAGAGACTGTCAGCAACAACATTCATTGCTTCCCTTTAAGAAGGAAAAGATTGCTTCTAAGAGGCTCAGGTTAACTGATTACTGTACACCTTGCTAGGTGCGCACGCTGTTTTACCCCCTTCCTGTTGAGTGCGTTGATTTTGAGATGGGGAAGCAGGATCTTTGAGGCTACCTGCTTCAATAGGATTGGTGGTGTAGTCATGCATCGCAATTCCTATACCTGAAAATCAGCCTCTTTTAATTTCCCTCCCTTAATCATTATAGATATTGTATCCTTGGTATTGGGCTTCCATTATGTGCTTTAAACCCAGGGATGTGAGACAATCCTTTAGATGCACGGCCATCCACAGTATGATGTGCCCAGACAGGTGTTCAGACCTCTCCCTCCACCCCACCCCCTCACCCCAATTACATAGGAACAGCAGGAGGCCATTCAGCCTGTTCCACCGTCCAATTCGATCATTGCTGAGTTATAAGTCAACTCCGCCTATACCTCTTGGTTACATAATCCTCAGTTCCCTTAGCTAACATCGACCATGCTAAATTCCCCTCAATGTACCCAAACAGATGCCAGAGTGTGGTGACTGAGGGAGTTTCACAGTAACTTCACTACAGTGTTAATGTAAGCCTACCTGTGACACTAATCAATAACCTTTCTTTAACAAAATACTGATCAAACTTAGTTTTGGAATTTTCATTCGATACAACCTCAATAGTACTTTGGCATATCTTCATATGTCACTTGTCAGAGAAAATTAACTCAATAATGACAAAGAATGGATCAAAGATAATTACTCATTGAAATGCCCCTAAAAGAAGAGATGGTGGTAATCCAGAGGCCGGGGCTAATTCTCTGGGGGAATGAGTTTGGGTACCACCTCGGCAGCTGGTGGAATTCCAGATGTTATTGATCGGATTTAGAATTGAGATTCTGGCCGGAATTTTACCGGCACGCCCACCCGAGGTTTGTACAATTCTGCCCAAGGCCGACAAAGAACGTCGTTCTCTGAGCCTTGCCCATCCCTGGAATCAGGACAGGCACATCAGTAAAATTCTGGCCCCAATCTCAATAATGATGACCATGAAACCATCATCAGTGGTCATTAAAATCCACCTTGTTTGTTAATGTCCCAGAGGGAGGCAGATCTGCCATTTTTACCTGGTCTGGCTTACGAGACACAGTGATGTGGTTGACCGTAAAATGGTCAAGCAAACCATTCAATTTGAGGGCAATTAGTGATGGGCAAAAAAACATGTCGGTCTTGCCAGAGACATTCCATCAAAGAATAAATTAAAAAAACACTCACCAAAAATTACCAAAGGAAGTTCACTCCAAACGGTTGCTAATTTGAAGAGCACAAATGGGGCTACGATCCCACCAATAGCACTTGGGGATGAACATATTGAAACGCCAAAATTCCTGTTAGTTTAAAACAAAAATTCTCATTTGGTGGTACAGACTTGAGTATTGTTGAAAAAAAGGAGACATCCTATCAAAGCTTTCCATCTTGCACTCACTAGGAAAGTTAATCTAATAGTAAAGTGAACAATTTATATTGCCCAAAGTGAGATTAGTTGCATTGGACTTTGATTGGTAGAGGTGTTGGCGTGGCAAATGCAACAGGGAACAGTTAACTGTTAATTGCCGAACTGTTGTTCAAACTTAACCTGGCAAGTCAATTCTGATTGATGAAGGCATTGCCTTGGGGAATGAACTACAGAAAGGCTGCCTCTCAAGCTTTTGTTTGATTGTGAATGCCTGAAAGGAAGGGAACGTTGTGCTTTTTCCAAGGCCTCGATTAGAGTCCACTTGTCAACCACCACCATTTTCTTCCCATGTTTTCTTTATCTTGTGAGCTGTCCTGATGAATACGAGAAAAACTTTGATAGCAGCTCTCCTTTTGTAGCAAGACAAAAATTACTTGCAATGAAAAAAGAATTACACTAAGAATTTGCATGAAAAGTTGCACAATGTGGCTCACTTATTCTTGCTCGAAGCCTCATGCATTCAGATGCAAGAGTCTGTCCTCTGTAAGCAAAAGGAACTATTCCAGGCATGGTGCCTTTTTTGACTTAAATCAAAACACGTTCCAAAGTTTTCCATTGCAATGCCTCAACAAATCAGAGTCAACTTGCCAACAATGGGGACAGAGACAGCGCTGGAAGAATATAGAGAGTGTAGACGGGATCTTAAAAGGGGTGTCAGAAAGGCAAAAAAGGGCCACGAAATCCTAAGGCATTTTACTCCTATGTAAGGAGCAAAAGGATGGTTAGAGGGAAGATTGGACCTCTCAGGGACAGAGGAGGGGAACTATGCTTACAGCCTGAGGGAATGGGGGAGTTCTTGAATGAATACTTTGCATCGGTATTCACGCGGGAGAGGGGCCTGACGTCTGGCGCCGGCTTTGAGGAATCTGAGGACCTGTTAAAGGAAATAACCATTACGAGGGAAGAGGTGTTGGGGCTTTTAGGCAGCATAAAGACTTATAAAGCTCCGGGGCCTGATGGCATTTACCCCAGGCTGCTAAGGGAGGTGAGAGATGACCTTGCTGATCCTCTGACACAAATCTTTGTCTCTTCTTTGGACACAGGTGAGGTCCCAGAGGACTGGAGGATAGCAAATGTAGTACCGTTGTTTAAAAAGGGTCAGAGGGATAACCCAGGGAACTATAGGCCGGTGAGCTTGACTTCATTTATAGGTAAGCTAATGGAGAGGATCCTCAGGGACAGGATGTATGAGCATCTGGAGTGCTGCTATCTGATCAGGGATGCGCAGCATGGCTTCGTTAAGGGGAGGTCGTGCCTTACAAATCTAGTGGAATTTTTTGAAGAGGTGACAAAAACGTTTGATGAAGGACAAGCCATTGATGTCGTCTACATGGATTTCAGTAAGGCATTTGACAAGGTTCCCCATGGTAGGCTGATAAAAAAGGTGAAGGCGCATGGGATACAGGGCCAGGTATGTAGATGGGTTGAGAACTGGCTTGGGAGGAGGAGACAGCGGGTAGTAGTGGAAGGCTCTTTTTCCAACTGGAGGTCTGTCACTAGTGGAGTGCCACAGGGCTCAGTACTAGGACCTCTTCTATTTGTGATTTATATAAATGACTTGGAAGAGGGGGTAGGTGGTGTGATCAGCAAATTTGCTGATGACACTAAGATGCTTGAATTGGCAGGAACTGAGGAGCAGTGCCAGGCAATACAACAGGACATAGATAGGCTGGTAGATTGGGCAGATAGATGGCAAATGGAATTTAATCCGGATAAATGCGAGGTGATGCATTTTGGCCGAAATAATGTAGAGGGGAGTTATAGGATAAAAAGTAAAACTATCCGGAGTATAGAGACGCAGAGAGACCTGGGGGTGCAGGTTCACAAGTCTCTGAAGGTGTCAGTACAGGTGGAGAATGTGATAAAGAAAGCGTATGGTATGTTAGCCTTCATAGGAAGGGGTATAGAATACAAGAGTTGGAGTCTGACTTTGCAAGTGTATAGAACGTTGGTTAGGCCTCACTTGGAGTACTGCGTCCAGTTCTGGTTGCCGTACTACCGGAAGGATGTGGAGGCCTTGGAGAGAATGCAGAGGAGATTTACCATGATGCTGCCTGGTATGGAAGGGCTGTCTTACGAGGAAAGATTGAACACACAGGGGTTGTTTTCCCTTGAAAGACGTCGGCTGAGAGGGGATCTAATAGAGGTATATAAGATTATAAGGGGTATAGATAGAGTAAATGGTGGTAAACTTTTTCCACCTTCAGAAATGGATAGGACGAGGGGTCATGGCCTTAGGGTGAGGGGGGCTATGTATAAGACGAATATTAGAGGGCAGTTTTTCACACAAAGGGTAGTGGGGTTGTGGAATGCACTGCCGAGTAAGGTGGTGGGAGCAGGCACGCTAGGGTTGTTTAAGGGTCTCTTGGACAGTCACATGAGCGGTCTGCAGATAGAAGGATATAGCAGGACTGTCTAAATATCTTATTTGTTTCCACAGGCTTGTTGACCAACAAGGTGCATGCATTCGGCAGGTCGTGCGAGGGCTGCTCTTGGATGTTGCTTCAGGAGTGGCCTAGTGCTTCAAGTCGTTAGTGTATGCTTAAACTGGACCATCTGATGGGCAACATGACAGCTCAAAGACTATCGCTGTTGCCGTGCAGACACATAGATTTGGGCCTGTGTCTGCGGGAGTTTGTGCGTTCTCCCTGTGGTTGTGTGGGTTTTCTCTGGGTGCTCCGGTTTCCTCCCACATCCCAAAAATGTGCTCTTAGGCTGATTGGGTAACAAATTGTCCCTATATTGGTCCCTATATGGGAATCTTCCACAATAGGCTATGTCATTAAGATGTTAGGATGGCGGTGCGGGCTCGTTGGGCCGAAGGTCCTGTTTCCCGTGCTGAGTTGCTCTTTGTTCTTTGTTCTTTGTAATTTCTCATGCAGTATAAATTGTTTTTCCTCCCCTTTGAAATTTGACGTTCTTAGATCTACCGATGATGAGTGCAAGATGAAAACCTTTGACAGCTTGTCTCTTGTTTCAACAATACTCAGGTTTTGTATGATGAAGTGACAAAAACAATCAGTTAAGTAAGTGCAATGTCAGCGTTGCGTCATACAGTGATGGTGTATCCATGCCTTATTCATACAATTTAAGATTGTTGTAAAGATTTTAATTAGTTACCTTATTGATGTGGGTTGCAGTTCATTGGTCAGAAGGAAAAGTATACTGATTGACATTGTTATTCCGCACCTACCCAGTGTGGCAACAGCAGTTTTGAGCCAGTGCATATCTTCAAGATGAAAAAACAAAGTTAACTTGAGGTCCAATGAGTTACTAACAGTTACAACTGGTACAAGACTTTCCCAAATCTTAAACACACCCATGAAATCAAGTTACATTTTTAAGGAAGCACCCCTAGAATGGTCACTGAACCATAAGATGTAAGAATAAAAGTAGGCCATTCAGCCCATTGAGTCTGTTCCACCATTCAATGAGATTGTGAATGATCTTCATCTCTGTCTTTAATGGCGACCCCTTACTCTGCTGTCTCGTCCGGGACTCTCTCACAAGAGGAAAAGATCTCTCTGCATCTACCTTCTGAGAATCCTTTGTGTCTCAATAAGGTCTTCTAAACTCCAATGAGTACAGACAATTATTTTCCAGAAGGTAAGCCACCCATCAAAATATTCAAAAACAATTGTTAATTATTATTGCACAGCCTTCACTCACACATTATCCCAAAGTGAGTGAAGGGGTCACTGAGTGTGTACAGAGAAACAAGTGGCTAGTACTAGGCTGGTTTAGAAGGAAATAGGCTTTGGTGAGCAAAAGGTTCATTCAAAGAGTTGCTGCTGTAACAATTCTGTCGTAATGCTCACGGGGGAATCTAGGCTATGGTCAGGATGGTCTTGGGAACTCTAATACTCTGAGTGCCACTGTTTGAGTATAATTGCAATTTAATAATAATAAGTACAAGATTTTATCCCAACAATGATCATCCCAGTAAGACATGAAACAGGTTTCACTCTTAAGATTAAGACAATAACAGATGACGCTTGATGGAAAGACAGAGTATTTCCAGAAGAATGAAACACAAAGTCCATTTTAAAACCTGAGTTTTTCAACGTTTTGTTATACTGATAAATTTTTTGATACAGAAGAATTCAGCGCGTACCTTCTGAAACACACGCTGCTAATAGACAGAATATTCCTGCCAGTAATTGGGAACTCATAAAGGGACTCCGCCTTCCTACTCGTTCAACCAGCAGGAAACCCAGTAACGTTGCCGGCAGTTCCACAGCTCCAGCTACAAACAGGTCAACATAGCTATCGCCTCCCTGGATCCCCAAACGCAAGATTAACCCGAGGTACACCACGTTGCTGGTGAACCTGAGAGAAAAAGAAACAAAATCAAACAAACTGCTACATTACTCAAACCATTCCTCCCTCAGAAACCCCAAGGTACATTATGAAATTAGACCAAACCCCAACTATTTTCTTTGTTTGCAACATTTGTGTGAGGATAAGGTTGTTTAACTCCATTCCATTGAACAACTAGGAAGTTTTTATCAACACAAACTTTATTTAACAATACAGTTTAACTATAATGAATTAATTAACTGAACTTTTTACCAATTCATAGAATCGTAGAATCTACAGTGCAGAAGGAGGCCACTTGGCTCATTGAACCAGCACTGATAACAACCCACCCAGGTTCCATCCCCGTAACCCCTCCTAATCTCCCTGACATGAAGGGGCAATATATCACGGCCAATCAACCTAACCTACACATGTTCAGACTGCGGGAGGAAACCAGAGCACCTGGAGGAAACCTACACAGACACGTGAAGAATGTGCAAACTCCACACTGTCACCCGAGGCCAGAATTGAACCCAGGTTGCTGATACTATAAGGCAGCAGTGCTAATCGCTGTGCCATCATGCCACTCTTTAGCTACTTCATCAAATTCTGTCCCTCTGTCATACTTAAACATAACAAGATATAATTAACTAGTAGTCTATTTCTATTAGTTCCAATTTAAGCAATACTTTTCATAGATTTAAGTCCCTCTTCAAAACCAGTTAGCTAACATCAGAGACGTGATGGGATGTACTAATAGTCTCAGAGCATTTGCATGCTTCTGGAGAGAGATACAGTGGGATTCCTGTCTTCCGATTCTCAAACAGCAGTCTCCACAGAGAGAGAGAGAAAAACAACTCTTGCTTCTTTCAGGATCAAGGAGAAACTTTAATGTTTACTGTTTTCCCCCCTGTAAACTTCATTCCACCCATTCACATAACTCTGTCTCTTGTCAATCGACGTAATTAACTGCTACTCTGAAACCTCAGGGCAAAAACTAAGAGTAAACAAGAATGTGTTAAAACAAACACTGCATTATCTAGGATTAATTATTCTCATGCATTCTCAGCACGGAGCTGTTTGGTCTGTGGACAGATCAGCACCAGGTAAACCAGGGCTGAATTTTAAACATACCTCTGACAATAACCATAATACCTATGAGTCCCAGTCCAAGGCAATATGGCTGCACCATGAAATGTACTAGCAAGCTATACAGCTGTAAGGGTAATTAGGAATAGACAATAAATGCTGGCCTAGCCAGCAACACACACTTCCCAAGTCTGAATAAAAGGAAGTAATCAGTAGATCAATGGAATTTTCACTGGGTGAACTATCAAGCACTCAACCGCATTCAACTGAGTATTGCATCAAGGAGCACTTGTAAAACTGGAATCAATGGGGCAAACTCTTCTCAGGTTAGGGTCATAACTGGTAGAGAGGAAGATGGTTGTGGTTGTGGAGGGTCAGTCATCTCAGATCGAGGACATCTCTCAGCTTAGTGTCCTAGACCCAACAATCTTCAGCTCTTCATCAATGACCTTCCTCCCATCAGAAGGTCAGAAGTGGGGATGTTTGCCAATGATTGCATAATGTTTAGCACCATTCATGACTCCTCAGATACTGAAGCAGTCCATGTTCAAATGCAACAAGATTTGGACAATATCCAGGCTTGGGTTGACAAGTGGCAAATAACATTTGTGGCATACAAATGCCAGGCAATGACCATCACCAATAAGAGACAAGCTAACCAGTGCTCCTTGACAATCAATGGTGTTACCATCACTGAATCCCCTACTGTCAACATCTTGAGATTACCATTGACCAGAAACTCAACTGGACTCATCACATTAATAAATGGCTACAAGAGCAGATCAGAGGCTAGGAATACGGCAGCAAGTAACTCACCTCTTGACTCCCCAAAGCCTATCCACCATTTACAAGGTACAAGTCAGGGGTATGGTGGATTACTTCCCACTTGCCTGGATGGGTGCAGCTCCAACAATGCTCAAGAAGCTTTACACCATCCAGGCCAAAGTGGCTCACTTGATTGGCATCACATTCACAAACATCCAATCCCTCCACTATGACGCTCAGTAGCAGCAGTGGGAACTATCTACAAGATGCACTGAGGCAATTCCTCCAGGATTCTTGGACAACACCTTCCAAACCCACTTCCATCTAGAAGGACAAGGGCAGCAGACACATGGGAACATCACCGGCTGCAAGTTCCACTCCAAGCCACTCACCATCCTGACTTGAAAATATATCTCCGTTCCTTCACAGTCACTGGGTCAAAATCCTGGAATTTGCTCCCTAATGGCATTGTGGGTCAATCTACAGTATGTCAATTCAAGAAGGCAGCTCACCATCACTTTCTCATGCACAACTAGGGATGGACAATAAATGCTGGCCAGCCAGTGATGCCCATGTCCCACAAATGAATAAAAAATATAGAGATAGTTAGAAATTAAGAATTATATCTTGTCATTTTAAGATTTCAATTGTAAAAGTTAAGCTAATTCATTTGTCATAATTAAACTATTTGTTAAAATAAATTTGTTTTGATAAAAGCTTCCTGATGTGTCAATAGAAAGGATCTAATCTAACTTCATAATATATCTTGGAGTTTCTGATCTAGTCCCTACACAAGGATCATGCAAATAGTATACAGTAATACAGCATCATTATACTTATGGGAGTGAAACTGTCTCATCCATTCAGTAACGCATCTTACCATCTACAGTGTCTATTTGTGATCTCACCAGGAATACATCAAAATAAGTGTCCGCTTTCTCATTTGTGGTGTCCGAAATAAATCCTGTAAGGAAGGATTCTTGATCTCTTCAGGACTGTTCTCTCCTCTTACCATCTGAAAAACATCAGGGAATTGTATCATTGGAATAAAATAATTTTAAATTCCCTCAAAATTCTGTTTGCAGTTAACTAGTTGGACTGCATGGTCCCTTTAAGGCTAACATGGTACCATGCATACATCTCAAAGGGAACTTTGCTTGTGTGCGATCTATTTGTGAAGTACATTCCTGCATGCTGCAGAGCAGGGCACTCTGCAGCTTACAGAAAGCATTGCCTTTACCTTGGCGATTTTTCCTTTTTAAGTAAGTATTCAATTTCCTATTGAAAGTCACTATTAAATCATATTTCCACCAGCCATTCAGCTAATGCCTTTCACATCACGACAACTCACCGATAGGAAACAATTCTCCTCATCATCCTGCTTGCTTTTCTGCCAACAATCTCAAATCTGTGCCCTCTGCTTACCAACTCTCTTGTCAATGGTGACAGTTTCTCCTTATATCTACTCAATAATTTCAAACAGCTCTATTAATTCTCCCTTTATTATTTCTTGCTCTAATGGAAGAAAGATTTGCATCTGTATAGTGTCTTTCACAATCCCAGAAGCTACAAAGCGCATTACAGCCAATGAGATACTTTTAGAATCATAGAATAGAATCACAGAATCCCTACAGTGCAAAAGGGGGCCATTTGGCCCATTGCGTCTTCACTGACTTGCCGACACAGCATCCCACCCAGGCCTATCCCTATCCCATTCCTATAACTATGTATTTACCTCGCAAATCCCTTAACCTACACATCTTGGGATATTAAAGATCAATTAAGCATGGCCAATCCACCCAACCTGCACAAGTTTGGAGTGTGGGAGGAAACTGGAACACCTGAAGGAAACCCATGCAGAGACGGGCAGAACATGCAAACTTAACACAGCGTATCAGCTCTTATTGCTGTTGGATATGTGGCAGGAAATTTGCGCACAGCAAGCTCCCAAAAACAGCAACGACCAGGTAATTAGTTTCTGAGAGATTGATTGAGGGATAAATTCTATAAACTGATGAATTGGGAAAAACGACACTTTGCCCTAGTGACCCAGAGTTTGTAGTTAGTGCCCCTGACAGGCCTCAAAGCAAACCGGGCTGAAAGACATAGCAACCTCGCTGGTGTGAATTTCAGCTCTATCGCCAGCCAGTGATGCTACACCTGATTGCAGTCTGGCCTCCTGAAACTTGATGTGGAGATGCTGGCGTTGGACTGGAGTAAGCACAATAAGAAGTCTCTCAACATCAGATTAAAGTCCAACAGGTTTATTTGGTAAGCATATGTTTTTGGAGTGCCACTCCTTCATCAGGTGAGTGGGAGTTCTATTCACAAATGGCATAGAAAGATACAAACTCAATTTACAAGTTAGTTGTTGGAATGTGAATCTTTATAGGTAATCAAGTCTTAAAGGTACAGACAACGTGAGTGGAGAGAGGGTTAAGCACAGGTTAAAGAGATGTGTATTGTCTCCTGACAGGACAGTTATTGAGATTTTGCAAGTCATGGGGGATCATCCGTTGTCGTAGCGTCTGCATGGTCTCTCCAATGTACCATGTCTCGGGATATCCCTTCCTGCAGCGTATCAGGTAGACAACATTGGCCGAATGGACACCGCTCAACAATCACCAGGCAGGAGTGTTCTCCTCCTGTTGGAGAACACTTCATCAGTCATGGGCAATCGGTCTCTGATCTCTGGGTAAGCCTTCTCCAAGGTGGCCTTCATGACACACGACAGCGCTGAGCAGAGACTAATAGCCAAGTTCTGCACACAAGGACAGTCTCAACCAGGATCTTGGGTTCATGTTACACTATTTGTAACCCCACAACTTGCCTGGGCTTGCAAAATCTCACTAACTGTTCTGTCTGGAGACAATACACATCTCTTTAACCTGTGCTTAACGCTCTCTCCACTCACATTGTCTGTACCTTTAAGACTTGACTTGACTAAAGACTCGTTTTCTAATCATTATGTTGTAAATTGAGTTTGTGTCTTTATATGCCCTGTTTATGGATACAACTGATGAAGACCATAGAGTCAAAAGCTTGCGAGTTTACTATCAAATAAATTGGTTGGATTTAAACCTGGCATTGTCAGACTTCTTACTATATGAATACAACTCCCACTCACCTGATAAAGGAGCAGTGCTCTGAAAGCTTGTGTTACCAAATAAATCTGTTGAACTTTAACCTGGTGTTGTGAGACTACTTCTGAACCTTCCCAGTGTGGAGATGGAGCGTTGCCATCAGGATGCCCAAGCAGCCAATGGCAGTAAAGGATTTTCACAGAAGCTCAATCAGAAAAAAATACAAAAAATAAAATCACAATTCAGAGGGGTCTCTTCTGTGTCATCTTCACCTTGACTGCTCTCAAAGGCAAGCCAGGTTTCTGAGAATTGGACTTGGAAACATGTATATCTCTCAGGCAGCTGGTGACAAAATCACATACACACAACCCTGTGACATACAACACTCACTCATGTTGATGTGCTGGCAGCAAACTACTGAAATATGCGCTATGATCAACTCCCTCATCTTGCCAGTTCTAAATCAAGCCCTTCATCTTTCAGAGCCACATCAAACATTTCAAATTCATGTACGGCAAGCTCCCAAAAACAGCAACAACCAGATAGTTAGTTTCTGAGAGATTGATTGAGGGATAAATTCTATGAACTGATGAATTGAGAAAAACACTTTGTCCTAGTGACCCAGAGTTTGCAGTCAGTGCCAATCACAGGCCTCAAAGCAAGCCTGGCTGAAAGACATAGCAACCCCGCTGGTGTGAATTTCAGCTCTATCGCCATCCAGTGGTGCTACACCTGATTGCGGGCAGGCCTCCTGAAACTTGATGCGGAGATGCTGGCGTTGGAAACTTCCCAGTGTGGAGCTACAGCCATGTCACCAGGTTGTCCAAGCAGCAAAAGCATTAAAGGATTTTCCATTTTTATCAACTTTTTTGTTGGCTCTTTAATAATTTCTAAAACTCTCCCAATTCTCAAGAGTTGTTTTTTTGTTTTGGAACATTTTAAGTCTCTTCCTTTAACCTAATATTATATTTAAACTTCCAGGTGGACCATAGATGTGTTTTTCTTGCTGAATTCTTGATTTTCAATTGCATATTATTTTGTTGAATATTTTGAATTGTTCATTTACCTCCATATCTTTTGGTCTATTTACCCGATTAACCATAGCCAATTCCCCCCACATGCCTCAGTTGTTGGTTTTGTTTAATATTAAGATTTCTTTGTGATTGGAGAATGTCACTTTCAAACTTAATGTGGAATTTAATAGTATTATCATCATTACTTCCCCGTAGCTCATTGACTGGGAGGTTAATAAATAATCCTGCTTTATTATGTATTTCCAGGTCTAAGATAACTTTATCTCCAGTCAGTTCCACAACATATCATTGTAAGGCAGCGTTTATCAAACTTCTTTTCCCCAGGACCCACTTTTGCCAACTGGCCAAGCTTTGGGAGCCACATTCATTCATTCGGCAATATTTCCCCACAAGGGTGGCATGGTCAGCATTGTTGCCTTACAGCGCCAGGAACCAGGTTTAATTCAAGCCTTGTGTCACTGTCTGTGTGGAGTTTGCACATTCTCCCTATGTTTTTGTGGATATCCTCCAAAGGTTCCAGTTTCCTCCCATAGTCCAAAGATTAGGTAGATTGGCCATGTTAAATGTGTGAGGTTACAGGGATAGGGCAGGGGAGAAGGCCTGGGTAAGATATTCTGTCAGAGAGTTGGTGCAGACTTGATGAGCTAAATGGTCTCTTAGCACTATAGAGACTCTATGATTCTATAACACGTGTGTGCTTTGCATCCTGATTTGCTTTGTCACAATTAACAAAAACCATACCTTAAAAAATCATCTTTATATTGCTTTGTTTGTGATTTTAGATTTTTCTTTGTCAGCTGTTCACCGGGGGCCCTGGCATTCTTTGCTGAGCTAACAGTGGTACTGTTCTGTCTTATCATTCTCTCTCCAGCAGATTCTGATGTGAGATCCTGACCACTAGGTACACTGGCCGTCACTTGTAACAAGATGATTCATGCCCACACCTTCTTGTCTTGCTTGCAAGTGAAAGAAGCTCACATCCAAATGTATTCGCACCAAAAACATGTATGTACAAGATTTATGGCACCAATGTACATGCAGAGCACATTGACCTGCTCATTTGTACCTCTTATGGTCAGAGACTAATATTCCAGGGAAGTATAAATTGAGGCAGAGGCGTTTGGCTACATTTATAATGTGTGCAGTTTTTTGGAACCTAAGTCCAGTGATCTTTGGGTAAAACCGCAACCCTTTGTACTCCTGCCTGTGACCCACCCAGGGGTCATGACTCCCACTCTGAAAAAATCTGTTCTGAGACACTTATAAAAACATTCTACAAACTGATCTTTTAGACCACACTTGCCAGTTTTGATTATCCCTGTCTATTTGAAGATTGAAGTCCCTATATTTAATACATTGCCTTTATTAGAAGGAACCATTTTTTTTTATTTAGTGGTATAAATACTGTAAGGTGGCCTAAAAGTTACTCCCATCAATGCTTCTCACTCTTGCTATTGTTAACATCCATACATCCTGATCCAAGTTCATGATCTTCTAATGCCTTTCTAACTAATATCCTTAGGTCATCCTCACTACCTTCTCTTCCTTTGCCATCCTGTCTGTCTTTCTGAACTATTGTGTACACTGAAATAATTATTTAACACCCTTGATCAGCTTGCAACATGTCTCATAGACACTAACAACCAGAGGCAGCTATAGGCAACTCAGCCCTTCGAGTCTGCTCTGCTATTCAATACCATCATTTCTGATCTCATCTCAGCTTCAACTCCACTTTCCTATCCCCGTTGCATAACCTGTTAGCCCATTACTAATTAAAAATCTGTCCATTTCCTCCTTAAATTTACTTAATGCCCCAGCATCCACTACACTCTGGGTAGTGAATTCCACAGATTGACAATCCTTTGAGAGAAGTAGTTTCTCCTCATCTCTATTTTAAATCTGTGACCCTCTTATCCTAAAACTCTGACCTCTTGCTCTGGATTGTCCACAAGAGGAAGCATCTGCCCTACATCTATTTTGTCAATCCTCTTTAGCATTTTATATACTTAAAATTGATCTTCCCTCATTCTTCCAAACTCTCCAGAGAGTATAGGTCCAAACTGCTCAATCTCTCTTTATAAGACAATCGATCCAGTGAACCTCCTCTGAACTGTCTCTAATGCCACTACATCCTTCTTCAAATAAGAAGACCAAAACTGTACACAGTATTCCAGGTGGGATTCACCAATGCTTTGTTTCATTGCAGCAACACTTCCTTACTTTTATACTCTATTCCTTTAGCTATAAATGCCAAAATTCAATTTGCTTTCCTCATTTCTTTATGTATCTGTATACCAGCTTTCTGCAACTCATGCACAAAGACACCCAGATCCCTCTGCATTGAAGCATCCTGTATGGTATAACTTAGCAGATCTCTGAAGAAGAGTCTTACGTACTCTTGTACCTGGATGAGCACAAGGCACATCATAGCATTCAAAACTTTGGGCTAAATACTGGTAAATGGGATTAGATGGCAGGTCAGGTATTTCTCATGTATTGGTGCAGGCTCGATAGGCAGTAGGGCTTTTTCTGCATTGTATGGTTCTTTGATTCTATGGAACATTAACTGTTTTTCTCTTTCCACAGATGCTGCCAGATCTGCTGAGTCTTTCCAGCATTTTCTGTTTTTATTTCAGATTTCCAGCATATGCAGTATTTTGCTTTAACTTTAATGCTTTCATTTCAATTAATCTGTAAGCTGCCAGTGCAAAGGATATCCTTCATAAGCAGCTTGCTGATCTGGGATAGGAAATCTTCTGGGAAAGATAATTTGGTTGCATCACACCAGCACTGATATTCTGCAATCTTGTTTGCCCTGCCACTGCTGCCAGCGAGAACAGAGAATTTGACTCTCAGCCAAAATGCCGTTCACCGCAATAGACCAGAGAATCCCAGCTACAGGCAAAATTTGGGCCCAAATCTCTAATTTGCATGGGAGGCAGAATACCAGGTGAATCCTTTTTGCAGTTCACAACTGCAGAGTTTGGACCATGCTGAGCCAGAAAATTCAGACCATAGGGTCCAACATTATATGTAATTCTATGGTTGGGCAGCACTTACTTAATAACCCTGAGTGTGCTAAGAATTGCACCAACAACCAAATCAACATTATCAGCTGGGCTTGCAGTGAGACTCATTTATGCTTGCTTAAAGACATATATATTTACACTAGACCACATCCTCTGTAAAGGAGTAGAATATGCTCTGGCATTGCATGCTTTTCAACAAATTCTTGGGACATAACATTTCCCAGGGGCATTCCCCGTGGCAACACTTTGACCAGTCATATTTGACTTGCCTGGTTTTAATTTAAACAAAAGTTTGGGGATAATTGTTTCCTGGTCCATTCTCCAATGGCAACACCTCCACAAATCAGAGTCCACTTGTAACCAGTCTGTCCCCTTTTCAGTGTTTGTTTTCTAATATTTCTAGTATAAAACTCAATCCATTACCTCTTTGTAAGTTGATGGGAGACTCTTGCTATTCCGTTCTGCAATATCTTGGGCGATTTTCAATGCTTCTTTAATTCTCTTGCGTGATAACAACCAACGGGGAGATTCTGGGATTAAGCTACAATTGGAAAGGATCACATGTAAACTCCATTCCAGAGTGCAACATGTGATTGTAGCACAATATTAATCAATAGGAAATTCAAATTACCAGCAGTAAAGCAGCAAAACGAAGTGTGGGACACTAATGGCCATTTGAATTCCTTTCCAAGACTTCACCAAGTAGGCAAAAACAGGAAGTAACATTACACCCAATGAGAAGACTGCTTGGGTTACAAATATGACAACTCTTCTGTATCTTGGTCCAACCAGTTCCATGGCTGAAAGAGATAACAAGGTCATTTGCTCTGGAAGATTATAATGGAAGGTACATAACAAAATATTACACTTACCAGCTGGTCTGCATTTGGCTATAATCAATGAGGGTTATCCTTACAGCTGCCAATGACAAGAATACAAGACCCTTCGTCATCGAGTCACAGGCTGTGAATTTCCGGCTATATGCGCCCCAAGTCTAGAAAATCTCACCCATCTCATTGGACCCTTGCATGGTCCGTGTCCCGTCCACTACAATTTCCATGGTGGTGGGACAGGAAAAATCTGTCTATAGAGTTACACAGTGCAGAAAGGGCCCCTTACCCATCAAGTTTGCACCCACAATATCTACCACTAAGTATGCACTAATCCCATTTTCTTGCACTTGTCCTATATCCTTGAATATTGCTCATCCAAATGTTTTTTTTAAAGGTTGTAAGCTTTCCACCTTCCCAGGCAGTGCATTCCAGATTCCCACACCCTCTAAGTGAAAAGGTTTTTTCTCAATTCCCCTCTGAATCTCTTGCCCTTTATCTCAAAACTCTGTCCCCTCATGGTTGATCCCTCAACCAAGAGTTACAACTGCTCCCTATTCACCCAGACCATATCCCTCAAAATCTTATACACCTCAATCATATCCCTCCTTGGTCTTCACTACTCTAAATAAAACAATCCAAGCCTATACAGTCTCTCCATTTAGCTCATATGCTCCATCCTAGGCACCACCCTGGTGAATCTCCTCTGTAACTCCTCTAGTGCTACCACATCCTTCCTATAGTGAGGTGACCAGAGCTGCACTCAGTACTCCAGCTGTGGCCTAACTAGCCCAAGCATATAGCAGTGCATCTAAGGGATGAGTAAAACTTGATTGGATTTTTGTGTCAATAGGAAGGGTCTGTGCATGGAAATAAGTATCATTTTTAGTACTTCCAGATAAATCCTGGTCAGTTTACACTTCATGGTTTTATTATCATAGTCAGCATCCTATCCTGCACACTGTGAAAATATTAGTCCATTCAAAGCTTCATAAACATAACTTGTCCTGTCAAAGGTATATCAGCATGACATTACTAGAATGGAAACCTGTCATGCAATCCAGGCTTAGCTTTACTTCTAACCTGAACAGAGCACAGCAAACACAACTCTGGTGTCTTCAAGTGATATGCCAATGTATAGCTGTCTAATTTTAATAAATGTATCCATAACATGTTTACCCAATCCCTTATAGTTATTGATGCTTGTGTCTTGTACAGTAAATAAGCCCAAGGATTATATCACAATAGCACACCTTACATTAAGCTCTGTTCTTACCTTCCACCTTCTGTTCCCCTTTCCCTGCCTCTTCACTTGTTTACAACCTGTCATATCACTAACACCTCATTCGCCTGACGAAGGCCATAAAGCCGAAAGCTTGTGAGTTTACTATCAATTTGGATTTAAAACTGGTGTTGTCAGACCTCTTACTGTGTTTACCCCAGTCCAATGCCGGCATCTCTACATTATCACTAACTTTCCCTAGTTCTGATGGGAGGTCACTGACCTGAAACATCGGGTGGGATTTATTGCACAACTTGCCGTGTGTTTTGCATGAGATGGCCTGCTATTGGCTGGTAACAAGATTCTATGATCCTGTTGCTGTCAGTAGAGTTTCCTATTGAATGGATCCCTTGCAGCTGTGAAAGCCACAGCGGGGGCCGTGCTATAGACGGAAGGTCCCGGCATCATGAAAGGCTGAAAAAATCTGGCTGTTAAACTTTGTTTCTCTCTCCATCAATGCCAGGTGAACTGTCCACCCCCCCATTTGGATCCAGTTAGGCAACATACAAACCTCATATACCAAACAGTGCTGCAGGATTGTGGAGTTACCAATGCATGTCCAGCACTAGTGTCTTCTGAATGTAACAAGTAAACTCTGCATGCAGCAGTAGGCCCCAGCAATGCTGCTTGAGGACCACATGATAACAGGCAGCCTGATCTTAAAGACTCACACCTCACATGATATATTTTTCCATGCATAGGCCCCTCCTATTGACGTAAAAATCGAACCAAGTTTCACTCGTCCCTTAGGTTTGCTGCCATGTTCTTGAGCTAATTAGGCCACAGCTTTCACATGGACTGTGTTCACCAATGGCCCTGAATCCACCCACATTTGTTATTGATGACAGGACCAGATTGGTCCTCTCCCCCATCTCCCCCAATTCACCATCCTGAAACATTTTCATGTGGTTTCATCCAGAACTGTTGTTGAACATTTGGTTCTGTTTAACCACTCCCCAACACTACAAAACAGCATCGGGCAGACAAACAAATAAAAAGGTCAGTTCAGGCCTCCTGAAACATGATTTTTCTTGGGGGGAGGGGAACCAAATAATGATGTTTGCAAACAAATAATAGAAATACTTCATTCATCTGTGAGCATTTTCTGACATTTATTAAACATCTTTTCAGCACAGTCCCAATCACCCCGCTAGATCAACTTTAATACAGAGAAACATTATCGCCATCATGGCCAGGTTAGGCAAGGTGCCTAAAATAAAGGCAAAATACTGCAGATGCTGGAATCTGAAGCAAAAACAGAAAATGCTGGAAAATCTCAGCAAGCCTGACAGCAACTGTGAAAAGAGATCCAAACTCAAAACATTGCCTCCATTCCCTCTCCGCAGATACTGTCTGACTGGCTGAGATTTTCCAGGGTTTTCTGTTCTTGTAGGTGAGATGTCTGCTGGTCAGGAACACTGGCTGGAATTTTCCAGCCGTTCACACCGGCGGGATTCTCTGGTCCCTCTGCGGTGAATGAAGATTTGACTGAGCCCCAAGTTCTCTGTCCTCACTTGCAGCGGCAGAGAGTGTGAACTGGGAAATTCCAGCCACTGTGTCCTCTGAAGGCCCGCTCCCAAGGCTTGACTCAAATCCCCCCTTTCCACACCACCCATATCTCTCTCCCTCTCCCTCTCTCCTGTGAATCCCAGCACCCCATCTTCATCGCTATGACCAATCAGCTTGGCAAAGCCTAAAAATCCATGCATCTCTTCTTTCGGAATACCTGTAACTCCATCAGTGACCACCATTCATGGTGAGGGAGGGTGCAGCGGAGAGGAGGGGCAAGAGACCTATCAGCCATCTGATTGGATGGCAGCTCTCAGAAGAGGGACTTCCTGTCTGATGGCAGTCGTAGGTCATCCTTGAACCAATTAATGAATCATTGGCCATAAGATGATCAGGACAAGCAGCTTAACACCAGATTTTACACCAGGGATTGGTATCCCAACCTCTGCATAAAATTCAATTCAAAGTCTTTCTGAAGAAATTATAACTTCTAATAGAAATGCCAATGCAGCTTCAAAAATTCTAAATACCATTGGCCTGAATTTTATGCTCGTAGTGGTAAAACTTGTCATTACTCCTTGGAAACCGATGTTTTTTTTTCTGAAGTCTGCATCTTCAGTTAACCACAGAAATCTAGAATGTTCTGTCAGTGTTTGTATGTTTCTCCAGGGTTAGTGGTTAGCACTGCAGCCTCACAGTGCCAGGGAATGGGGTTCAATTCCCTGCTTGGGCCACTGTCTGTGCAAAGTCTGCACGTTCTCCCCGTGTCTGTGTGGGTTCAGTTTCCTCCCACAATCTGAAAGCCATGATAGTTCAGTGCATTGGCCATACTACATTCTCCCTCAGTGTATCCGAACAAGTACTGGAGTGTGGCGAGTAGGGGACTTTCACAGTAACTTCGTTGCAGCGTTAATGTAAGCCTACTTATGACACAAATAAACTAAACTATTGAAGGCAGCCCCAATGTTACAACGAATTGGAAATCATTGAACTGAATGATAGAATCATAGAATTCCTACAGTGCAGAAGCAGGCCATTCGGCCCATCAAGTCTGCACTGACAACAATCCCACCCTGCTCATCTCCTGACATTAGGGTCAATTTAACATGGCCAATCAACCTAACCCACACATCTTTGGACTGTGGGAGGAAACTGGAGAACTCGGAGGAAACCTACGAAAACACAGAGAATGTGCAAACTCCACACAGATAGGGATCCAAGGCTGGAATCAAACCCAGGTCCTTGACATTGTGAGACAGCAGTGCTGACCATTGTGCCACCGAGCACCCAAATAACGAGAGCTTTCCTGTTTATATTACTAATCTTCTCTGTAAAAAGCACCGAAGAAGTTACAGCTTATTGAATGATACTTAACTGGAGTTTTAATGTCATACTAAATGCATAATTATTGCTTGAATGATCCTGAAAACCTAATTTTATAAATGACAAGTTTCTCTATCATGTTAAAAAATGCATATTTTAAAAATAATAGTTTTCTTAAATAAATATTTGTTGGCACTACAGCTCAGAGACTATTGCTGTGCTGTGCAGATACATGGATTTGGGCCTGTGTCTGTGGGAGTTTGCGCATTCTCCCCATGCTTGCGTGGGTTTTCTCCGGGTGCTCCGGTTTCCTCCCACATTCCAAAGATGTGCTCTTAGGCTAATTGGCATAACAAATTCTCCCTAAATTGTCTCACATTTGGTTTTTAATCCATATAAACATAGACAGGGATTATGGGTAGTGGTGGGAACATCGGGGTGGTGGCACAAGCTCGTTGGGCCTAAGGGCCTGTTTCCCGTGCTGTTTTGTTCTTTGTTCTTTGTATATTTCCCAATGTTTTGCTGCTTTCTGTGAAATGATATCTTAGAAAGCGAATGATAGTGCTGTAACCTTCTTTGCTTTCTGTGAGAATATTCCAATGTAATTGGCTTCCATTACTGTTGCTACGCAGCTGGAGTTGACGCCAGTTCCAACCAACAAAGAGTAATTTATCCTATAAAGATTGCCAATTCCTTGTTGACAAATTTCTATCAGGTAAGTACCAATGTGTTCTTGCTGATTGTGAAATCTGGACTATGTAAGTGTTTATCATCATGAATGTAAAATTGAAAGGCATTTGCTACACTCAAGTGACATTCAGGTTTAAGGCTTACCAATGACAGCGTTGATCAGACATACCCCTCTTCCAAACAAGCCTTCCAGGATTTGAAAAATCACAAATGCTGGGTAAGTCGGCGAAACAGCGACTGCAATCCCAGAGACTCCTGTTCCAACCAAACAGGCCAGTAAGCAAAGCTTTCGGCCAAACCTGCAAAACAGAATGATTATTTTCACTTAGGCGACTGAAGGAAGTGGAACAGATAACAGTCATACTGGGGGTGTCACTTACCTATCTGCAGTGTAGCCTGTGGCGAGTGCACCAAGAAAAAAGCCGATTTCAAGACAGGCTTGAGACATATCCACTTTCCAGGCATTTTCACACACAAGTTCGTACTTTAAAAAGAGAAAATAGAAGATGATAAAGGAGCAAGGGCATTAATTGTATAGAATTACAATCTGAGGCATTACAAAACTCACAAGTCCAGAAACTAGACTTGGCAATATTAGCAAATAAACATTTAATATACACATACTCTCCTTCCATTGGCATTGACCAAGTGGATTAGTCTGGCTAATTGACAATCTCTTCCTCGTTCCCTTTCAGCCAGAGGTCCCAAGGAAACTTAGAGTCACAGAGATATACAGCATAGAAACAGGCCTTTCAGCCCAACTCGTCTATGCCGATCAGATTTCCTAAATTAAACGAGTCCCTTTTGCCTGTGTTTGGCCCATATCTCTCTAAACCTTTCCCATCCATGTACCTGTCCAAATGTCTTTTAATTGTTGTAACTGTACCCGTCTCCACCACCTCCTCAGACAGCTTATTCCATATATGCATTGCCCTCTGTATTAAAAAGCTGACCCCCAAGTCTCTTTTAAATCTTCCTCCTCTCACTTAAACTTATGCCCTCTAGTTTTGGACTTCCCTAATATTTAGAAAAGACCTTGGTTAGTCACCTTATCTATGCCCCTCATGATTTTATAAACGTCTATAAGGTCACCTTTGATTGTCCTATACTCCAGGGAGAAACATCCCAGCCTATCCAGCCTCTCCTTATGATTCAAACCCTCCACTCCCAATAACAAACTTCCTCAAATAACTTTGCAAAATCCGGGTAGGAAATACCAGTTTATTCTTATGCCTGTCAGGTAAAGATTCAATCTCTCTATACAGGGAAAGGGGAAAGACTTCATGGTCCACTAACAAGGGAGTTCTGGGCAGATGGCCTGGCCAATGTTCAGTATTTTAAAAAGACTAATTGATTATTTCTTTGTATTGTGTGGAGATTGGCTGCTACATTTGTCTCAGGGCAAATGAAAGGATTAAAAATCACACAAGTTTAAAAATCACATAAGTTGCAAACCTACAAACGGAATGCTTATTGTTGTAAGATTGCAACAATCTTACAAGATTGTTGTAAGATTACAACAATCTTACCCATGTTGTAAGATGGGTTTTTACAACAATTGTTTCACAGTCATCATTAGGTTTTTAAATTCCAGATTTTTACTGAATTCAAATTTCACCATCTGCCGTGGTGGGATTTGAACCCAAGTCCCCAGAGGATTACCCTGGTCCCTAGATTTCTGGCCCAGACAAATACCACAGCTCACTGCCTCCCCTATGCAAAAAACAGGTAACGGATAGGGTGAGAAGGAAACCATTTTGTGGAGATGTACCAATGCTATCCAAGATTGTTCATTGCTTGGAAAAAGCTGGAGGGTCTGAACTCTGTACCCTTCTTCAACCAGACAAGATACGAGGACAAAAGGACAGTTGCATTCCACGAATTAGGAAACAAACATGTGTCCCGATTGCAGAACGGGCAAGTTACAATGGTTTATTGCGGTTCTGATAAATTATTCACAGTTGTAAATTAAATTTTAATTACTACCCATGCCTGAAGGAAAAATAAACAGAATTTGTCACCTTTTTTTCTGGTCGTTTTGCTAATGATTTACTGCGATGACACAGGGGTTAGGGACAGACATCAATTATGTGGGATTGTTCTCTCTAAATATGTTGTTGAAATGAGATTTTATAGAGCTATTCAAAATTGTGAGGGGGTTTGGACACAGCAAACGGAGAGAAACTGTTTCCTTTGGTAAGTGGGTTGGTGACTAGAGGATGCACACTTGAAATCATTGGTGTTAAAACAAGGATTGACATGAGGAGATTTCTTTTTTACAGAGCATGTTAAAATCTAGAATACACAGCTTGAAAGGCAGATGCAAATAGAGTACATAGGAACGGTCAAAAGGAAATTCTATGGCCAGGATTCTCCAGCCATTCACGCCCCACCGTCACTGCCAACAAGAATGGAGAATTTGGCATGCAGCCAAATCTCCATTCATTGCAGCGGGACTGGAGAATCTCCATTCATTGCAGCGGGACTGGAGAATCGCAGCTAAGATTCTTGAGATTGGAGAACCCTTGTTCATGGAGACTGATTTTCAGGACCAAAAGAAACAAACTGAGGTGTGGGTCCACATTGGAATAACTGTTTTAAACAGCTAGCACACGCACATCGAGGCGAATGGCCTCCTTCTACATTGTAAACTCCAGCTATGCTTAGTGCAATCAACCTTAGAAAGGTTCACTTTCACGTTTAACCATTTGTAGATCAAAAAGAATCAAGAAAAATATTTGTTAATGCAGATCCTGTTACGAATTGGTAAAACAAATGAATCTTATTTACCTCGCTTACGATTGTTGTACGTGATCCATCAAAAAAC
This sequence comes from Sphyrna mokarran, assembly GCA_024679065.1. Lineage (NCBI taxonomy): Eukaryota > Metazoa > Chordata > Chondrichthyes > Carcharhiniformes > Carcharhinidae > Sphyrna > Sphyrna mokarran. The sequence goes on along the minus strand of JAGIQG010000012.1, from coordinate 20,451,449 downwards.
CAACCATTCTTACAGGGTGTGAGTAGTATGTCACCAGAACTATTTGTGATTAAGGAGACGGGATAGTCACAGTCGAAAAAAGTTATATTCCAGTCTATATTATAACGTTCGCAGCGGCTGTGGGAAGAGCTTTCCGGGTTCTCCAGGGGAACTGTGTAATTCCTTTCCTGTTCCAGAGACCACCCACACTTCTCTCTCAGCTCCAGCGTCCCAGGGGGGCCCCGGCACCAATGATTTGGAATCTGTCCCAGAAAAACGGATACAACAATCAGGAATGAAAAAGTCAGCCCACTTAAAGACAAAATCAGAATGATCCACTTCTGGCATTTTCCAAACTCCCCGATATCCTTCAAAACATCATCATAGGTTAACATCTTTGCAGGCTGTGCGGAAGAGTGACTTGTATGAAGAGATAAAGATTTACTGCTCTCCCAACTTCGAAGGCTCGCGTTCCTTGTTCCTTGGTTGTCACAGTTCAGTGGTACAGAGTGAAACTGGTACAGAGTTCAGCTACACACAGAAAACTCTTGACAACACAAGCCTCCAAACAACTCCAAATCAAAATTCAGAAATAGTTTTGAATACAGTCCAGTACCTCAAAATAATTTAACATAATGGTTATCAGGATGTGGACTTATTACAAGGGCGAATGCGGAGCAAGGTTATTGTTTTAACAGCACGTGTTGTTCTCCGTCTTACTAAATATCTTACTCTCCCGACTCAAGAACCCCCCCCCCCAAATTCCCGTGAGCCTGCTGTAATCTAAACTGGAGCTGTACTCAAATACACGCATTGTTTCTGAGGCAGTGAATCTTAGACACAGTGTTCAGAACATTATCACCTCACATCCGCACTCAGTTAGAGGGAAGCTAGCGTTGGGTCAGAAAGTTGGCATTGCGTCAGGAAGATGGCATTGGATCAGGAAGTTGGCATTGGGTCAGGAAGATTACATTGGGTCAAGATGTTGGCAAAAGGGTCAGAAAATTGGCATTGGGTCAGAAAGTTGGTGTTGGGTCAGCAAGATTACATTGGGTCAAGATGTTGGCATTGGGTCAGAGAGATGGCACTGGCTGAGGAAGTTGGCATTGGATCAGGATGATGACAATTGGTCAAGAGTTGACATTGGGTCAGAAAGATGGCACTGGGTTAGGAACAAAAAATAAAGAAAATCACAGCACAAGAATAGGCTCTTCGACCTTCCAAGCCTGCATCGACCATACTGCCCGACTGAACTAAAACCCCTATCCTTCTGGGGACCATATCACTCTATTCCCACTCTATTCGTGTATTTGTCAAGATTTGTCAAAAGGCATAAAAGACTTTTTTATGCCTTTAAAAGTCATATCTATTGTATGTGCTTCCACTACCTCCCTTGGCAGTGTATTCAGGTACCCATCATCCTCTGTGTAAAAATCTTGCCTCGTACATTTCATTTAAGCTTTGTCCCGGATAATAAAGCCAGATAATAAAAGCACATGGGATAGGGAGTAACACATTGGCACAGACTGAAGATTGCCTGGCTAAGAGGAAGCAGAAAGTATGTATAAATGGGTAATTTTCTGGTTAGCAGGCATGGCATGCCACAGGAGGTCAGTGCTGGGACTTCAACCATTTACAATTTATCTGAATGACTTGGATGAAGGGATTGAAGTGATAGCTACCAAATTTGATGGTGACAAAGGTAGGTAGGAAAGTAAGTTGTGAAGAGGACTTGAGGAGGCGACAAAAAGATATAGAAAGGTTCAGGGAGTGGTCAAAGATCTGGCAAATGGAGAATAATGTGGGCAAATGTGAAATTGTCCATTTTCACAGCAAGAATAAAAAAGAAGCTTATTATCTAACCAGTGAGATTGTAGAACTCTGAAATACAGAGGGCTCTGGGTGTCCTAGTGCACGAATCACAAAAAGCTGGTATAAAAGTAGAATAAGTAATTAAGAAAGCTAATCAAATGTTATTGTTTATAGTGAGAGGAATTGGTTACAAAGGGAGGTTATGGTTGCACAGGACATTGGTGAGATACACTTGGAATATTGCGCACTTTATTGAAGGAAGGATGAAAATGTTTTTGAAGGAGTTGAGAGAACTGGACTAATACCTGGAATGGGAGGATTGTCTTATGAGGAAAGGGTGGACAGGCTAGGCTTGTATCTGCTGGAGTTTAGAAGAGTAAGAAGTGACTTGATTAAAACATAAAAGATCCTGAGGGATCTTGACAGGATGTAGGTGGAGAGGTTTTTCATCTTATGGGAGAATCTGGAATTAGGAGTCACTGTTCAAAAAATGAGGTGGTCACCCATTTAAAATGGAGTTGAGGTGAAATGTTTTCTTTCAGAGGGTCGCGAATCTCTGGAGCTCTCTTCGTGACAAGGCGATGGAAGCAGAGTCTTTGAATATTTTTAAGGTAGAGATTGATAGGTTATTGGTAAGCAAGGGCGTGATAGGTTATTGGAGGTAGGTGGGAATGTGGGGTTGAGATTATAATCAGCCATGATGGAGCAGGTTCGAGGGACTGAATGGCCTCCTCTTTGCTCATATGTTTACATATTCAGAAAGCCATTTGTTTCAGCTGCAGCTTTCTCCTGGCTGTTTAACTCAGCATCCCACTTTTTAGATTTCTTGACCAATCATAAAATGTGGGCTTGATAACAACCCATGCCAAACAAAAGGCTTCCCATTTAAAGGGACCCTGACAGGGGTCAGAGAGGCTGCAGCCTATGTTCCTTGTGAAGACGGTGACAATAGTGTACCTTTAATGAGTATCTTTCTAACGCACTTTGCCGTTGTAAGCAACCTTTTTCAGTTTGTTTTTCTCATTGTTGGTGGGCTGTCTATGAGAGTCATTGTATTGCTGCTTAAAAGGGGGTTTGTTCGTTTCTACTGGGAGGTTCATGACTCTGCATCGTTAGGAGAAAAATATTTGGCAGGTCAGATGATAGGTGTCTTTTTTCATTTTCAGTTTGGAGCTGCAGGTTTGAATTTTAATTTTAGAAAAGCCATTAAGCTGAAAAGAAGTCTCTCTCTCTCCTGAGTTTTGGAAATTCTGCTGGTCAGCTGAAAGCAAGGTCTTGCTTTCCTGAATGGGAGCATCGGCCATAGGTGGCTCACCTAGGGTCCCTGGTGTTTTGGGAAGCTATTCTGACTTCAAACTGTTCTGAGTCTATCCAGAGAGCTGCAGACTTCATCTAAAGGTCTCAAGTCCTGTGTCATGTGAGCATTAGTCTTTGCTGAATGAATAGTGTCTTTTGTCTATGGGATTAGTTCGATTGGAACACATTCAATGTATGTAATTCTGAGGAAAGCATTAACCAGTCAGCACAGGTATCACCCACACCATCCACCAATGCAGAGACACCATCTTGCTGGGCAGGATTAGCAGTCAGGCTTCTGGGCCTCTTCCCAGTTAGTACCACAGCTGTTGATGCGCATCAAATGGAGGCAGAAATGTCCAAAGGATCAGGGAATCGGAGGTCTGTCAGAGGCAAGGAGATAATTGGCCACCAGGCAGGTGCCAAGCTGCTAGAGTCTGCTCTCCAGAAAGCTGCTGGAGATACGGAAACAAAGCTGGGGTTTGTAGAATGGAGTGTCAACACAGGATGGAGGTATCCCATTGCCCTCAGATGGAGGTGGTTGTGTTGGCATTGTGTGGTACTACAAGGGTGGCGAAAGCAGTGGAAAGGCTAGGGAAGGAAATGGTTGTCATGGGTGGCAGGATCCATGGTATGGCCAGGTCTCTGAGGGCCAGGGCTGCGGGCATTGACAGCATGGCCTAGTCATAGCAGACTATCACTGAGAACCTCCAGAGCTTGGTCCAGATGCAGAGGCCCATTGCTGAGGGCTCACTCACCATGGCACAGACAATACTTGGCCTCCAGGATTGGCAGTGCCAGGTATTACAGAAGCTTCTGGAGCTCACTCCAGCTACTCTCCATCCCATGGAGTGACCCAGGGGCCCAGAATCGTCCTGAGGGAAGAAGCACTGAAGGCTTTCCCTGCGTCTTCCAGTCAGGAGATGCTGGAAGAATCCATTCCCTTCCTGTCACTGATGCATCTCAAGGTCAACAAGCTGAAGAAAGAGGCAAAGCTGTATCCATGAAGTTGGCCAAGGCCCTCCAGGACCAAAGGATGCCCATCAAAGGCATCAAAGACCATATGCATGGCACACAGCAGGCCACCTCCACCTCTGATGTGCATCCTGGAGAGTCACTTAGACATAACACTAGGCCACACAAGATTAAAAAGATTTAGGGACATCAAGAGGGCACAGGTGAAGGCAAACATCGTCAATAGGGATCGGGTAATTGGCACTGTAAATAATCAGATAAAGTCACAATGCCTCTATTTGTCCTGTTTCCCACAGTTTATCTCTCCATCATCACCTTCTCGATAGTAGAATCACCTGCAGACACAGCCCCGGCCAGGCCTATCCCTGATATGATGCCAAAGAGACTCTGGAGCTGCTGGATGCCAAGCTTCCTGATCAGAGTATCTGACAGCAATCCGGGCCTCTCTGGACCTCCTGGCATATTGGACTCTTGCTGCAACCTGTCCTTTATCCTGGGGTCTCCTCTGGCTCTCCTTCCACTCCTCCTAGTCCACCTCCTCCTTAGTGGAATGCACATGGTCCTCCTCCTGCAGAATGTTGCCCTATTACTGCACCAGGTTGTGGAGGGCACAGCAGACCACCACAATGTGGGAGAGCCTCTGGGGGCTGTAATGAACGGCACTACTGGGATGGTCCAGGCATCTTGAGCAGCTTGAGCGTTTAGCCCAATGTACCTCTGGCAATTGAAATAGAACCATCCAGTCTAATCCCACTGTGATAGTGTGACCCTTTAATGAGACATTACCTGAGGGCCATATGATTGGGCCGGATCTTATGGACTGTCAAGGAGGGTAGCTGAACCACTCAGGAGCAAAGGGTATGTATCTTGGGTCGAGGAGGTCCCACGGTTGGAAGCTGGGAGGAGAGTTATTCAGTTGCATCATTGATTCAGTCTGACCTTTTGTTATAAAATACTTATTTGTTAACTCCCATTTATTACATCCAGCTTTTGATCTATAGCTCTATAGGTACAGAATCCAAATACATATTCAAATGTTTATTAAATTTTATTTTAAATGCTTTTCAACTGTTGTGAGCAATTGATTGTGAAATCTTGTCCATGTGACTAGCAGATCCCTGGAAGGAACAAGATTTTAAGGAGTTCTGAGTGTGATGTTCGCTAACAATATCTATTCACCTAATTGACTTGGAAGGAGATCTTGATCCAGAAGTATACAGTAGTAACGGCCTGGGTAAAAAGCTGAGCATCCTGAGGCTCTGGTATTCGATCATGGTGAGGAGGTTGACTCTCCAGCTGTAGAACCGGAGCGAGATGTATCCCTTCCTCCAGGCTGGGATCTGTGTGCTGCCAATGTTATTGATGCTCCTGTTTCTCCTCATCAGCAGCCCAAGGTAGAAGATCCTCTCCCAGGGAAAACTGACAGCTGGGAATTTCGGATCAAGGTGAGTATAGGAAGACCCAAGACGGCAAAGCGACTTCCTGAAAGTCGGAAATCAGTTAGTATGGTGGCACTGTGATTAGCACCGCTGCCTCACAGCGCCAGAGACTAGGTTCAATTCTGACCTTAGCATAGCCGTGTGACATTCCCTCCATATCTGCATGGTTTCCTTCGGGCGCACCCTTTCCTCCCACATTCCAAAGATATGCAGGTTAGGTGGATCAGCCATGCTAATTTGCTCCTTAGTGTCAGACGATGTGTAGGTTAGATGGATTAGCCATGGGAAATGGTTACAGGGATAGGAATGGGGAGAGGGCTTGGGTAAGATACTCTGCCAGAGAGACAGCGCAGACTCAATGAGCAGAATGGCCTCTCCTGCACTGAAGGGATTCTATGATTCTATGAAGTTCTAGCCTCTGAACAAATACTGTGAACACAAACCTTTCCCATAGACAGGCCACCAGCGATGTAATTCGGGAGTCACTAGATTAGAAACAACATTTGAGGTATGATACATTAGCTAAATAGGCAAACAGGACGTTCGACTCATAACAAGAGGGCAGTGGTTGAGTTCGGGTTGGACTATTGGCCTACGCAAACCTCTTTATTCACTTCATCTCTTAGTGTCTCACATTCACAAATTCTCAAAATACCCAAGTACGTTCGACACAACTCAAGCTCACAGTTTGAGGACATGTTTCCTGATTTCCATTTTTAACCCCTCACTCCTATTCCCCTCACCCCCATACCTCCCCTCACCCCCAAGATTCTTTCTTGCCCATTGTAGGGTTGTTAACATGAATCTCACGGAGTCCCCTCTTTCACATTGGAATTACTGAAGGTTCACAGCCAGGTGCCCCTAAGAGGTTGCCCCAAAAATCAGCAAAAGCAATTGCCCGTCCTTCTTTGTTCGAGTGCTTCACCTTGTGAGCGCAATGTGCAGAAACACAGACAAGCATGACAAGTCTGAGGAAACGTACCAACCAATTCAAGAACACCTTCTTCCCTACTTTGGAATGGACCCTAGGGTCATAACTAGGATATAGAGAAAGATCAACTTAGTACAAGGATTGAAGTGGATGATCGACAATAATAATAGCAACTGGAGAGAGCAGGCTCAATGGGCTGAACAGCCTACAATAATCTGTTGATCTCAGTACAAGTTCTGAAGCATACTTATCAGCATAATCAAGGACCCCACACACTCCGGAAATTCTCTTTTCCACCTTCTTCCATCGGGAAAAAGATACAAAAGTCTGAGGTCACGTACCAACTGACTCAAGGACAGCTTCTTCCCTGTTGCTGTCAGACTTTTGAATGGACCTATCTTGCATTAAGTTGATCTTTCTCTACACCATAGCTATGACTGTAACACTACACTCTATACTCTCTCTTTTCCTTCTTCCCTATGTACAGTGCACTTTATCTTATACGCAAGAACAAAATGCTTTTCACTGTATCCCCAATACCTGTGATAATAATAAATCAAACCAAGTCAAAGCATCAATTTATAAATCTAATTAAGGCCCATTAAAAGGAGATGTAGCAGCAGTGATGGAGATGAAAGGATGTAAGCTCAATGACAAAGCCATAGTTTAGAGTCTCAGAGAAGGAGATGGAGTGAGATCCATATTGGAAAATGTCTTTTAGTGAAACTTCCAGGATTTTACAGTAATATTAAACATAGAACATAAAACAGTACAGCACAGTGCAGGCCCTTCGGTCCTCAATGTTGTACCAAGCTATGTCCGAACCCAAGATCAAGCTATCCCACTCTCTATCATTCTGGTAATTGACTGGGGAGTCAGTGAACTTAGAAACACTTCACTTTCTACAAGTAGAAACCAATTAAAGGTATTCCTTCTTCAATCCAAAAATGTAATTGAGCCATCAGAATTTCACAGACATTCTTATTACACAGTGTGTAGACTGAGGTAGCAAAGATTGCAAGTATCACTTATACATCTACACACACTTAACATGAAGATTCTGTAGAATGAGTCGTAATCATAAATCTTTAATTCCTAACTTTTTTGATTACAATAAAATGGAATTGCATGAAATTTTAGCAGACTATGGAATGCATTTAAAGTTGTGTTTAGATTATTAAAGACTATTAAATATAGTTAATACTTGTTTCCAACATTTTAATCTAATTCAAGAAGTGATCATCTTCTCTGAAGCCGGTTCCTTGTTGTTACTTGGTTCTACTGGAGAGTGGAGAGCACACAGCTCGTAATTCATCTTTGGGGCTGTTTTCTTCTCTCTGGAGGAACGAGGAAACTTTTGTTATCAAAAACATTTAAAATTAATCAGGAGGAGATATTGGAGAGGCTGTCTGAATTTAATGTTATTAAGGCACATGGATTGAATGAGATACATCCAGGAATAGTGAGGAAGTGAGAGTGGAATTTACAGAGGGCCCAGCCATCAGGAGTGGTCCCAGAGGGCTGGAGGATTGCAAATGTTACACCCTGGTTCAAAAAGGTATGAAAATAAGCCCAGCAACTACAAGTCAGTCAGTTTAACTTCAGCGGTGGGGAGCTTTCTAGAAATAATGGGAGTGAGTCTCCCAAAAGAGCTGAATTGGTGGAAAACTCAAACATCACAAATGTTGTTATCAATGCAGCTTTAGACCTGAATCTCCACATTCTCTGCACTGCAGAGGTCCCAATTGGGAATCTCATTAAAAACCCCCAGGCAGGGGGGTGCCTATGCACACCGGAGTCCAACTGTTCTGAAACTCTGCACATCCGCAGTGGCCCCGATCTGTCAGTCTCCCCATTTGCTGGCCAGCTCGATTGTTGACCAGCCCAGGACCACCACAGTGCTGCCCCTCCAACAACCCCCCATCGCCCAACTGTGGCCTCCACAACAATTCCCAGGTCAGCCCTGACAACCGCCCCCCCGTCCTGGAGCGTTCTGATATCCGGCCCACCTCCCCAGCAGTGGCAATCACTCCACCCCTCTTGCGCTAGCAGACCATCCCCCCTCCACCACTGACCAGCCCCGGATTCAGACACCCGCCCCTTTCCAAGAAGGAAGCCTCTCCCCACAGCAGATCATCATCACACCCCCCCCAGGTTGCTCCAATCGCTGGCCTCTGTCCAGCCCAGACCGATCCCAATTTGCAGAGCTGGGCCGAGAGGTGGCAAATGGAGTTTAATGTGGAAAAGTGTGAGGTAATTCACTTTGGCAGGAATAACAAATGTGTAGAGTATAGGGCTAATAGTAGGACTCTTAATAGTGTTGATGAACAGAGGGATCTTGGTGTATATGTGCATAGATCCCTGAAAGTAGGCAGTCAAGTCGAGAAGGTTGTTAAGAAGGCATATGGAGTCTTAGCTTTTATTGGTAGGGGGATTGATTTTCGGAGCCGCAACGTCATGTTGCAACTGTACAAAACTCTAGTGCGGTTGCACTTGGAGTATTGTGTGCAGTTCTGGTCCCCGCATTATAAGAAAGATGTGGAGGCATTGGAGAGGGTACAGAGGAGGTTTACCAGGATGTTGCCTGGTATGGAGGGCAGGTCTTAGAACATAGAACATAGAACATTACAGCACAGAACAGGCCCTTCAGCCTTCGATGTTGCGCCGACCAATATAAAAAGCAATGCCCCTCCAAACTAACCATTCCCTTCTCTTCCACATACTTATCAACTAAGCTCTTAAACGCCACCAAACTTGGCGCATCTACAACTGCCGCAGGCAGGGCATTCCACTCCCTAACCACCCTCTGGGTAAAGAACCTACCTCTGATACCCATCCTATAACTATCACCCCTTAATTTAAAGCTGTGTCCCCTCTTGCTAGCTTTCTCCATCCTAGGAAAAAGGCTATCACTGTCCACCCTATCTAAACCTCTAATCATCTTATATGTTTCGATTAGGTCCCCTCTTAGCCACCTCCTTTCTAACGAAAACAACCTCAAATCCCTCAGCCTCTCTACATAAGACCTGCCCTCCATACCGGGCAACATCCTGGTAAACCTCCTCTGTACCCTCTCCAATGCCTCCACATCTTTCTTATACTGCGGGGACCAGAACTGTACACAATACTCCAAGTGCGGCCGCACTAGAGTTTTGTACAGTTGCAACATGACATTGCGGCTCCGAAATTCAATCCCCCTACCAATAAAAGCTAAGACTTCATATGCTCCAATAAAAGCTAAGACTCCATATGCCTTATGAGGAGAGGCTGAGAGATTTGAGGTTGTTTTCGTTAGAAAGAAGGCGGCTAAGAGGAGAACAAAGAACAAAGAACAAAGAGCAACACAGCATGGGAAACAGACCCTTCGGCCCAACGAGCCTGCCCTGCCGTCCTAACGTCTTAATGACGTAGCCTATTGTGGAAGATTCCCATATAGGGACCAATACAGGGACAATTTGTTACCCAATCAGCCTAAGAGCACATTTTTGGGATGTGGGAGGAAACTGGAGCACCCAGAGAAAACCCACGCAACCACGGGGAGAATACGCAAACTCCCGCAGACACAGGCCCAAATCCATGTGTCTGCACAGCAAGAGCGATAGTCTCTGAGCTGTCATGTTGCCCATCAGATGGTCCAGTTTGAGCATACACTAACGACTTGAAGCACTAGGCCACTCCTGAAGCAACATCCAAGAGCAGCCCTCGCACGACCTGCCGAATGCATGCACCTTGTTGGTCAACAAGCCTGTGGAAAAAAAAGCCATAGTTAAACAGTCCTACTATATCCCTCTATCTGCATAACGCTCATGTGGCTGTCCAAGAGACCCTTAAACAACCCTAGCATGCCTGCTCCCACCACCTTACTCGGCAGTGCATTCCACACCCCCAACTACCCTTTGTGTGAAAAACTGCCCTCTAATATTCGTCTTATACATAGCCCCCCTCACCCTAAGGCCGTGACCCCTCATTCTATCCATTTCTAATGGTGGAAAAAGCTTACCACCATTTACTCTATCTATACCCCTTATAATCTTATATAACTCTATTAGATCCCCTCTCAGCCGACGTCTTTCAAGGGAAAACAACCCCAGTGTGTTCAATCTTTCCTCGTAAGACAGCCCTTCCATACCAGGCAGCATCCTGGTAAATCTCCTCTGCACTCTCTCCAAGGCCTCCACATCCTTCCGGTAGTACGGCGACCAGAACTGGGCGCAGTATTCCAAGTGAGGCCTAACCAACATTCTATACACTTGCAACATCAGACTCCTACTCTTGTTGAGACCTTATTGAAACATATAAGATGATTAGAGGTTTAGATAGGGTGGACAGTGATAGCCTTTTTCCTAGGATGGAGAAAGCTAGCACGAGGGGACGTAGCTTTAAATTAAGGGGTGGTGGTTTTAGGACAGATGTCAGAGGTAGCTTCTTTACCCAGAGGGTGGTAAGGGTATGGATTGCCTTGTCTGTGTTAGTTGTACATGCGCCAAGTTTGGTGGCGTTTAAGAGGTTAGTAGATAAGTTTATGGATGAAAGGGGAATGGTTTAGGTTAGAGGGTCACTGCTTGTTCCTAATTGGTCAGCGCAACATCGAAGGCTGAAGGGCCTGTTCTGCGCTGTAATGTTCTATGTTCAATGCAGAGTGTCCGTGTGACTCCCCCACCCCCATCAATCACCCCTAAGCCCCACCCACAATAGGCCCCACCCTTTGGCATTTCCCAATGTCTGCTGGACAGTGCCAAGGTGTCCCCTGGACAATGGACACTTTGCCTCTTGGGCAGTGCCAGGGACACGGACTACAACTGCCAGGGTGCCCATGCTCAGGGGGCACTACCCCCCACCATCTGACCCTCTGGGGAGGCACTGATTGCCCCCTCTTTACTCCAGCGGGGTCTCCCACTAGTTCCCCGAAATGTGGGGAGTTACGCTAAACCCTGCCAAAATGATGGGGTGAGAGGCACTATTGGGTCTGGCATGGAATTTGCTGGGCCTGATAATCACATTTAGATTACATTTAAAATATATTTAAAATATATTCAAATGATTTACCTCACTTCCCGCCAGATTTCTACACGTTCCCTGTGGTGCCATTTTCTTCTGGTTGGGCGATGCGCGTGGGTCGTAAAAGCTGGTGAGGAACCCACAAAATGGCCGACACGCGCATCTCCCAACCCGACCCGCCAGAAACTTCACTGGTCGCAATGGGAAAATCAAGCCCAATAATTTGGGACAAAATGATTAAGTAAAGAAAGCCAGCTTGAATATCTTAAGGGAAAACCATGATGAACTGACTTGTTGGAGTTTTTTGAAGAGTTAACAGAGACGGTTGATGAGGGTAATGCTGTTAATGTAGTGTACATAGACTTCCAAAAGACATTTGATACAGTGCCACACAACAGACTTCTGATGAAAGTTATAGCTGATGGAATAACAGGGAGAGGGGCAACATGATCACAAAATTGGTTGAGTAACGGGAAACAGAATAATGATTAATAGGTGTTTTTTGGGTTGGAGGAATGTTAGTAATGGAGTTCTCCAGGGTCGGTGTTGGGACTATTGTTTTTCTTGATATGTGTTAATGAGCTAAATTTGCACACCTCTATTGTGGAATCCAAGCAGCATAGGCAAAAGTCATAGGTAGAAGAAGGATTGGAATGAGGTGTTCACTGAATGTTAAAATGGCAGCACGGGCTTGTTGGACCAATGGGCCTATTTCCTGTGCTGTGCTGCTCTTTGTTCTTTGAGCTAGATGTTCGTGTGCCGGGGATAATTTCAAAGCTTGTGAATGATGCAAAACTTGGAAGCATTGTGAGCTGTGGAAAGCACAGCGTGGAGTTTCAAAAGGACAGGTTGGTGGGATGGGCAGATGAAGTTCATTTATTTTTTAGCTTTTATTTAGCTTTTATTGGTAGGGGGATTGAATTTAGGAGCCGCAGCATCATGTTGCAGCTGTACAAAACTCTAGTGCGGCCGCACTTGGAGTATTGTGTGCAGTTCTGGTCGCCACATTATAAGAAAGCTGTGGAGGCATTGGAGAGGGTACAGAGGAGGTTTACCAGGATGTTGCCTGGTATGGAGGGCAGGTCCTATGAAGAGAGGTTGAAGGATTTGAGGTTGTTTTCGTTAGAAAGGAGGCGGCTAAGGGGGGAGCTTATTGAAACATATAAGATAATTAGAGGTTGGGATAGGGTGGACAGTGATAGCCTTTTTCCTAGGATGGAAAAAGCTAGCACGAGGGGACACAACTTTAAATTAAGGGGTATGAGTTATAGGCCGGATATCAGAGGTAGGTTCTTTACTCAAAGAGTGATTAGGGAGTGGAATGCCCTGCCTGCAGCTGTTGTAGATGCGCCAAGTTTGGTGGCGTTTAAGAGGTTAATTGATAAGTATATGGAAGAGAAGGGAATGGTTTAGTTTGGAGGGGCCTTGCTTTTTATTTTGGTCGGCACAACATCGAAGGCCGAAGGGCCTGTTCTGTGCTGTATTGTTCTATGTTCTATGTTCTATGTTCTATGTTCAATGCGGAGAAATGTCAAGTGATTCATTTTGGTAGGAAAAACAAGGAGAGACAATATAAGGGATATAGCTCAAAAGGGGTGTGAGAGCAGAGAGATCTGGATGAATATGTGCATAAATTGTTGAAGGTGGCAGGACAAGTTGAGAGAACAGTTAATAAAGCATTCAGTATTCTGGGCTTAATTAATGCATTGCCTGGGAGTGTAGTGGAAGCAAGTTCAATTAAAGTATTCAAGAGGGAAGTAGACTGTGACTGCAGGGTTACTGGAAGAAGGTGGGAGAATGGCAGCTGGTGAATTGCTCATTCGTAATGAGTAGGTGCAGATGAATGGGCTGAATGGCCTCCTTCTGTGCTGTAACCATTCTGTGAGTGTGTCTTACTCATTATCTGTTACGGCAAAGTTTATCCAGCTCCAAGCTTAAGGCTGGCTGCACACGCAATTCACACTTTACGTACTGTCCAATGTTTTCTGCCTCTTCAATGGTCTCTGGTAAGGTCACCCCCATGGTTTCAGGTAAAAGCAAGACAAGGCCACCAGCAATCAAAGCAATCGCCCCTGTAAACGAAAGGGAACAATGTATATGAACACTGAAGATATTCTTCTAACTTACTCCATCAAAAAGCAAGCTGATATTTTAAAATGCATTTTCAAAATACTGGCTACAAAATTTGTCCTCTTAGCACCTGGTTTTTCTATACTAAGAGTGCAGTTTTCACTCAAAATTAGTGTCCATTGGATAACACGCACAACTGAACATGTGCCAAGCAGCAGGAAGAACTCCTCACCAGTTCTACTGCCTATAGATAAAATGTTGATGAACATCTATTGACCCTTGTTGCAATTGTAATAGTTTTTGGTGGATCCTTGCATTCTTTGAAGTTGCTGAAATCTACAATGGTTGGCACGGCACCTTGCTGAGAAATTTGACCAGACTTGAAGAATACTGCATCTCCCAGACTTGGTGTTATAATGTCCATTCCCCTTGACAGGGAGGATGAGCAGAGGTGGCACAGAGTAGAATAAGCTGCTGGAAGATGGAGGGGGGAAGAAGATCCTTAGCAGGATATTCACCCAGGAAACATTCCAGGAAAAAACAATGCATCACATGTTCACCTTTATGAAAGGATGTCCTCGCTGAAATCAATAACTTATTGCAACCACAGCTGCAACCTCAGAGAGGGCGAGACAACATTACCAGTGACTGTGATTGTAAAGATGACCATGAACATTATTATATTGGGCTATTACCAGATTAGAATAGGTGATATTTGTAACATCTCACATTTTGTTTTGCACTGTTGCATAACTGAGACTCTATATTCTAGGAGTGCTGAATACATTCATTCTTTCCAAGGCTAGAAAGACAGAGGATGTGTGTGCTCATGGCTTCTCAAGGGTCACAGGTCTCCCCATTGTGTTGGGTGCCGTTGACTGTATACACATCACTTTGTTGGTGCTTTATATAATCTCTGAGATGTACTGTAACTATGAAAGGGTTCCACCCCCTCAGTGCCCGGCTGGTGAGTGAACAGGATTATACACAGAGAATCATGCATGTCTATACCCAATATCCTGGCAGCAGTCAGGATGGTTTCATTCTGCAACAGTTCGTTGTCCGTCGGTATTTGGTATACCCTTGGCTAACCAGGGAGTGGTTACTGGGTAACAAGAGTGCTCTTCTGATGACACAAGACATGACTTCAGTGGCAACCCATGTGTACATGGGTAACTATCTACATACAATGAAAGGTGATTGAGTAGAGCAATAGGGTGCTGAAGCAGTGTGTTCACTGCATGGACCATTGTAGAGGGGTTTCTAATACGCTTATGTTCTCATCCTTCTCCTGCTAGCTTCTACCTGCACCATTCTCTCCCCTGCCCTGGCTGAAACACCAGCAGACGTTACACTAGATGCTAAATGAGATGTGGTGATAGTTTGGAGCTGAAAGTGTAGAATCGAGTGACAATGTTTCTCCACCATCACTGTCTGCTTGCTCTTCCATCACTGTCGGACCAGGATGCAGTTATTGGGTATCTGAAAGGCACAAAGGCAGGGTTGTGATGAGAGGAATGAGGAAAGAAAGAACTGTCCATCGGAAGCATAGAAACAGAAAAGATTCTGGGACAAGGGAGAAGTGGGGATGTGAGGGGGAGGAGGATTAGATATGAGGATAATGGTCTATGGTTTCAGCTTCTCTGCTGGCTACGGCATCAGCTATGGACTCTCTGATGATGGTGAACACTGTGTCTGAAGTGGTGGTAAGGACATGCAGCCGTGCCCAAGCCCTGACCTGCTGATTTACCACTTTGTCCTGCAATCTGTCAGTGAGGATGGAGCAATGTGTTTGGGTGATAGGGCAGTGGGTACAAATTGTGAGATGTGGGTGTGAGCTTTGTGGCAGTTTGAAGTGTGTGAGGGTGAGGAATATGAATATTAGGTAGGAGTTCTGATCGATGGAGATTGTCGGTAATTAAGGTGCATTGAGCAGGCCAAAGAAGCTAATGGTTGGATGTGACACTTGAAGCTGAATTTGCTGACCTTGACCACTCACGTGACGTGATTGAACTTTCTGCAGTTACTGTAGCTAACACCTTGTGTTTTGAATCCCGTGTCGATTGCCACAGAATCCTGCAGGCGGCCATTTGGCCCATTGAGCCTGCACTGACCACAATCCCACCCAAATCCTACAACTCCACATATTTACTCTGCTAACTCCCAGACACTACAGTCAATTTAGCATGGTCAATCAACCTAACCCACACATTTTTGGACTGTAGGAGAAAACCAGAGCACACGGAGGAAACCCATGCAGACACGGGGAGAAGGTGCAAACTCCACGTAGACAGTAACCCAAGCTGGTAATTGAATCCGGATCCCTGGCGCTGTGAGGAAACAGTGCTAACCACTGTGCCATCCATGGTTATCTGCTCCCAATGCCTTTGTACTTTCAGGCTGGAAAGCTTAGAAGTGACGTTACTCTAATTCTCTTCCCATACCTAGTAGTGTACTAAGGCAGACTTTTATCTGTTTCCATAGCCAGTAATTCCTGGAACAGCTCACTACTGGGGGCTTGAGGGGCACCAGTCCATATCAAGTGAAGCTGACCAGGAGTCTCCCCATTCTTCCACCAGCTATTGGCATGTTTGGAAGGATCTGCAGGCTGATCTGTTTAACTACCTTATGAATGCACCTTCCTTGACCATCAAGTCTTGGGGTGAGATTCGGACCTGGAGCTTCTGGCTCTGAAGCAGGGGCACTACCCACTGTTTCAGAAGACCACCCCAAGTGACGCTTGTAGCCTGATCAAGACTTGGGCCTCTTTCTGTAGTGTGCAGCCACTCTTTAGGGTGTTTTGTGCTGAGCTACATGCAGCAACCATGCATAAAGTTTACATTGCTGCCTGCACTGGAAGGGACAAACACAAGTTAATTCCATATTGTGAACCTCATGTCCATTTTAAGGACAGTGGAATTCTGTGGCCAGTGTACATTGCTTTTGATGGTACAACAGGCGATGGCAACAACTCTTTTAGGTCACGTTCCAGTGCATCAAATGAACCAGACTCTCTGCAAACCCAGGACATGTGGCTGCAGTGCTGATTTTATATGAATACTATATAACAACAGAAAATTCTCCATAAGAATCATGGCTGCAAACCTTCAGTAGGCTGAACAACACAGATAAGGTGAAGATGGATATTCTGAGTTTTGAAGCACAGTAAGTGGCAGCGCTGTGGCCTGTGCTGTGGGTGGCACAGTGGTTAGCACTGCTGCCTCACAGAGCCAGGGACCCGGGTTTAATTCATGGCTTGGATCACTGTCAGACAGAGTCTGCACGCTCTTCCTGTGTCTGCATGGGTTTTCTCCAGGTGCTCCAGTTTCTTCCCACATCTGAAAGATATGCTGGACAAGTCCATTGGCCATTCTCCCTCAGTGTGCCCGAACCATTGCTGGAGTGCGGCAACTAAGGGATTTTCACAGTAACTTCATTGCAGTGTGAATATAAGCCTACTTGTGACACCAATAAGTAAATTTTAAACTTAATAGCTGAAGACTATGTTCTGCTATTACCACTGTGGGAGCTCTGAGTAACACATTAAAGAGCTGTGGGTGTTGGTTTGAGTGTCAGATTACACAGCAGGAGTGACTATAATACTTAACTAAGGGATTTTCACAGTAACTTCATTGCCATGTGAATGTAAGCCTATTTGCGACTATAAATAAACTATTCTGCAGTATTACAGCAGAGTGCAGCAGCTAATGTGCCTCTGGTGGCAGCAGGATTAGAACAGAATGTAAGATTTTCCTTAGCTGGCTCCCATATTGACCTAATGTGAAGATGCCGGCATTGGACTGGGAGAAGCACAGTAAGAAATCTCACAACACCAGGTTAGAGTCCATTAAGTTTATTTAGTAGTACAAACCACAAGCTTTCGGAGTGCTGCTCCTTCATCAGGTGAATGGGAGTTCTGTTCACATACAAAGACACAATATAATGGTTGGAATGCGAGTCTCTACAGGTAAACAAGTTTTAAAGGTACAGGCACTGTGAGTGGACAGAGGGTTAACCACAGGTTAAAGAGATGTGAATTGTCTCCAGCCAGGACAGTTAGTGAGATTTTGCAAATTCAGGCAAGTCGTGGGGGTTACAAATAGGTACATGAACATGAACATGTACATTACATGAACCCAAGATCCCGGTTGAGACCGTCCTCATGTGTGCGGAACTTGGCTATCAGTCTCTGCTCAGCAATTCTGCGCTGTCGTGTGTCACGAAGGCAGCCTTGGAGAACGCTTACCTGAAGATCAGGGGCTCAATGCTTGTGACTGCTGAAGTGTTCCCCAATAGAAAGGGGACACTCCTGCCTGCTGATTGTCAAGTGGTGTTCATTCATCTGTTGTCGTAGTGTCTGTATTGTCTTCCTAATGTACCATGCCTTGGGACATCCTTTCCTGCAGCGTATCAGGTAGACAACGTTGGCCGTGTTGCAAGAGTATGTACCGTGTACCTAGTGGATGGTGTTCAAACGTGAGATGATGGCAGTCGTGTTGATGATCTGGCACATCTTGCAAAGGTTACTGTGGCAGGGTTGTGTGTGTTGTGGTCACTGTTCTCCTAAAGGCTGTCACACCATTTGTAACCCCCATGACTTGCCTGGGCTTGCAAAATCTCACTAACTGTCCTGTGTGGAGACAATACATGTCTCTTTAACCTGTGCTTAATCCTTTCTCTTCACTCACATTGTCTGTACCTTTAAGACTTGATTACCTGGAAAGACTTGCATTCCAGTCATTACCTTGTAAATTGAGTTTGTGTCTGTGTATGTCCTGTTTATGAACACAACTCCCACTCACCTGATGAAGGAGCAGTGCTCCAAAAGCTTGTGGCTTGTGCTACCAAATAAGCCTGGTGGGCTTTACCCTGATATTGTGAGACTTCTTACTCTCTGCATATTGACAGCAATACGGTGTATACACCAAGCCTGACAGAAATGAATACAACTGACCCCTGAATGCTGCTGGGTCAGTGTTGCTGATAGCAGTGATAGGCTTTGAAGCAGAAATAGATAGTGATGTCTCATGGTTGCCATCTGCTGATAAACCATGGAAACTGCAGCATGCAGGGACAAATTCACATCCATCAGTTTGAGCTGGGGAATTAGGGAGATAAGACCATAGCAGTACACATACATGCCCTGCATTATCTCAACCATTTGTGTTGGTGGCCATTTTCTTTGACCATATGGATAATGACACATTTCTGCATCTATCTACACGCAGTTCTTACACGCTGTGTTAACTTGCTTTCGTGCTCACATCTGTCTTCAGCCTACTACAAAGCTCCAGCGATGCCCGACACAAACTTCTTCTAATTAAATGCCTTACAGCCTTTAGGACTTAACACTGAATCTAACAATGTCAAATTCCATTTTTCTGACTCTTTTTCTGCTATTAACACATTCCGCTATTTTGCTTTCAGACAATGCTGACCTTTATTCTGCTATTAACACCTACTCAGGATCAACATTAGCCTGTAATACAAAAACAGAAAAGGTTGGAAAATCTTAGCAGATTGGTCAGAGCTCTGACAAGGAGTTATCTAAACTTGAAACATTGACTGTGATTCTCCCATCCCGGCCCACAGCTTTTCTGTTGAGATGCACGTCACCAGCCTTGTTCCGGGATTTGTGTATGCACCAGGAATGCATGCGCATCTCCCAGAGAACAATCGGAGACTAGACTACACTGGAAACCGGCGGGAAGGCAGGTAAGTAATTTGAATCTGTTTTTAGTGTGTTTTAAATGTCTTTTCAATGTAATTATCGGGAACTTACCAGTCCCAATTGAATCTCCCAACCCATCAGGAATACTTCATTCCAGCAGGGTTTAGAATAGCTCCCCACTTTCGGGGAACTAGTCGAAGATCCCACCAAAATTATGCGGGAGGCAATTGGGGCCCCCAGGGATCAGGTGGTGAAACTGGTGGTGCTGCCTGGACATGGGCACCCTGGCAGTGCCAGCCTGTGCCCCTGGTACTGCCAACAGGCAAAGCGCCCATGGCTGGAGTCCCTTGGCACTGCCCATCGGTCATCAGGCAGTGCCAAATGGGCAGGGACTATTGTGAATAGGGCATAGAGAGCAATCATTGGGGGCGGGGTCCAGCTGCCACTCTGCCTTGGGATCGGTCCAGGATGGAGAGAGGGCAGTGACTGGGGTGGGCTGTGGAAGGTGATCTGTTGGGGGAAGCTTTCTGGGGGAGTCAGCAGATTGTCACTGCTATGGGGAGGTGGTGGTCTGCTGGAGGAGAGCCTGCCTCCTTGGGGGAGGTGCGGAGCAGGGTCTGCCAGAGTGAGGGGACTGGGGGGATCACTACTGCTGGGAGGTGGGACCTAGACATCGGGGCAGTCAGTAGTGGGAGAGGGTCAGGGCTAGCCCGGAAATTGTTATGGGGGCCGTGATCAGGTCATGAGGGGTGGAGGGGGTGGTCAGCACTGTAGGGGTCCCAGGCTGGCCAGTGATGGAGATTACAGTGACTACAGATTGGGAGCACTGCGCATGTGCAAAATCCCTGAACTGTCAGACTCCTGCGCGAATATACCCAGAACCCCCTCCGGGTTTTTAATGAGATTCACAACTGGGATCTTTGCAATGCAGAGTGCAGAGACTTGAGAACAAAGAACAGAGAACAACACCACACAGGAAACAGGCCCTTCGGCCCTACAAGTCCGCGCCACCCATTTTAACATTTATTGAATGCCTCATAACCATCTACTAATAACCATAACCATAACCATACCTACTAATTTTGTCTACACCTCTTGGACTCCACAATAAAGGGGTGCAAATTTAGAGAATTATATGTGCGCCAGATTAAGGCAGGTCTAATTTAGATTTGTTACAATTTGTTACCACCAATCAGCCTAACAGCACATTTTTGGGGTGTGGGAGGAAACCGGAGTACTCGGAGAAAACCCATGCAAGCACGGGGAGAACATGCAAACTTCCACAGACACCAACCCAAGTCGGAGATCGAACCCAGGTCCATGTATCTGCACAGTAAACAGTGATAGTCACTGAGCCGTTGTGTTGCCTGTCAGTTGGTCCAGTTTAAGGGAAGTTGAACTGACAAAACAGTCAGGATCTAGAGCAGTTTTCCCACCAATTCAGCACTTTTGGGAGAATCACGGCTGTTGTCTCAGTTCTCTCTCCACAGATGCTGTCAGATCTGCTGAGATGTTCCAGTATTTTTTTGCTTTTGTTTCAGATCCTAGCAGCCGCAGTATTTCGCTTTTAGCCTTTAATACTATCATTGATTCCGAGGATGGCGGGACTGATGTACGAGGGGAGATTCACTAGGTTAGGATTGTTCAGAGTTCAGATAAGTGGGGGAATCTCATTGAGACTTGTAAAATTCTAAAGGACTGACAGGGTAGATGTTCCTGATGGTGGGAGAATCCAGAACTAAGAGTCATAGTGTGAGGATTTGGGGTAGACCATTTAGGACAGAGGTGAGGAAACATTTCTTCACACAAAGAATGGTGAGCCTGTGGAATTCATTACCACAGGAAGTAGCTGATGCCAAAACTTTGAATGTATTTAAGAGATAGCTCGATAGAGCACTTGGGACAATGGAATCAAAAGCTGTGGGAGAAGGCAGGATTAGGCTATTGAGTTGGATGATCAGTTATGATCATGATGAATGGTAAAGCAGGCTCGAAGGACCAAATGGCCTCCTCCTGCTCCTATCCTCTATGTCTTTATGTTTCTATATTACCGTTCCCTTCTTTTTGAATTCCACAAGATCTTTGTTATTTAATCTCTCCTGCCCTCTAACTTATCCACGATCTTTCACGGGCTGGATTAATTCCACTCTCGGCTTCTGTCTTTCAAATTGCAGCCTTTTTTCTGTACAAGACTTCATGTGCTGGATCTAACTAACCAGTTACTTGTTACATGGATGCATCGAATAAGAAGTGACCCTTCCCCTGGTAAACAACAGCACCAGTTTTACAAGCCATTAACAAATTATTGATTGATATGAGTCACCTGGAGAGAATAAAATAATAAATGAAGCGGGTTCCCAAAACCCTTTAGACAACTGCTGTCGCCAACTCAAGAGAGCTGAAAGCTAAAATAAGAAGAGAAAGTGCTGGAAAAGCTTAGCAGGTCCAGCAACACTTGTGGAGAAAGAATCAGAGTTAATGGATGGGATTTTACAGTCTTGCTTGTCCCGAAACCATAAAATCCCATCTGAGATCAAGGATTTTTTACAACAACCCCTCACCTGCTCTGATTCCCATGGCAGCCAAACCATAGAATTCCAGCCAAAGTTTCAAACTCAGAGCTGAAACCCAATGCCGTTTTTTGGCAATCTCCCCGTGCAGGCCCAGGTGGTGACTGGAGTTTACCAGGCCCACTGAACTGAGACTCCTGTTCTCAGGATATGCAGACAATAGAGTTCCAGTCCACTTAATTGAGTGTTATGGACCCAGAAGTACAAGGTTCAAGTCCTGGAAGCACAGTTCAGTAGGAAACAGGAAGCTAAATCCTACTCTCGGGGAATTGAGGAAACATGAGGATTAAAACCACGTGGAGATCAGGTGGAGAGTTTTGGGAAGGAAAAAGACTGATGTTTTGGATTAAATTCTGAGAGTAGGGTCTAGAGTCCAAACTGGTAATCTTTGCCATCAAAAATCTTTACATTGTACTGAATGATCAATAAATGGAATGGACTTAGGGTAGAAAAACCTGGCATAATTCTCGGAAACAACTGGAGACAGTAATGATATTGGTAGCGGGTGGGGGAGTCTTTTAGAATCGTAGAATCCTACAGAGCAGAAGGAGTTCATTCGGCCCATCGAGTCTGCACCGACCACAATCCCACAACCCCACAACCCCTTGCATTTATCCTAGTTAGTCCCCAAAGGGTAAAGACACTAAGGGGCAATTTAGCATGGCCAATCACTTAACCCGCACATCTTCAGACTGTTGGAGGAAACCAGATCACCTGAAAGAAACCCACACAGACACCGAGAGAATGTGCAAACTCCACACAGAAAGTGATCCAAGCTGGGAATTGAACCCAGATCTCTCAAGCTATGAGACAGCAGTGCTAACCATTGTGCCACCATGCTACCCATCCATTCATTCACTGAATGTGGGCATTGCAGCTGGGCCAGCAATTATTGTCCTTCCCCAAATGAGCTGGGTGGCCTCAGAGAGCAGCTCAGTATCAACTATGTGTCTTGAGGCATATGTAGGCCAGACCAGGCAAGAATGGCAGATTTCCTTCCCTGAAGAACATTAGTGAACCAAATGGTTTTTACAATAATCAACAATGATTGTTATCATTGGTTATCAGCAGATTCTCAATCTCAAATAAGACGCAAAGTGAATTTGGATTGAGGAATTAAGATGATCTCATGGACATTGTCTGCAATTATCCTGTGATCTTGTTACCCAAATAGAAAAACCATATTGGCTGGTATTCTCCAACCTTTCATGCCCCATCATTACTGTAACGGAGGACAGAGAATTTGGCTCTCAGCCAAATCCCCAATCACCGCAGCTGGACTGGAGAATCTTGTTGGCATGAACAGCCAGAAAATCCCTCTGGCATGAACAGCCGGAGAATCCCATCCACTGAATTCAGCGCTGCTCTGAAAAAGAATGCTTTGCTCCATTTAATATGGAGGATTAACCCATTGCAATAAACTCAATTCACTCACCAAAAACCATAAGGGGCATTTCTATCCAGATAGCTGCCAACCTGTACAGAATGAATGGTGCCACTATCCCCCCGATATCACATAGTGTGGAGCAGACGGAAACAGCAAAGTTTCTGTTGGAAAAAAATCAACATTTTATATTCGTGGGTAAGACATCATTTCAATTTGAATAATTCTTATTCCAAAATCAGAAGCCAACAACATTTATGCTTACAATGTAATACATTTTCCATGGAAACTTTATCTAGGTTAGACATGTGTGTGCATGTGTTTTTCTGCATATGTGTGCTTGTGTGAATGCACATGTGTATGTATGTGCATATATGTATGTGGCCAAAAGTTGAAAGAGCTCCATTAGATGTTGACCATGGCTTAAACAATACTTCTAATGCAGGAAATGCATCTGAGGGGCAATTCCATCCCATCAATAATCTCAGTAAAATCCTTGGTACATGTACTAAACTTATACTCAAACTTGCATTTTGTTAAGATTACTTATGGTAAGAGAGTCATTTCATTAACTTGTTCATTACTATCTTTCCTTTTTTACATTTCCAATATTTGATTATGGGGATGAAAGAGTTGGCGTATGAGGAGAGGTTAAACAGCTTGGGCTTATCCTCGTTGGTGCTTAAAACAATGAGAGGTGATCTGATCGTGGTGTATAAAATTTTAAAAGGTATTGATAAAGTAAATGTAGACCAAGTGTTTCCTCTTAAGGGGTCACATGTAGAAGTTGAGAAGTAGTAGATTTAACACTGAGATGAGGAGAAACTACTTCTCACAGAGTGAAGTGAATTTGTGGAATTTGTTGTTCCATAATGCGATGGACTTTGAATCGTTGAATGGTTTCAAGGAGATAGGTATATTTCTAATTTTAAAAAGGGATAAGAGGATATGGGGAACAGTTGGGGAGGTGAATTTGACTCCAGGGAGAGATCAGCCATGATCTGATTGAATGGCAGAGCAGACTCGAAGGGCTGAATTTGCCTACTTCTGCTCTTAATTCCTATCGGTTAGAGAATAGAATATGAAATGGGAATTTTTGCCACAGTTATTTCTTCAGAACTGAGTGTCAATTGCAGCTGAGTAGATTTGTTAAAAGTTAACTGTTGCATTTTATAAAGAATTCATACTCTGTACCTACCTTAAGAATGTCGGATATAACTCAGTATTTACAAAACAGACCATTAAAAAGGCTACTGTAATTCCTAGTTTGCCCAAAGATGAGATTACTGCTTTCAGCCAGTACAGATCTGAATTAGAAAAAAGTTAAATGTATGATTTGAAAAAGAAAAAGTATTTTCTCACACAAGTATGAAAATTTTACTTGCATATCCCTTCCAATTCTATTCTCTCAGCAATTCATATTACTTGAGTGGAATTGGGTTTTGCATTTATTCACTTCTGACATTTATACACAACAAAGAATGTTCATTTTTGTGCCACTTATTAAAAAAAATCCCCCAAATGTTCCATGCAATTGTGTAGTGACGATTGTGTAAGGATACCCGGATTCAGTCTATGATGCGGAGCTCACAATGGTGGGCCGATAAATCCTAGGACTGATTTCTGGGAATTTTCTGGGAAAGCCTGTTGACTTTCCATTCTTTCTAATGCACGGAATTTATGTTGTTGCACAACATCCCAATGCGTGTAGCCTGTGAGCAGGGAATCAGGATATTCATCCCAGAAAGTATCTACCTTGTGTATTCAATACTCTCTGATCACCCAGCTGTCTCAGTTTGGAGCACTGAGATTATTAAAAATGAAAATACAGCCCAATCATTTTGACATTCTTGCATGAATGAATAATATTCTCATGACTAATTCCTCTGCTGTGCTTTTTTTTCAGTAAGAATTGAGCAACACCAATTTTTAATCCAACCGATTTATTTGATAGTAAAATTGCGAGCTTTCAACACTCTGCGTCTTCCTCAGGCAAATGCAGTGTTCTGGTCTGCAATAGCACACATCAGCACAGACAGTCAGAGATTGCTGATTAGAATGCGAATCCTTACATCTAACCTGCTATTCAAGTATTAAAGTGGCTAACAATGTGTGTGAAGGGAATCCTGAGCATTGGTTAGAGAATTGTGGATTTTCTCCAGACAGCACAGTAAGTGAGGTTTTTTGCTAACCCAGGCAAGTTACGGGGGTTACAGATAGTGTGTCATGAAGCCAAGATCCCTTTTAAGACCGTCCTCATGTGTGCGGAGCTTGGCTATCAGTCTCTGCTCAGCGACTCTGCGCTGTCGTGTATCACGAAAGCCCCCTTGAAGAACATTTACCCGCAGGTCGGAGGCCGAATGCCCATGACTGCTGAAGTGCTCGCCCACAGGAAGGGAACTGTTTTGCTTGGTGATTGCTGAGCGATGCTCATTCATCCGCTGTCGTAGTGTCTACATGGTCTCCCCAATATACCATGCTTCGGGACATCCTTTCTTGCAACGTATTAGGTAGACAACGTTGGCCTAGTTGCATGAGTATGTACCGTGCACCTGGTGAATGGTATCCTCACATTTGATGATGTCGTCCATGTCTATGATCCGGCATGTCTTGCAGAGGTTGCTGTGGCAGGGTTGTGTCGTATTGTGATCACTGTTCTCCTGAAGGTTGGGTAGTTTGCTGTGAACAATGATCTGTTTGAGGTTGTGCAGTTGTCTGAAAGCAAGAAGTGGGGGGGTGGGGATGGCCCTAGCGAGATGTTCATCATCATCAATGATATGTTGAAGACTCCGGAGAAGATGTCGTAGCTTCTCCGCTCCGGGGAAGTACTGGACAACAAAGGGTACTCTGTTCACTGTGTCCCGTGTTCGTCTTCTGAGGAGGTCAGTGCGGTTTATCGTTGTGGCACGTCAGAACTGTTGATCGATGAGTCGAGCACCATATCCTGTTCTCACGAGGGCATCCTTCAGTGTCTGGAGGTGTCTGTCACGATCCTCCTCATCTGAGCAAATTCTGTGTAAATGGAGGGCTTGTCCATAGGGAATGGCTTCTTTAACGTGACTAGGGTGGAAGCTGGAGAAGTGGGGCATTGTGAGGTTGTCTGTCGGTTTGCGGTACAGTGAGGTGCTGAGGTGACCAAGGTTATATACTAGATACATTGATGACATCTTTTTCCTTTGGACTCATGGTGAACAATCATTGAAACAACTGTATGATGATATCAACAAGTTCCATCCCACCATCAGACTCACCATGGACTATTCTCCAGAATCAGTTGCATTCTTGGACACACGCATCTCCATCAAGGACGGTCACCTCGGCACCTCACCGCAAACCGACAGACAACCTCACAATGCTCCACTTCTCCAGCTTCCACCATAGACATGTTAAAGAAGCCATTCCCTATGGACAAGCCCTCCGTATACACAGAATTTGCTCAGATGAGGAGGATTGTGACAGACACCTCCAGACACTGAAGGATGCCCTCGTGAGAACAGCATATGGCGCTCAACTCATCGATCGACAGTTCTGACGTGCCACAATGATAAACTGCACTGACCTCCTCAGAAGACGAACACGGGACACAGTGACACAGAGTACCCTTTGTTGTCCAGTACTTCCCCGGAGCGGAGAAGCTACGACATCTTCTCCAGAGTCTTCAACATATCATTGATGACGATGAACATCTCGCTAGGGCCATCCCCACCCCCCCCACTTCTTGCTTTCAGACAACCGCACAACCTCAAACAGATCATTGTTCACAGCAAACTACCCAACCTTCAGGAGAACAGTGATCACAATACCACACAACCCTACCACAGCAACCTCTGCAAGACATGCCGGATCATAGACATGGACGACATCATCAAATGTGAGGATACCATTCACCAGGTGCACGGTACACACTCATGCAACTCGGCCAACGTTGTCTACCTAATACGTTGCAAGAAAGGATGTCCCGAAGCATGGTATATTGGGGAGACCATGCAGACACTACAACAGCGGATGAATGAGCATCGCTCAACAATCACCAGGCAAAACAGTTCCCTTCCTGTGGGCGAACACTTCAGCAGTCATGGGCATTCGGCCTCCGACCTGCGGGTAAATGTTCTTCAAGGGGGCTTTCGTGATACACGACAGCGCAGAGTCGCTGAGCAGAGACTGATAGCCAAGCTCCGCACACATGAGGACGGTCTTAACAGGGATCTTGGCTTCATGACACACTATCTGTAACCCCCGTAACTTGCCTGGGTTAGCAAAAAACCTCACTTACTGTGCTGTCTGGAGAAAATACACAATTCTCTAACAATGCTCAGGATCCCCTTCACACACATTGTTAGCCACTTTAACACTTGAATAGCAGGTTAGATGTAAGGATTCGCATTCTAATCAGCAATCTCTGACTGTCTGTGCTGATGTGTGCTATTGCAGACCAGAACACTGCATTTGCCTGAGGAAGACACAGAGTGTTGAAAGCTCGCAATTTTACTATCAAATAAATCGGTTGGATTAAAAATTGGTGTTGCTCAATTCTTACTGAGTTCTTACCACCCCAATCCAACGCTGGCATCTTTACATCGTGCTTTTTTTTGGCAGACTTGTTTTCTCTTGTTTGTTATTTCCCTGGGGAATTCATTATCATTGGAAGTAATTGATGCTAAAACATTGAATGTATTCAAGAGGCAGCTGGATACAGCACTTGGGGCAAATGGGATCAAAGATTATGGGGAAAAAGCAGTATTCGGCTATTGAGTTAGACAATCAGCCATGATCGTAGTGAATGGTGGAGCAGGCTCGATGGGCCAAATGGCCTCTTTCTGCTCCTATCTTCTATGTTTCTATGTTATAGCGTTATAGTCTCCTAGAGTATAAGAGAGTGAAAAATGTTTATATTATTTAAAGAACTTGCATCTTTGTATCCAGATCAATTTAACATGGGTGCATAAAGTGGAGACAATCTGATGTTGCTTGTTTTACAGTATCACCAAAATTAAAATGTTTTAATTTATGTTTTAATTTTAAATTAAAAACTTTAAGTAAGGTATATATATTTTAAGAGCGCAAGAAAGTATGACATGATATCAAAGACTATTCACTTTATATAGAATCCCAGAATTCCTATAGTGCAGAAGGAAGCCATTCAGCGTATCTGGTCTGTACTGACTCTCCAACAGAGCTTCTTACCGAGGGTCACCCCCATCCTATTCATAACCCCACATACCTAATCTGCTAATGCCCCTAACCTACACATCTTGGGACACTAAGGGGAAAATTTAGCACGATCAGTCCACCTAACTTGTACATCTTTGGAGCGCCTGGAGGAAACCCACACAGTCACAGAGACAATGTGCAAACTCCACATAGACGCTCAGTCGAGGCTGGAGTCTAAGCCCTGGAACCGTGAGACAGCAGAACTAACCACTGTGTCATTGTGCTGCCCATGTGTTTGTGGTCATCATTGATACCACATGCGAAATTTAATCGCCTTAAGACAAAAGTAAAATCACTGGTTAACTTCCAAAAAGATAAAGTTCACTCAAATCCCTTCTGACCCTTTAAGAGCAATTAAGAAAAAGTCTGTCCTATCAATCTAAGTCATATATCTAACATTGATCAGCTATGTTCTGTTGTGATATTGCTTGAAAAAAATATGCAAATTATATACACATGTCGCTGAGGAACCAGGATGCAAAACAGCATTGTGACCGGCTGTTTTAATTTAATTTTAATCCTCCTCACTGACACCATGCGTGGGATTGGCCAAAGTTGCACATAGCTGGGATTTTCCAGTCCCACTGCACTGAAAAGGGATGTGGCTAAGCACCAAATTCTCCATTCTCGCCGACAGCAGCGGTGGGACATGAACGGTTAGAGAATTCCAGCTGATATAAAATACCATGATAGAATAATGAGGAAGCTCCATGTTCTATTATTTTAGGTGTACCATTAAATCATAGACATCAGATTGAAGACTATAGCAAGACACATAGGACCTGGCTTCAAATATAAGATCACGACAAGTGATTTACCATCAGGTATGAGGGCAGTTAGCAAGCAGGATGCCCCGGCCAGGAAATTGCCAGCCGCAAAGGGAAAGCGACGTCCAATGCGATCAATAAGTAGAATAATAATGATCGCTGCCGGTATTTCCACAACTCCGGAGATGAAGAAATTGATGTAAATGTTTCCTCCCAAAATTCCCAAACGCATGACAAGCCCAAGATACACCAGAGAACTGGAAAACCTGAAACAGAGGATTCGCATTTGAGTTAACTCATCGCTAAGCGGCCGAACCAATAGCCACAAAGGCAACTATCATGAGCTGATGCTTTGGATAAGCTCATGACCAACCCCATATTTGAAATTGTTTTTGCAGTTATCAGTTTAATACAGTAATAGATAAGGCATTAGCGTAAATCTACAGTAAAGAATTAGATGTCTGCCTTCAGCATACTTTCTGTGACTCAAATTTGGTAGAGAAAAATCTCAAGGGGCATGGCCTTTCTAAGAATTTGAGACACTATTAATATGCATGCCTACATATGCATAGGATCATAGATTCCCTATAGTGTAGAAGGAGACCATATGGCCCACCAATAACAATCCCACCCAGGCCCTATCCCCATAACTCCATGTATTTACTCTGCTAACTCTCTGACACTAAGGGTCAGTTTATCCTGGCCAATCCACCTATACTGCACATATTTGGACTGTGGGAGGAAACCGGAACACCCAAGGAAACCCAGACATGGAGAGAAGGTGCAACCTCCACACAGACAGTTACCTGAGACCGGAATTGAACCTGGGTCCCTGGCACTGTGAGACAGTAGTGCTAACCACTGTGCCACCATGTCACCCAAATTTATTTTCACTATGTTGGAACAGAACTTCATTCTCTACATATTGCACTCGTCTATTTGTGCCATCATCAACTCTACTTATTACATCCGATCACTTTAAGGCAAAAAATTTATAAAGTCCCTTCTGATTACCTTAAGAATCATTAAGAAAGAGTCCGTCATATCAATTCAACTTTATATCCCACATTTCTAATGCTGATCCACCTGCATTCTGTTGTGATATCACTTTAAGAGAATATGCAAATAATATACACATCATTGAATAAGTAGAATGTGACCAATACTCAGACGTAGTTGAGTGCTGCTGTTTATATGGTGGCAGTTATTGTGTGTTTTGAACCCCTGAAGTGGATCTGTTTGTTGAGCTATACTGGAACAAATTATGTATTAGTTGCAGTCTTCAAATAAATCAAAACCATGATATTATTTTGTCAATCCTGTGTGTGCGATTAGTGAGTTTGTGTAAAGATGATAGAAATGGATCATGCCAACTATTGGGCAGCACGGTGGTTAGCACTGCTGCTTCACAGAGTCCGGGACCCGGGTTCAATTTTGGTCTTGGGCAACTGCCTGTGTGGAGTTTGCACTTTCTCTGTGTCTACTGGGTTTCCTCTGGGTGCTCCAGTTTACTCCCACAGTTCAAAGATGTACAGAATAGGTGGATTGGCCACACTAAATTGCTCCTTAGTCTGAAGATATGTAGGTTAGGGAAGTAAATACATGAGATTACAGAAATAGGGCCTGGAGTAAAATGTTCAATTGGTGTAATGACTTCAATCAAGCCTTTGAGCTTGGCCTATTGGAATATAAACTTCATGATTAAGGAGTCAATTGATGGGTCAATCAGGGAGTCTTTTCTTTGTATTTAACCGAGAGTGTCGGTTTGTCTGGGACTTCTGAAGGTAGACTGTTAACTGACAGCTCTCTGTGTATTCCTTTGGAATTGTAAATAAAGGGATTTTAGTGAAAGAACATCTGCCTCTGAAAACTTAATACAGTTGGAGAGTCGGTGCAAACCCAATGAGCCGAATGGCTTCCTTCTATACTGTAAGGATTCTATTGTTGCTTCGTTTGAGTAAGGACCAAGGATGAGATGGGAACATTAAATTTTGAAAGCAGAATTTTCAGGAATGAATGGAATTCTGAGCATCAGCAAAATTGTTTGTTTGAGACTCAAGAGATGCATTTATTTGTTGCCTGGCCAGAAAGCTTTTTATGAAAGAACTAACTAGAACAGCAGATATACTAAACTCAGATCTCCATTGGATTTTATGACTGAGATCATGTTCTCTCAATTCTTATTTCAGATGAGCATACAAGCCAATGAATGAATGAATGAAATGTCTGTGTTAGTGGGAGAAGCAGTGGGGGGTGAATTCTGTAAAGTGGAGTTGCCCCTCTTGGATATTAACTGTGGACTCTCATTCCACTCACAGTGTGGTAGCCTGCCCCTTTAAGGGGTGAGTTATTGGTCAGGGGGTTGGGGGGAGGAGGCTACATGACCGATCAGGCCAATCGCTGTAAAACTCATGAATTGAGACTGGAGAGAATGGGTTTTCTCTCAGTTGGAACCCAGGAGTTGTGGAATTTGGAAGCATTCTTATCTCTATCTTATGTATAATTTTCCCTCAAATAAACCCATCTGTATCTTTCTTGTTGGCCATCATAATTCCTCATAGTCATTACACCCAGTCAATGGACAAGCAGTGATCAACAGACAATAATATTTGCTAAAAGACTCAGTTAAAACTGTGGCTGATGGAATAAGTCACACAATCTGTGAAGGGCATTCCCTTAAATTCCACCTCCAGATATTGTGATGGAGAATGATTCCGTGTACATCTCAGATGCTTTATCTAGTTGAATCCTAGATCGCTGGATGTCAGAGGAGTCTTGGGTTGAATGGTGAAATCAGCTTTGTGCACGGATCCCAGCAACAAAAAAAGGGTGACCAAAAAATCTGAGCAGGAAAGCTCCTCCAGGCAAACTCCAAGAGAGTGCGGCCTTTTCCCACTTTCTGAGAAGTCCCAAAATCTTCCCCAGTGACAATCGAGGCACACATACTAATTCATGTTATTATACGAGTTATAAGATAATCTCACCAGTTGAACATCAGGATCAGAGTATGTTTCCTTATCTGCGGTGTTTTAACCAGGTCAGTAAGTGAAGGACTCTTCAACTCTACATCACAATCCTCAATTTGAACTGTCTGCCAAAAAAATCCTCAAAATGTTAAAACGTTCAGAAATGTCTCTTGCTAACTAATTCCGCGAGAAGGAGGGCTCTAATAAAACTGTTATAAATTTGAAAAGGTTCACAGGTTGCTTTAAGAGCTGATCGTGTAATTTAACAATGATGCTGCCGATTTACTTTCAGGGCAGGAGCCATTCGAAACCAGAAAGTCCTGCCCAAGGTAAACAGACCATTCCATGGTCCACCCCTTACCTGCTAAGATTCCAATGGCAGAAAGAATGGGAACATTCACCCCTCAGTTTTGTAAACCTTCATGGCAGAGAGTAGCTCTTCAATAAAACCTGTCGTATATAGGTTGAATCTACATGTGCAAAACAAGCCTTTCCCTTTTCTGCGAAAATGCACAACACCTGACATAGTGAAGACATTTTAATAACCATCAGCTCAAGACTAAAGTAATAGATGCCATAAAGTTGGGATAGCCAAAGTACAGAGATGGGCATGGAGCTAGCATCTTAGCCTCATAGTACCAGGAACCTGGGATTGATTCTGGCCTTGGGTGACTGTGTGGAGTTTGCACGTTCTCCCTGTGTCTGCGTGGGTTTCCTCTGGGTGCTCCAGTTTCCTCCCACAGTCCAAAGA
This sequence comes from Sphyrna mokarran, assembly GCA_024679065.1. Classification (NCBI taxonomy): domain Eukaryota; kingdom Metazoa; phylum Chordata; class Chondrichthyes; order Carcharhiniformes; family Carcharhinidae; genus Sphyrna; species Sphyrna mokarran. Next base: position 20,418,629 of record JAGIQG010000012.1, on the reverse strand, counting down.
TGTGTAAGGAGACTAGCGAGGTAAATACATGATGTTACAGGGATAGGGCCTGGGTGGAATTGTTGTCAGACAGTCGATGCAGGCTCAATGGACTGAATGGCCTCCTTCTGCACAGAAGGGATTCTATGATTGGATATTATAATTATAGAACTCCTACAGTGCAAAAGGAGGCCATTCAGCCCATCGGGTCTGCGCCGACCACAACATACAAAAGTTACAACATGCTTTCTGGCAGATTTCAATCATTTACAAAAAAGCCAAATACTCTGCCAGATGTTCAGAATCAGATGGTGCTGCATTATAGACATCACAAAAGGGATAACACTGCTTGCCTGTTGGAGAATAGGATGGCAACATGGCCACAATGTATTTTGGTTTTTTCCCTTAGGCTTTTAAATAGATAATTTGATCAAAAAAAAAAACAGGAGCTTTCTGTCAGGTCATGTGGAGACACCATCAATTATTTCAATGTCTTTAGTTTAAGTATTTTCCATTTGTGTCAGAGGGATTAGCTGAGTTACAGGGGTAGAGCCTCGGTGGGATTGTTGCCAATACTGGCTCGATGGGCTGAATGGCCACCTTCTGCACCGTAGGGATTCTATTAAGAGGCCTCACCCATGTTGCACAGCTTCTGGTTGGTCACCCCTGAATGTCTCGTGCCAAGCAGGTGTCGTGTGAGGGCAGGTTCAGCTACTGCTGTAATTTGTCAGTAAGACCAAATAGCCTGCTGACTCTCAGAGTCAAAGTTCGCACCTGAAGAATAGCCCCCCAACAGGTTGTTGCTACCCATTGGCCTTCCGTACCAGCACAAGGGGAGGGAGGGAGAAAACATTGATAGAAAAGAAATGTCTAACTTTTGATGGGCAATCGCCATGTTAGCCACCTCAATATTTATCGAGAAAGTCTGCTTGTTCTTTTTCGCCATCTTCTGCAGAATTTTCATGGCTTCTTCCTTTTTCTTTCGAGACAGTAGCCATCGCGGAGATTCTGGCATGAACCTGCAAAGGTAAGACACCCCAGTTGTTGTCACGGCACAGCTTGTTTTCCAGAGTCAAGCTAACAATCGCGGTCACTTTGGTGGACATTACCAATAGTAGGCTAGGAAGCAGAAATTCGGTATGGTGGCTGTCAGCTGCAGGCTCCGCCAGGCCGGGATGAGGTGAGCGATAGCAGCGAGCAGTATCATCCCAAAGCTGAAACACATCTGGTTGACAATCCCCACTGTCCTTCTGTATTCCATTCCAACAATTTCTGTAACTGAAGAGCAAAAACAGAACATTTTTCAGGGCCCACTTTAGTCATTTCCATTCCATTTAGCAACAAGAGCCCACGGTGGCACTGTGGTTAGCATTGCTGCCTCACAGCACCAGGGACATGGGTTCAATTCCCAGCTTGGGTCGCTGTCTGTGTGGACAGTTTGCACTCTCTCCCTGTGTCTGCATGGGTTTCCTCCCACAGTCCAAAGATGAGGTGAATTGTTATGCTAAATTCAACTTAGTGTCAGTGGATTAGCAAGGTAAATATGTGAGATAGACCTGGGTGGAATTGTTGTCAGTGCAGGCTCGATGGGCCAAATGGCCTCCTTCTATGCTGTAGGATTCTATGATTCTATTGCCTCGCATCAAACCAACAGAATCAAGCTTTCTTCCTGAATGTTGCAAACAGCAGCATTCACAGTGCTGAATGCCAGCTTATGTTATATTTACATACAATCACTTTGCAATTTTCCTTGCTTATAATATTAAATATTATCAGCACTGAGTGTTCTGCAAAGCTATTCTTTTTCTTGCTTCTAATGTGTCATCTATGGTTAAATTAATAATTAAATAAATAAATAAATAGTTATCTCAGAATTCCTACAGTGCAGAGACAAGGGCATCTTATCCAGGCCCTATCCCCATAACCCTCTGTATTTTACCCCACTAATCCCCCTAATCTACACATCTTGGGACATTAAAGAGCAATTTAGCATGGCCAATGCATCGAACCTGTACATCTTTGGAGTGTGGGAGGAAGCCGGAGCACCAGGAGGAAAGCCACTCAGACACAGGGAGAATGTGCAAACTCCATACCGAAAGTGACCCAAGGCCAGAATTGAACCCCAGGGTCCCTGGCGCTGTGAGGCAGCAGTGCTAACCAGTGCCATCTGCCACCGCCATTCTCCCCCAAGTCAGTAGGTTCAAATCTCAATCAACTTGGAAGACATAAATCAGGGCCAACATTCCAATTCTGTACCAAGGGAGTGCTGCATTGCCAAAGATGCAATCTTTCAGGTGGGATGTTAAATCTCTTAGGTGGCACTGTTTTGAAGAAGACGAGAGGACTTATCCCTGGAGTGATCTGCCATTCAATAAGATCCTGCCTGATCTGTGGGCAAACTGGTTGCTGCATTTCCTACAGTCACTACACTTACAAACAAAAAAGTCCTGCATTGGCTGTAAAGCGCTTTGAGACTATAAGTGGTCCTGAAAGGTGCTATATAAATGCATCTGCCCCTTTCTTTCATCTGCACAAAGTTCTTTGCCTACATCTTGTGAAGTTTCCTTGTGACTTTACACACTTTAAATTATATTTGAGGACACATTCTTTGGTGGGGGCCCCAGGCTGAAGGAAAGGATGTTCCCAATAGACAGTTACATTGTAAAAAAGAGCACAGATCATTGGAAGTTAACTTCCAACTTGAATCTTGTGCTTTGTAATGAATTCCTCCCAAATTAGCATTCAGGTAGTTAATGCAATATGATGAAATTTTTCTGTCCATTAGTTGATTATTTTGTTTCTGTTTAAAAGGAGAAGGGAATCAGTCCCAGGGTGTGTCTAACAAGGAGGATCAGTGAGCTAACTACATGGGGTTACAGTGATAAGGGAGGGAGGGTGTGTGGGCCTGGGTAAGCTGCTTTGTTGGAAAGTCAGTGCAGACTCAATGGGCTGAACGGCCTCCTGTGGGAATGTTATGATTTTATTTCAACTGATTGGAAAAATGATGGATCTTACTGCTGGAGCCATGATATATATTGCTACTGTTGAAGGATAGTGCTTGCACGGTTAACCAGGAATTCTTTATTAGCAAGACTGAACTACTTGCAGTGGGTATAGAGAGGACTTCATACCGGGTCCTTATACATTCACCTTGAGGTTGTAGTCCTTGGTCATGTGTTGTTATGATGGCCATGAAGGCCAGAGGGGATCATTCATAAATCTCCCCATGAGTTTTGTGGAGTAAAAGCTGCCTCATTGAGTGAATCCCGAGATGAAGACTATCCTTTCCTCTGGTTCACAATAAAGAGTACTAGTTACGGAAAATTATTGTTCGTGCCCTCTTACATCACTGTGTGGATGGAACTGGACATTAGAACTGATTTCAATCATTTACTCAAAGGGCAAATACTTTGCCAGATCATAGAATTATAGAATATCTACAATGCAGAAGGAGGCCATTTGGCCTATCGAACCTGCACCAAAAGCAATTCTACCCAGGCTTTATCCCAGTAACTCCACATATTTACCCTGCTAATCCCTGTAACACTAAGGAGCAATTTACCATGGCCAAACCACTTAACCCGCACATTTTTTTGGACTGTGGGAAGAAACCGGAGACGCAGAGGAAACCCACTCAGACACAGGGGGAACATGCAAACTCCACACAGACAGTGACCCAAGGCTGGAATTGAACCCGTATCTCCGCCACCATGCTCAGAATCAGGTGGTGCTTCATAAACATTAAGCCAGGGATACAATTATCACATGTTAACCCTTTAGCCACCAGCTCTTTCCATGATGAACCACTGCTCTGTTCCTTCGTAGATTTCATGACTGAATTGCTGTTGAGTGGTTTATAACTGTTTTTGCCTGACAAAAAAGTTTCATCTAAATCCAAATACCTACATGTAACAAATGGGATCATTCCAATGGCCCATTCAATAAGAGCATTGATAAGTTTTCCCTGTCCAGTGCTCCAGAGAGAGAGTAGAGAACACTTAGACGCTAAGGATGAGATAGATTTCCGAATTTGAAAGACAATCAAAGGTTACAGGGATTAGATGGGAATTGAGGCCAAAGATCAGTAATGATCCTATTGGATGGCAGAGCAGACTCCAGGGAATGTACAGCCTATTCCTGCTCCTTTTTCTTTTCTTCCTAATGTTGAATAGCTGATTAAATTGGAGCTTCTACAATCAATAATTGAGACCAATCTAATAAAAACATTTAAAAAGTTCTTTTATATAGTGCCTTTCATAAGGCCCTCCCAAAGTGTTTCTTGGCCAACGGAATACTGAAAACAATGCCCGTGCAATAACTAAGTAAAGAGGATTGTTAATAAATCCTATAAAGGTAGTAAAAGTGAATAAAGGTAGTAAATAGTCATTGTGGAGACAAATCAGAGAATCATAAAAATCGCTGCTGTGCAGAAGGAGGCCATTCAGCCCATTGTGCTTCAACCACAATCCTATCCAGGTCCTAGTCCTATAACATCTCAGCATTTACCCTCACTAGCCCCCCCCAATAATAAGGTGCAATTTATCATGACCAATCAATCTAAGGCACACATTGTTGGACTGTGGGAGGAAACTGGAGCAGACACAGGGAGAACATGCTCATCCCACACAGACAATCACCTGAGGCTGGAATTGAATCCAGGTCCCTGGCCGTGTGAGGCAGTACTGCTAACCACTGTGCCACTCCAATATGTATCATGAATAAGAAAATGTAAAAGCTTACTTAAGACATAGGCACTCAGCCAGCCACCCTTGCTCAGCAAACCTTGCATAGTGCGGAAAATGGTGAACCAAATATAATTTGGTGCAAACGCCACTGCCAGCCCAGCAACCGAGGTGGCAAATATGGAAAACAGGAAGCACCGCTTTCTACCATATCTACAAGAAAGCAAAGGAGCAATTTTATGTTTCAAAATGTGAAAAATGATTGGATATTATCAAACGTGTCATTGGAAAGTGACTGTGTAGTTCTGAGTTATACGTACATGTCTGCTCCAAAACCCAGGCATATCGTTCCAAGCATAAAGCCCAGGTTTAGACAAGCCTGGGATAGGTCCACCTTCCAAGCTTCAGCGCACACAAGCCCGAACTGTTATGAGTAAACAAGCATGACAATGTTACATTATTAATCCAACATTCACTTTCCTGAACTACTTCTTGCCACAGTTAAGCCTGAAACTGTGCACGTCACACACCCGTGCATATTCTCTATTCAACAAGATCATTGATTGTGTGATAAGGGACCTTTGCTAATGTTCTAACTCATTAGCTCAAACATACTCAGGTTAAGTATGATGTCGCCCTGATCAAGCTGAGAATGGTGAACTTGGAATGGGCCTTGGACTCAACCTGGGATTTTCAGAATCTACATAGCTCAATTCCACCTAATTTTCCTTTTTTTAAAAAAAAAATTAGTGCATGGGATTGGGCATCGCTGGCTGGGTCAGCATTTATTGCCCATATCCGAGGACATTTAAGAGTCAGCTACATTGCTGTAGATCTGGAGTCACATTTAGGCCGGACCAGGTAAGGATGACAGATTTGCAAAATCTCACTTTCTGTCCTGTCTGGACACAATACACATCTCTTTAACCTATGCTTAATGCTATCTCCACTCACACTGTCTGCACCCTTAAGACTTGATTAGCTGTAAAGACTCACATTCTAATCAGTATTTTGTAAACTAAGTGTGTCCCCTGTCTGTGATCAGAACTCCCCGCTCACCTGACGAAGGAGCAGTGTTCTGAAAGCTAGTGGCTTTTGCTACCCAATAAACCTGTTAGACTTTAACCTGGTGTTGTGAGACTTCTTACTGTGTTTACTAATACAACGATGCCACTGCCTCTTTATCAACCAATCCTTTGGGAAGTTCTTCTGTGGATCCTGAATTGAATAGTCTCATGAAGAGATCCACTTATAAAGTTTAAAGTTGAAAGATATGCAGATTAGATGAACTGGCCATGCTAAATTGCTCTTAGTTTCAGGGAAATGAGCTAGGGTAAATGCATGGGATTATGGGGATAGGACTAGGATGGGATTGTAGTTGGTGCAGACCCGATGGGCCAAATGGTCTCCTTCTGCACTGTAGGGATTCTACAAATTCTATGATTAAAGTTTATTTATTAGTGTCCCAGGTAAGCTTACGTTAACACTGCAATGAAGTTACTGTGAAAATCCTCTAGTCACCACAATCTGGTGCCTGTTCAGGTACACTGAGGGAGAATTTAGCATGGCCAATTCACCTAACCAGCATATCTTTCAAACTGTAGAAGGAAATCAGAGCACCCAGAGGGAACCCACACAGACCCAAGCCACGAATCAAACCCAGGTCCCTGACACAGTGAGGCAGCAGTCCTAACCAGTCTGCCACCGTGTCACTGGGAACATTAAAGAGTTGAAATGGAATCCATTTAGTACAAACATTGAAGAACATTTTTATTTCCAGAATCCAGGGCTTAAGGCCCCAATTATTAATTTGTTGGGATCAGGATTTTCTGTTCCAGACTGCACAAAGCGAAAGAGGGAGGTTTGAGAAGCTAAATGTGAAAATAAGGGAGAGAAAACTAGAAAAAAACAAAAAGCCAATAAGAGGACGATTGTGAAGGAGCTAAAGGATAACGAGTAATGAGGCAAATGGTTGTTAGTAAATAAGTTGACATTGTTTTCACAGAGAGGGTGAGGTTTGAAGTTATAATTTGAAAGGTATACATAAGGAAGATTACTATTCCAAAAGAAAGTTACTTTAATCTAAAAATCACCAGAACCTCATTGTAGGGAGGAAATGGTAAAGGCTCTGACTTAGAATATTACCTAAACTTTTGTGAAAATGGAAATTGGCCCAAGACGTAATATGTTTTGGAATTAAGGGTAGGAAAACTTCATAATCCTTAAATAGTCAGCTTCTAACAAAATAGATGGACAGATCGGCCTCACTATGCCTTGTGATAGAGGCAGTGGCAGTAGCAAGGAGGGAAGGTGAAACTTGCACAGGATCTGAATTGGAATATAGTTTTGTGTGTTGCATGAAGATCCACACAAGAAACAGAATAAATCCAATCCAGCCAATGACAGCCCCGTTGGACTACACTCAATCATCAACAAATTAAAGTAATGGAGGGTATCATCAACAACTCTCACCCAGGCAAACTTTGGGTTCAGTCAGGATTACTCAGCTCCCAATCGCATTACAGCTTTGGTGTAAATATAGACAAATACAGTTGAATTTGTGTTGTAAGGCGAGAGTGATTGTCCTTGACATCAAGGTAGAATTTATTGGAGCATGACATCAAGGAGCTTTGACATGATTGAGGTTAATGAGAATCCATTGTTTGGAGTCATACCTGGCACAAAGGGGGGAAGATGGTTGTGGTGATTGGAAGTCAATCATCTCAGCTCTAGGACATCACTGCAGGAGTTCCTCAGGGTAGTGTCCCAGTTATCTTCAGCTGCTTCATCAATCAACTTCCTTATATCTTATGGATGGCACAATGGCAAAAGGCAGCACAGTGGTTAGCACTGCTGTCTCAGTGCCAGGGACATGGGTTCTATTCCAGTTTTGGGTAACTTCATCTGTGCAAAATTTGAATGTTCTCCCCATGTCTGCATGGGTTTCCTCTGAGTCCTCCAGTTTCTTCCCACAGTCCCAAGATGTGAGACAATAGATATAGGAGCAGAATTAGACCATTCAGCCCATTGAATAAGCACTGCCATTCAATCATGGCTAATTTTTTTCTCATCCCCATTCTCCTGCCTTCTCTCATAACCCCGATCGCCTTATTAATCAAGAACCTGTCTATCTCTGTCTTGAAGACACTCAATGATCTGGCCTCCTGTGGCAAAGAGTTCCACAGATTCACCACTCTCTGGGTGAAGAAATTCCTTCTCATCTCTGTTTTAAAGAATTGCCCCTTTAGTCTGAGGTTGTATCATCTGGTTCTAGAGTTTCCTACCAGTGGTATTCTCTCCACGTCCGCTCTATCCAGGCCTCGCAGTAAGTTTCAATAAAATGCCCCCTCATCCTTCAAAACTCCAACGAATACAGACACAGAGTCCTCAACATTCCTCATGCGACAAGCTCTTCTTTCCAGGAATCATTCTTGTAAATGTCCTCTTGACCCTTTCCAAAGCCAGCACATCCTTCCTTTGGTACAGGGTCCAAAACAGCTCAATACTCCAAATGAGGTTGACCAGGGTCTTATATAGCCTCAGAAGTACCTCCCTGCTTTCGAATTCTAGCCCTTACAACATGAATGCTAACATTACATTTGCTTTCTTAACTGATGAATGAATCTGCATCTTAATCTTAAGGGAACCTTAAACAAGGACTCCCAAGTTCTTTGTGCTTTTGATTTCCTAAGCATTTTCCCATTTAAAGAATAGTCTATGCCTCCATTCCTCCTTCCAAAGTGTATAACCTCACACTTTTCCAGGTTTTATTCAATCTGCCACTTCTTTTCCCACTTTCCTAGCCTACCCAAGTCCTTCTGTAGCTGTCTGCTTCTTCAATACTACCTGCCCCTCTACATATTTTTGTAATGTGCAGGTTCGATGGATTGGCCATGCTAAATTGCTGCTTAGTGTCCCAAGATCTGTAGTTTTTGGGAAATTAGCCAGGTAAATGCATGGAGTTACAGGGATAGGGCAGAGGTGATGGCATAGGTACAATAGTCTTTCAGAAGGTAAGTGCAGACTCAATGGGCTGGATGGCCTCTTTCTACACTGCAGTGACTCTATGGTTAAGAAGTGGGAATGTTCACTGCTGATTTCACAATAATCAGCACCATTCGCAACTCTTCAGATACTGAAACAGTTTGTGCCCATTGGGCAACATTCAGACTTGGGCTGATAACTGTCCAACTGCTAAGTAATGAACATATGCAAAAGAGACATCTAACAATTTGTGGCTCCTATATTCAAGAAAGGGAATAAGGATAGCCCAGGAAATTACCAACCGGTGAGCCTAACCTCAGTGGTTGGTAAGTTGATGGAAAAGATTCTGAGGGACTCGATTTATGAACATTTAGAGAAGTTTAGTATGTTCAATGGTAGTCAGCACGACTTTGTCAAAGGCAGATCATGCCTTATGAGTCTGGTCGAGCTCTTTGAAAATGTGACTAAATACATTGACGAAGGAAGAGCAGTAGATGTGATTTATATGGACTTCAGCAAGGCATTCGATAAGATCCCCATGCAAGACTTCTTGAGAAAGTGGGATCCAAGGGGCTATTGCCTTGTGGATCCAGAACTGACTTGCCCGCAGAAGGCAGACAGTGGTTGTAGATGGGTTTTTCTCTGCATGGAGGTCGGTCACCAGTGGAGTGCCCCAGGGATCTGTTCTGGGACCCTTGCTGTTTGTAATTTTCATAAATGACCTGGATGAGAAAGTGGAGGGATGGGTTGGTAAGTTTGCTGACACAGTTGGTGGTGTTGTAGACATTTGGAGAGATGTCAAAAGTTGCAGCGTGATATTAGCTAGGATGCAAGGCTGGGCGGCTAAGTGGCAGATAGACTTTAACCCAGGTAAATGTGTAGTGATCCATTTTGGTAGGTCAAATGGGATGAAGGGTATCTCATCATATCAAGGGTAAGACTCATAGCAGTGTAGAGGATCAGAAGGAACTTAAGGTCCAGGTCTATAGGACTCTTAAATTGGCCTCGCAGGTAGAGAGTGTGGTTAAGAAGGCATATGGTGTACTGGCCTTCATCAATCGAGAGATTGAGTTTAGGAGTTGGGACATAACGTTGCAGCTCTATAAGACTTTAGTCAGACTTCTTTTGGAATACTATGTTCAGTTCTGGTTGCCTCATTACAAGAAGGATGTGGAAGCTATTGAAAGGGCGCAGAGGAAATTTACAAGGATGTTACCTGGATTGGGTGGCATGCATTATGAGGATAGGTTGAGGGACTCGGTCTTTTCTCCTTAGAGATACAAAGGATGAGAGGTGATCTGATAGAAGTGTATAAGATGTTGAGAGGTATAGATCATGTAAATTCTCAGAGGCTTTTTCCAACAGCTGGAATGGTTGCTACGAGGGAGTAGGTACAGAGGAGATATTGGGGTAAGTTTTTCACTCAGAGGATGGTGGGTGAATGGAATCGGCTGCCGTCGGTGGTGGTGGAGGTAAATTCGATAGGGTCTTTCAAGACATTCTAGATGAGTACACAGAACTTAATAGAATTGAGGGTTATAGGTAAGCCTACTAGGTATGGATAGCATCGGTGCAGCTTGTGTGCCAAAGGGCCTGTTTGTGCTGTAGTTTTTCTATGTTCTATGTTCTAATTTCCACTTAACACTCAATGGCATTGCCATTGCTGAATCCCCATCATCAATATCCTGGGGAATCAGAAACTTAAGTGGACAAGCTATATAAATACTGTGGCTTTTAGATTAGGTCAGAATCTGGGAATTCTGTGATAACATCGTTCATAACTCCTCAAAGCCTGTCCACTATCTCAGATGTATGTTTCCATTAGCCTGGATGAGTGCGGCTCCAACAACATCTGGAGGCTTGAGACAGTCCAGGATGAAGCAGACCATTTGATCAGCACCCAATCTACAAAAAATATTCACTTTTTTCATGATTGACACAGTGGTAGCAGTGTGCACCGTATGCCAAAGCTCCCTCAGCAGCACCTTCCAAACTCATGACCTCTAAATTTTAAGTTTATTTATTAGTGTCATAACAAGGCTTACATTAACATTGCAACGAAGTTACTGTGAAAATCCCCTAGTGGTCACACTCTGGCACCTGGTCAGGTACACTGAGGGGGGAATTTAAAATGGTCAACGCACCTAATCAGCATGTCTTTCAGACTGTGGGAGGAGACTGGAGCAACCGGAAGAAACCCACATAGACATGGGGAGAATGTGCAAACTCCACACAGCCACCCTGGCTGGGGATTGAACCCTGGTCCCTGGTGCTGTGAGGCTGCTGTGCTAACCATTCTGTCACCGTGCCGCCCCTTCCACTACCTACAAAGTGGAGGGCAGCATGGGAACACCACCACCTGGAAATTTCCCTCCAAGTTATGTACCATCCCAACTTGGAAATAGATCACTGTTCCTTCATTGCCCCTGGATCAAAATCCTGGAACCCATTCCCCAGCAGCACTGAGTGTAAATAAACCAATGGTTCAAGAAGGCAGTTCACTCTTACCTGCTCATTTAAGGGCAATTAGGATAGGGCAACAACAAATAGAAAGAAAAAAACCTCACTGTAGAAAGAGTTTGAAAAGAATGAGATAAATTACAGAGATGTAAACAGAGGTGAAAGGGCAACTGTAGGAAAACAGCATTGAGTAGTTAGGAATTCTTTCACTGGAGCCAAGAAAGTTAATAGGGGGCCATACGAAGGTCATGGAGTATATTATTGGATTATATAAAGTAATTGGTGACCAATTATTTCAACTGGTCAACAAGAGGACACAAATTAAAGATAATCACAAAAATAGTGAAACAGGAATTTAGGCAAAATATATTCTTTACATAGTTGGCAATTGGAGTGTGAGTTTTACTGCTAAAAAACACTTCTGAGGGTAGCAACAGGGAATTAAAACACTACTGGAGCATGAAGAGAGGCCAAGATTAGACCAGGTGATTTGTATAGAAAAAACATATTTCGAAACTGCAACATTGCATCAATCAATGGTTCAGTTCAGTATGGTGCCTGATGTCTGCTTCAAACCTGCGGAGATACAATTTGGGACATCCACATTCCAATAAGGACAAAATAACCACACAGAAAAATGACGAGAGAGTGCAAGTGAAGATATTGTCCCTTTATCTTTCAGTGGGTTGAGGAGGGTATACCTGGGTTGAGGAGGGTGTACCTGGGTTGAGGTAGCTGGGTTAAGGGGCAGGTGTAGCCGGGTTAAGGGGCAGGAGTAGCCGGGTTGAGCGGGGTGTAATCGGGTTGAGGGGATGTGTAGCCAGGTTGAGGGCTGGGTGTAGCCGGGTTGAGGGGAGGGGGTGTAGCTGGATTGAGGGGAGGGGGTGTAGCTGGATTGAGGGAAGGTGTAACCGGGTTGAGGGGGGGGGGTGTAGCCGGGTAAGGGGGGGTGTAGCTGGGTTGGGGGGGGGCTGGTGGAGAGGGAGCAGGGGTGAGGGATGGAGTAGCTATGTTGATGGAGGATAGCTGGGTTGATGGAGGATAGCTGGGTTGATGGAGGATAGCTGGGTTGGGGGGGGTGTAGCTGGGTTGGGGGGGGTGTAGCTGGGTTGAATCAGGGTAATGTTATAGGAGGTAGAATTCTGTTGTATGCTATAAATTATATCAAATCAATGCCTGATGGGGGTAATCAGTACTGTTCTGGTTAATAACCGAGCTAGACCAGAGATTAACCTGTGGAGCCTCTGCTGGTTAAGTGTTCAGCCCAAGTAGCTCAAGCTGAGCTCAATTGGAGTCACTTGCCGAAGGTGCAGACAGCAGAAATCAGCCCATCGGAAATTTAAACTTTCTGGATAATTCCTTCCACGCCTCAGGACTTCTGCGAGGTCTTCTTGCATGTTTCCCAACTTAACCCCCAGTTTCCATCATACTGATACCAAGAAATTTGGACAAATGTTCTTCAATGTCTGTGGAATCAGAGAAAGAGCAGTACCACAAAAAACTTCTCAGTCTATCTCACCCGTGCCCATATTGCCATTGTGTGCAGTAATTCCACTGGTCTGAACCCACATTCTTGCAACATGTGTCAACTGACTTAAGAACAGCTTCTTCCCTGCTGCCATCAGAGTTTTGAATGGACCTACCTTATATATTCTCTAGACCCTAGCTATGACTATAACACTATATTCTGCACCCTCTCCTTTCCTTCTTTCCATGTATGAACAGTATGTTTTCTGTACAACGGGCAAGAAACAATACATGTGACAATAAGAAAGCAAATCAAATCATGTTGCTTGGACATACAGATTACATTTTTGGCTAAGTATGATAAGATGAAGATGCCTAAGCTAGGCTCTGATAGCTGACAAGTGCTTGATGAAGTCTTGCCCTGGCTTTGAAATAGTTTTGCATTTTGAGCTTCTTGGTGAACTGTGTTAGATAAACAGATTTGCTTCATTGTGTGAATTGTGTCACATTCGCGGATCTACTTTGGGCTGTCCAGCACGACTCACTTTTAACCACTAGGGCTAGAATTTTACTGCCCTGCCTGCCATAGGAATTGGAGCGGGCAAGGGGCAGGCAATGGGAAGGTCTGTCGACCTTGGGTGGGATTTCATTGTTTCGGCTTTGTTGAGGCAGTAAAATCACGCTCTGCAAAAACTTGCAGCCTTTGGTTCTCACTGTCGAATATTTTCCTTGTTGTCACCACTAACTTGCTAATGTGTATTTATCACAATGGTTGGGCTAGCACGCTTACCTCTGTCACAATGCTGGGAAATGAACCGTCCTCAAAAATCCACCCATCCTCACAAGTTGTAAGCGGCAGTTGGGATGAGTTGTTTTGGAAAAATGAGAGTGGGTTTTCACAGTCCGTGAAAGAGGCATTCCAGTCTACATCGTATCTCTCGCAACGACTGTACAAGGAGCTGCCAGTCTGGTCAGGAGGCAACGTATAGTTCCATTCTTCCTCGAGCGACCAACCACACCTATCCCTCAGCTCAGCCACCCCGGGGCTCCTGCACCAATGGTTGGGGGTTACGGCGAGAAAAACAATCCCAACGTACAAGTAGCTGAATATTGCTGTCGCTACACAGATGAGGAAGAAAACTGTCTTTTGGTAAATGCCAAATCCTCCAACTTCCTCCAAAAGATCATCAAAGGTGGTCATCGCCCCAGGATATTTCCAGCAACTCTTTACTAAATAGTTTCAGTCGGCACAATGATTTTTATACATGCCCAGGCGGTATCCGAATCGGAGGGGTTTGGGAACAAAGGTCTTCAAAGCACTTGTGTAAATAATGGAGTTAATATATAAAAGGAGCAAGACCAGTTCACGTTGGAGCTAACCATTTGATATCAGTTTTGTAAATTAGCAACTGCAATCTTGCTGGCAAATTCCTACAGTTTGAAAGGGCTGAACATTGAAAAGGCAGTAAACGGTATGGTACGTTCCTTCAATTTGCTGCTCCTCCTCCTAACTCCACTGCCATCATCCCAATAACAAATGTTAGTTTTGAGCATTAGGAACAGAGGCACCATTGAGTAAAAAGGCTGGCACATTGAAGACAATTGCACTCTTTGAGATGCTGCTCACATGCAAGGAGGAACATCAGATTTGTAAAAGCACCATGACATCATTGCAAAAATGGGAAAATGAGAGTATATTAGAACAAAGAACATTACAGCACAGGAACAAACCCTTCAGCCTTCCAAGCCTGCACCTTCCATGCTGCCCATCAGATCTAAAACCCCCTATCCTTCTGGGAACATACCCCTCTATTCCCATCCTATTCGTGTATTTGTAAAGGCACCCATTAAAAGTCACTATGGTATCTGTCTCCATTACATCTCCTGACAGCAAGTTCCAGGCACGCCCCACCCTCATGTAAGAAACTTGCCTCGTATTTCTCTAAACTACACCCCTTGCACCTGAAACTTAAGCCCCTTAGTAATTGACTCCTCCACCCATGGAAAAAGCTTCTGACTATCCATGATATCCATGTTCTTCATAATATTGTAAACTTTTATCAGGTCACCCCTCAGCCTCCATTGTTCCAGTGAGAACAAGCGAAGTTTGTCCAACCACTCCTCATAACTAATGCCCTCCATACCAGGCAACATCCTAATAAATCTTTTTTGTACTCTCTCCAAAGCCTCCACAATCTTCTGGTAATGTGGCGACCAGAATTGAACATTATATTCCAAGAGTGGTCTAACTAAGATTCTATAAAGTTGCAACATGACTTGCCAATTTTTAAACTCAGTGCCTTGGCCGATGAAGGCAAGCATGCCGTATGCCTTCTTGACTACCTTCTCCACCTGTGTTGTGACTTTCAGTGACCTGTGTACCTGTACATCCAGATCTCTCTGCCTATCAATACTCTTAAGGGTCCTGCCATTTACTCGATTGAGATTTTCGAGGAAGTGACGAAGATGATTGATGATGTATATTTCCTATCTGTATTAAACCTTTCAAAATAAATTACCTCACATTTGTCCGGATTGAGCTCCATCTGCCATCTCTGCCCAAGCTTCCAACCTATCTATATCCTGCTGTATCCTTCAACAGTCCTCATCATTATCTGCAATTTGATCCAATCTTTATGAACTTACTAATGAAACTGGTTACATTTTCCTCCAAGTCATTCATATATATTACAAGTAGCAAAGCTCCTACCACTGATCCTTGAGGAATGCCACTTGTCACAGCCTCCATTGCTACCCGCTGTCTTCTGTGACGGAGCCAGTTCTGAATCCACCTTGCCAGTTCACCTCTGATCCCAGTCTGCCATGAAGGACCTTGTCAAATGCCTTACTAAAGTCCATGTAAACAATATCCGCTGCCCTATCCTCATCAATCATCTTCTCAACACTCACCCATCAATCTCTTCCTTGGAAACCTTGATCAAGTTAGTGAGACAAGACCTCGCATTAACAAAGCCATGTTGACTCTCACTAATACATCCACTTATGTCCAAGTGGAACTAAATCCTCTCTGATAATTTCCTTATCACTGACATATGGCTCACCGGCCTGTAATTATCTGGATTATCCTTGCTATCCTTCTTAAAAAAAGGAACAATATTGGCTATTCTCCAGTCCTCTGGGATCTCCCCTATAGCCAATGAGAACGCAAGGACTTCTCTCAAGGTCCCAGCCTTCTAACCTTGACAAAAGCTTCCTTTTTCTTTTTGACTAGGCTCACGATAACTTCCTGAAATTTTCCATACTTATCATCATCCTTAAGAGAATGTGTCGATCCTGAATCCCTAACAACGTACACTTGAAAGTCTCACACACGCCAGATGTTGATTTGCCTTCAAACATCTGCCCCCGATCTACATTTTTCAGTTTCTGTCTAATAATGTTGTAATTACCATTCCCCTAATTTAGCACCTTCACCTCAGAACTGCACTTGTCTTTATCTATCAGTACCTTAAAGCTTACTGATTTGTGGTCACAAAAAGGGTGGGGGAATTGCACTACTGGTTAAGGGGAATATCACAGCTGTACTGCAGGAGGACACCTCAGAGAACTTTTACAGTGAGCTCAAGAATACGAAGCATGTAGTCACAATGTCGGAGGCCTCCCAACAGCCAACAGGAAATAGAGGAAGTTATATAGACAGATTTTGGCAAATAATAGGGTTGTTGTGGTAGGTGATTTTAACTTCCCTTATATTGACTGGGACTCAGTGCAAGGGTTATGGATTGGACAGAGTTTGCAAGAATCATCCAGGAGCAATTCTTGAAACAGTATGTAGAAAGTTCAACTAGGGAAGAGGCCACACTGGACCTGGTATTGGGCAATGAGCCTGGCCAGGCTGCGGTTCAACAGGGGAGCAGCTTGGGAACAGTGACTCCCCGACACTCACCCATACACACTGACCCCCCCCCCAAACACTCAGCGATACACACTAACCCCCCCCCCCGACACTCATCAATACACACTGACCCCCCCGACACTCACCCATACACACTGACCCCCCCAAACACTCAGCGATACACACTAACCCCCTCCCGACACTCATCGATATACACTGACCCCCCCCCCCGACACTCACCCATACACACTGACCCCCCCCGACACTCACCCATACACACTGACCCCCCGACACTCATCCACATGACATCGACACCCCCCCGACCATACACACTGACCCCCCCGGACACCCCTCACCTACACCCGACCACTCACCATACACCCTGACACTCCCCCCCCACACCCTGACACCCCCCCCAACACCGGTACACCCTGACACTCCCCCCCCTCACCGATACACCTGACACTCCCCCCCCTCACCGATACACACTGACACTCCCCCCCCTCACCGATACACCTGGACACTCCCCCCTCACCGATACACACTGACACCCCCCCCCACCGATACACTCCCCCACTCACCGACACCACTGACACTCCCCCCCTCACCGATACACCCTGACACTCCCCCCCCACCCTCACCCTGACATCACCGATACACCCTGACACTCCCCCCCCTCACGATACACACTGACACTCCCCCCCCTCACCGATACACCTGACACCCCCCCCTCACCGATACACCCTGACACCCTGACACCCCCCCCTCACCGAAACACACACTCCCCCCCCTCCCACCACCCCCCTCACCGATACACACTGACACTCCCCCCCCTCACCGATACACACTGACACACTACACACTGACACTCCCCCCTGACACTCCCCCCCTCACCGATACCCTGACACTCCCCCCACCGATACACCCTGACACTCCCCCCTCACCGATACACACTGATACTCCCCTCCTCAACGATACACCACTGATACTCCCCCCTCACCGATACACACTGATACTCCCCCCTCACGATACACACTGACACTCCCCCCTCACCGATACACCGACGATACACTGATACTCCCCTCCTCACCGATACACACTGACACTCCCCTCCGATACACACGATACACACTGATACTCCCCCCCTCACCGATACACACACTCCCCCCTCCCTACACACTGACACTCCCCCCTCACCGATACTGATACTCCCCTCCTCACCGATACACATGATACTCCCCCCTCCGATACACGACACTCCCCCCCTCACCGATACACACTGATACTCCCCTCCTCACCGATACACACTGATACTCCCCTCCTCACCGATACACACTGATACTCCCCCCTCACCGATACACACTGATACTCCCCCCCTCACCGAACACATGATACTTCACGACCTCCCCCCCTCACCTACACCCTGACACACCACCCTGACTCACCGATACACCCTGACACTCCCCCCCTCACCGATACACCCTGACACTCCCCCCCCTACCGATACACCCTGACACTCCCCCCCTCACCGATACACCCTGATACTCCCCCCCCTCACCGATACACCCTGACACTCCCCCCTCCTATCGATCCACTTCTGCAGTCTCCCATTCTAATTGGCAACTGCAACATCTCCCTAATATATTCTGCACCTTTCTATCTTTCCTCCCCTTTCTGCCACACCCTCCCCCCCCCCCACCCCCGCCCCCGCCCCGCCCCCGCCCCCCCCCGCCCCCCCGCCACTTTGACTGTCTGTACTTGCTCCTGTTGTTCACAATGTAACCCTTCAGTCTTTTCCATTGCCATATCTGTTATATTCCCTCATTATAACTTTAATGATGTATGCTCCTCACAAAGCTTTACTTACTTTTGTATAGAGACTCACAGGCCACTCTGGAGTAGCCTAGATACCCAGTTGCTATATATCTGCTACATGCTTTCTGGATGTCTTCTGCCTAAGGTAGGAATCCATCTCCTGGGGCGATTATCCACTCTCAATCCCAATTGGCCTCTCAAGCCAGGTGGTCCTCTTCTGCTCTTTCATTCTTAAAGGGACAATCACCCTTTAGCTCTTTTATACATTCTTCAATAACTAGGTTACTAAAGTCCAAATCCCAACTGCTTGTTATACGCCCTGAGTTGGACAATTGTCAACCAATTGTCGATTTCTCATTGGTGAGACCTTGATGATTGTACTAAACATAAACACTTTGGTTGGCTTCAGCTTTGTACAGTTCCAGGTATGGTCATGCATGGAGCTGTTCCATGCAGGTTTGCTGCTTACCCCATTGTATCCTAGCTTGTTCTCTGGCTATGTGACCACATATTTCATTCTTTGGGCAATGCATTAAACCTTGCTCTGTCAAGCATCTCACATTATCATGCATGTGGGCCCATGTCATTACAATGCAATACAATTTAATGTCTGGACATTCTTTCACAAACTTTGGCCTGTCACATGTAAAGGAATGGTCATTCTACTCTGTTTCTGCTGTTTATACTTGTGATAAAATTAGTTCTCTTCCCAGTATTTCTATTCAGCATCTCTTTCATCGATCACTTTAACATATTGGTTCTTGCGCTTTCCTATGCACGTGAATATTTCAGCAATCTTGTTCTGGCACCATCTGTGTGGAGTTTGCACATTCTCCTCGTGTCTGTGTGGGTTTCCTCCAGGTGCTCTGGTTTCCTCCCACAGTCCAAAGATGTGTGGGTTGGATGGATTAGCCATGCTAAATTGGCCCTTAGTGTCAGGAGGACTAGCAGGGTGTAACACAGATGTGCACAGTGAAATGTTTCCTGTATCAGCAGAGCAGCTGGACAGCCTGTTGTTGCTGTAAACGAGCATGGAGAAGTCCTGCTCCAACTTGACACAAAGTTTGGAATCTAGCCATTCCAACATGGGAGAGATGGTCAACTACAAAGATGTGCAGATTAGATGGACTGCCCGTGGTAAATTACCACTTACTGTCAGGGAATTAGCAGGGTAAATCTGTGGGGATATGGACTTAGGGTCTGGCTGGGATTGTTGTCGGTACAGACTCAATGAGCCAAATAGCTTCCTTCTGCACTGTTGGGATTCTATGAATCTTTGTAATTTTTTTGGTAATTTCTTTTCAAGCTAGCTGTCAGTCATTTCATTTTGTTATTTTAATATCTTCTCTAAAGCTTTAATTCTTTTTGCTGATTCCTCCTTATGTTCAATAGTTCCTCCTCTCTGAAATTTCTGAGTCTCATTCTCAGCAGGTACAAGTCTTGCTTTTGCCTATTTGGTTCCTGCATACATTACCCCTTCAGCATTCCAACTTCAACTTCCAGCTCTTTGTGAGAAATTTCCAGTTAACTGACATCTTCTGTCTGCATAACACTCTGTTGCTGAGCGTATCAGAGTTCTTCCTCAAACCCTGCAGCTTTCTTTTGTCAGATAACTTGCCCTTGTCAAAGAGAATCACAATCATTCTTTCTGCAATTCATTCAGTTTACTTGTTTCTGCTTTTCTTCCAAGGTGAATCTATCGTGCTGTTATGGGACATAAATATTCCATAAATGGATCCTTCATTTTTATTTGTCTTAACTTCAGCGAAATATCTGAATTTCAAACAAACCCTTTTGTCTTCACTTTTGGTTGGTTCTGTCTCTGGCAAAGTGTTGACTTGTTTTCATTCCACAATTCTCTCACAGTCCTTCATTTGATAATCTAGTATCTTTCAGTGCCCGGCTTCCAGGGTCTTGCTGTGCCCTTTTCTTTGGAGTTTTACATTGCCTCCTCTGAGGTCTTACGTTGCTTCTTCCCCAAGGTCTTCATTTCCTCCTCTGAGATAAGGTATTACCTCTTAGTTGAGGAGGTTTACAGATTGGGAACAGACCTTCAGCACAACTTGTTCATGCCACCTTCTTTTCTTAACCACTAAGCTAATCCCAGTTGCCTGCGGTTTGTCCCATATCTCTCTATACCCAACTTACCCATGTAACTGTCTAAATGCTTTTTAAAAGACAGAATTGTATCCATTTTTACTACTACCTCTGGCAGCTTGTTCCAGAAACTCATTATATTCTGTATGGAAAAAAATCTGTGATCTTATTGCCTTCTCTTAAGTTTTGCATCACTTGTGGATCTTTTTGAGAGTTTCCGTCTCTGGGATCTTCTCCAATTTTCCTATCCATTCTATCTGTTTCGTTTTGTGGTTGCTACATTAAATGCGTGACTGATTTAAATGCATTATTGTTTTAAATGCATTATTTCATGTCAACATTTACTCCAGCTATCAGTTACTGGTTCAATGTTTTCCCGTGCTTTTTGCAATTTTCGTGCAAATCCCGGCTGTTCCTTTTTTAATTTTATTTTTAATTGTTAAAACTTCTCTTCCACTGGGAAGCTCTCGCAGTGATTCCTGCCGCTTTTCTTTTCCTTTAGAGAGTTCAGTCCTCTTTCTGCTTTTCAATATGCCCATTTTTGTTTAGTCAATTTCACAGGGAGATTCCACATTTCCAAAGTCCAAGGGGCTGTTTTCAAAACTTCTCAACTTTATTTTTCTTTTAAATAGGTTGAAGTCTTCTTCTCTCCAAGGCCTTGCTCCCAACAGTCCCTCAGAGCAGGGATCACCACTTGGGCCACCCGAGCTCCCACAGGTTCTGCTTGGACCGGATACCTGCTTTTTCGAATCCTTTATTTACCAGTGCTTTTTAAGAAATGGCTGTAGCTCCTTGGGGCATTTTCTCTTTTTACTTTAAACACTGCTCTCTATTCTCTCCTCAATTTCTAAAACAAATTTGCAGCAATTTTTGCGGCCTTAAACTGTGCCTTGGGAAAGGATGGTGACACAATGGTTAGCACTGCTGCCTTACAGCTCGAGGGCTACAGGCTCGATACCTGTAGGCTTGGGTCATTGTCTGTGCAGAGTCTGCACATTCAGCCTGTGTCTGTGTGGATTTCTTTCAGGTGCTCCGGTTTCTCCCACACTCCAAAGGTGTACAGGTTAGATTAATTGGCCATGTTAAATTGCCCCTTATTGTCCTGGGATGTGTAGGTTAGAGGAATTAGCGGGGTAAATATGAGGAGTTAAGCGGATAGGATCTAGGCGGGATTGTTGACAGTGCAGACTCAATGGGCAGAATGGCCTCCTTCTGCACTGAAGGGATTCTATGATTCCATTCTATAATATAAACTCAAAGTCACAGTTCTTGCTTCTGAGGGTCACGTTCTCTTATTTCTTCTCTGTGTTTTATTAAACTTTTGACTCTGCGTACATCCCTCAGGATCTAGAGCATCTCAACATCTCTCTGGGTCCATTCCCCCAAAAACAGGCACACAGGTGACTATCCCCTTATTTTCAGAGTTCAACTAAAACCAGATACTCATAGGTTGGTTGTGTTATCATAATCTATCCCATCCTCATTGCCAATGTAATGCTTCATGCCCCAGATATCATCAGCAACATGAAATATATTTATTGAAGGTATTTGTATAGAGGCTTGCAGCCCCACAGGCCACCTGGAGAAGCCTATCAGTTTCCCAGTCCCTATATATCTACTAGAATTGTGAACATAGTCCAGTCCATCATGCAAACCAGCCTCCCATCCACTGACTCTGTCTACACTTCCCTCTGCCTTGGAAAAGCAGCCAGTGTAATCAAGGACCCCCACACACATTGGACGTACTCTTTTCTATCTTCTTCCGTAGGGAAATAGGTACATAAGTCTGAGGACATGAACCAACTGACTCTAAAACAATTTCTTTCTTGCTGCCATCAGACTTTTGAATGGGCCCATTTTACATTAAATTGAGCTTTCTTTACACTCTAGCTATGACTGTAACATTATATTCTGCACCTTTCCCTTGTCTTGTCTTCCATGTATGCTACATACTCTAAAGTAAAAAGGGAGAAATGCCCGAAAGAGCTGCAGCCATTTCATAAAAAGCATAGAAAAATAAAGGGGCTAAAACATCCAAGCAGAATCAATATGCTTTGTATAGCGCACAAAAACAATATTTTTCACTATATCCCAATAACTCTGGCTGGGGAGCAACCCAGAAAGTAAGATGCAAGATGAGGAAAGTAAGATCTAATCAACATTCTTCTGTTTGAACATATTTGTGTTTTTGTGCTCCAGGAAAACCATCGAACAATGTTAAAGTATTATAGAAGCCAAAAATCGGGCCTCTGTAGGTTTCCCAAACTTTTCAACTAGGCAACTGAGTGTTCCCCGAGCAGATGGAATCACTACTGTGCAGAAGGAAGCCATTCAGCCCATCGAGTCTGCACAGACTTTCTAACAGAACATTTATCCAGGCTCATGTCCTGCACTATCCCCGTAACCTCATGCATTTACTTCAATAATCTCGGGACACTAAGGGGCAATTTAGCATGGCCAATCCACCCAACCTGCACAACTTTGGACTGTGAGAAGAAACCAGAGCACCCGGAGGAAATCATGCAGGGAAAGCATGCAGACTGCACACAGGCAGTGACCCAAGGCCAGAATTAAACTGGGTCCCTGGCGTTCCATTATCAGGGAAACTCTGTCCTATGGCTGCTTGTCAGTGAGGCATGAAAATAATCAACAGAATTAAACTGAACCAAATCGGGAAATGTATGAACAACAACGCAAATGAAATCAAATACTTGTTAGGTTACTTAATTGAAAAGTTCAGAGCTTTCTATGAGTTGCTGACCTTCAGAATCACATAAACAGGGTTAATATTTTCTACTACAAGTATTAAAAGTTAAAGGTAAGCGTATTCAATGGACGCAAATTCTAACAACTGAATATTCAGTTTTAAATCTGATAATAGCCTTTTATTTTGTTACTTATCTGAATCTGAAATGTTTCTTTACTAATTTACCAGTGAAAGAACTCCTCCTCTGAAGTCGCTCGGCTTTGATTGGAGGCTGGATGGAAAATATGTTCAGTAGGGTCAACGTTTTTAAGATCTATCTGAGCGATGATGTAACCCTGAGATGGGACACCTCAGAAAATAAATCCCAACAGATTAATGATCTGCTGGTGTTCAGCCTCAGTTCAATAGTAACACCCTCTTCTCTAAATCAGAAAGTCATGAGTGTAAGTCACAATCCAGGGCAAAAAACATTGGGCAGCACAATGGCACAGCGGTTAGCATTGCTGTCTCACAATGCCAGGGACCTGGGTTCGAATCCCAGCTTGGATCACTGGGTGGAGTCTGTATGTTCTCCTTGTGTCTACGTGAGTTTCCTCCTACTGTCCGAAAGACATGCTGGTTAGGTGCACTGGCCGTGTTAAATTCTCCGTCAGTGTAGCCGAACAGACGCTGGAATGTGGTGATGAGGGGATTTTCACAGTAACTTCATTGCACTGTTAATGTAAGCCTACTTGTAACACTAATAAATAATCCTTAAAACTTTTCATTGCAGGAGTGTGAGTACTAAAGTATAACGAAGAGTCAAAGTTTGTACATAGGCAAAGAGTGGAATGTTATGTTACTGTAGGAAGTTCTGGGAGATTGGAGTGATACAGGATCGGTGTCCCCGAAATAAGCTCCAGATGAAAAGGAAAGGAAGTCCCGAGGCTTGACGGAACAGCCTGGACATTGGCCCCTGGCAGTGGCCCTTGGGAGTGCCTTCTAGGGGTACCAACATGGTGCATTGGTATGTAGCTACCCTCCTTCACTGGGGGAGTCCCCATGTGTTGGGACCCTGATGACTGTGGCGAGCGGGGACCTCAATATCCATTGGGGCAGGGAGCGAGGGAGGGATACTTTCATTAAATTTTGAGATCAGGGCACCCTTTGAATATTAGTATTGGTGGGGCGTTTAGGACTCGCCCCTCCACTGGCTGGGCGATCCTTGACTACACTCTGAAATTGCACAAAGTGCTTAAAATCAGATGAGAAAAGTCAGCTGCAAAGCTGGTGAATTTCTCACAGCTTTTCTCACCTGATCCAGCACTCTGTGCAATTTTGGGAAAATTGCAATGATTAATTCCGTTTCTCTCTTCAGGAAAGCCGTCGGGTCTGCTGACTATTTCCAGCACTCTCCGTTTCTATTACAATGGGATTCTGTTGCTCAGCCTCTGTTGTTTTTTTAAAACATGATTTGAATCCCTTCCCCGTACATTCCTCTTAACAAAGGTACGGTGACCAACATGGCTGCCTGTGCGCCAAGGGAGTAATTGAGGGGAAGTAAGGTTCATATCTTGACAAATCTGGTGAGGTCACCAAAGTTTTTTTCTACAGGTTGAGCGTGCCCTGCCAATGACCTTGTGAGCCACAAAACCCTTCAGGGAACACCCTCACTTCCTTCCCACGCCTTCTCTATTTCAAACCAAACTCCCCGAAAGAAACCTTTCTTTCTGGGGGTGTTCCCTGAAGGGTTTTGTGTCCAGGTGGGTACAGGATCTCACTCCCTATCTTGACAGGCCTTCCAAAGCTGTATTGGGAAACCTGGATGGCCTCTTCGTACCTTGCACTGGATCTTTT
This sequence comes from Sphyrna mokarran, assembly GCA_024679065.1. Taxonomy (NCBI): domain Eukaryota; kingdom Metazoa; phylum Chordata; class Chondrichthyes; order Carcharhiniformes; family Carcharhinidae; genus Sphyrna; species Sphyrna mokarran. Next base: position 20,393,746 of record JAGIQG010000012.1, on the reverse strand, counting down.
GTCCTTAATTACCAACATTTTCCTTCAGCCTGCATGCAACCAGAATTCACCTCCATCTTAAGCTGACTGGATTTACAGAGATCAACTAGACCTGATTTTCTGCCAGCCCATGACCCCAAGTAGGCCCAATAATCAGCATGGATTTGGACTGCAAGCCTGGGTCACAGTAATCAGCTGGACAAATCAAACGCGGATGTTCCCTGTAACCACGTGATAAGGTACACGCAGCACATTCCCCGCACACTACACACTGGTTTTCAGATTGTCACATTTCTACGTGCCTAATTTTACAGAATGAGTCAAGTTTTGTTTTTATTACATAGAATTCTGAGAATGTAATGACCTTCCACCTAATTTTGTTGTCAGATGTTGAGATCTGCCACCCATTTGTGTGTGGAAACTCACAGAAGTGAATCCTAATATTATTTTTTCAGTTGGTTTGTTCTGACAAAGACTCCTAGCTGCCATATCAAGCAACTTCTTCAATCTTCCCGTTAGCTTGTTGAACATGCTGGAAAGTAAGTTTAAAAATATTTTCACCTCCTTTCACAAAAACTATTTGTTTCCTCTGAACTTGTGGGCACATCTTGACAGAAGTTGAAGAGGGAGGCAATCGCCTAATGGTATTGTTGCCAGATTATTAAACCAGAAATTAATCCAGCTAATGTTCTGAGGTTCGAATCCCACCAAGGCAGCTAGTGGAATTCGAATTCAATAAAAGAAATCTGGAATTCAGAATCTGCAGATGATCGTGAAACCATTGTCGAGTGTCATAAAAACTCATCTGGTTCATTAATGTCCTCTAAGGAAGGAAATCTGCCATCCTTACCTACATTTGAATCCAGAGTCACAGCAATGCGGTTGATTCCCAACTGCCCTCGGGCAACTAGGGATGGGTAATAAATGCTGGCCATCCAGCAACGCCCATGTCCTATGAACGAATTTTTAAAACATCCCCACTTTATAATTCCCAGAGGTGACCATTGACTGTATTAACTCAAATGAGAAGCTCCCATTGCCCTGTGCTGCTTTAAGATGTGGGGAATGGTGAATATGCGGCGGGACTTCTGTTTGAACCCAGGTGCTGCTCCACATTGTATCAGGGTTACCCTGCCCCATTTAATTCCAACATCTTCTGCTCGCATCTCCAATTCACTTTTTTGTTTTCATCTTTACAATTTTGCAATGGACTTTCTTTTAAATTATAAAGTAGGATCACACCAAGGGACAGAAAGATTTCTTTCTGGGAGTTTGGTTTGAAATAGGAGAAGGGGTCGGAAGGGAATGTGGATCCTCCTTAGCGATCCTGTTCTGCTAAGAGAATTGGAACCATTCAAAGTTTCTGATTGAAATCAGGGGATCGGATGGTTCTCAATGCAGAGTAATTACCCATCAGAAATACTTACATGGGCTCTTATGAGGGATGAGGTGGGGGAATTAACAGTGCATGTTTTTTTGGGGGGGGGGAAATCCCATAGTGCATCTTCTAGGGGGTGAGGAGGAGGGAATCCTGCAGTGCATTTTGGGGGGGAGGGAAGAATCCTGCAGTGCATTTTGGGGGGGAGGGAAGAATCCTGCAGTGCATTTTGGGGGGGAGGGAAGAATCCTGCAGTGCATTTTGGGGGAGAGGGAAGAATCCTGCAGTGCATTTTGGGGGGGAGGGAAGAATCCTGCAGTGCATTTTGGGGGGAACAATGGGGGGAGGAAGAATCCTGCAGTGCATTTTGGGGGGGAGGGAAGAATCCGCAGTGCATTTTGGGGGAGAGGGAAGAATCCTGCAGTGCATTTTGGGGGGAGGGAAGAATCCTGCAGTGCATTTTGGGGGAGAGGGAAGAATTCTGCAGTGCATTTTCAGGGGATGGGGAGATCCCCCATTGCATCTTCTGGGGGGGGGAGGGTAGAGGGAGAGGGGGATTCCCCTCCCAGATACATTCCTCAGAGATCAGAAATTATGGGCCATTTAAAAATCCACAATAAATCTGAAACAAATGTATGTAACAAAATGGCCATACCCTAACATGCTATGGAAAAGAAATCAACAAGTGTAATTGCAGACAAATGTAATGTTTATTATGGAGCTTCTGATAGCTCAGTGGCATTTAGCTATTGGAGGGTGCAGAGCCCCCTTGTGAAATTAGGCATGTTTGTGGAGTTCAGTCCAGTGGGACAAGCGGCACACACTGTTCACCTCCTATTAGCTGATGGGTTTGCAATCACTTTTCAGAAGGGATCTTTCATTCTTCCAAAAAGCGTCCAGCACTTCAAAATGGCAGAGAAGCTTCTGAAATTAAAAAACAAAAATAAAACATAACACTTCTAATTTCCATTCAGTTATAAATGATTGAATTGGAATCGCTAGGACTGGTGGCCACTGTACCCTCTTGTCCCAGAACGAATGTGATTTTTGTCTTTCTCTCTGACCTGGGAATCTTGCTCCAGGCTTGCTGGCTTTACTTTGGCAGAAATCCCAGTTTCTGCCACACCTTGGAAACAGTAAATGCTGGAGCTGGAGCATCCCAAAGGAATTTGCTTACTTCTCTCGTATCTCCTTGTGGATTGTATCCGAGACAATTTGTCAGTCTCAATTTTTATTTTAATTACATATCTGACATATTAATTGACAATCAATAGTTTATAAGGTGATATGCTTCCAAATTCATATTCATAGCCACTGTTATTTATCTGAAATTAAGTTTAAAGTTTATTTATAGATGTCACAAATAGGCTGACATTAACACTGTAATGAAGTTATTATGAAAATCCCCTTATCACCACAATCCAGTGCCTGTTCAGGTTCGCTGAGGGAGAATTTAGCATAGCCGATGCAACTAACCAACATGTCTTTTGGACACCCTTGCCAGTCTCAATGCAGCATTAAACCAGTTTCCATCTGACGTGATTCTGATTGAGTTTGCACTGAAATCATTTGCGCAGGTAAAGGGATAGCTGGTTACTGCAGATTGCCACCAGGGTGGCATGATGTCAGATTGGTTAGCATTGCTGCCTCACAGTGCCAGGGACCTAGGTTCAATTCTGCTCTCGGGTCATTGTCCATGTTTGCACCTTCTCCCCGTGTCTGCATGGGTTTCCTTTGGTTATACCGCTTTCCTCTCACAACTCAAAAATGTGTGGATTAGGTGGATTGGCCATGCTAAATGTCAAGGGGACTAGCAGAGTAAATATGTGAGGTTATGGGGATAGGGCCTGGGTGGAATTGTAGTTGGTGCAGTCTCTGTGGGCTGAGTGTCCTCCTTCTGCACTGTAAGGATTCTATGATGTGTTTGGTGTGAAGAGAAGACCATGGTCTCAGGAATGTCGGAAAACTCTTTGCTGTTTCCATTTCTTCACTTAGATCCACACCCCAAACTTATACGTGAACTCAGTTAATAATCCGCCCTCTGCAGATAAAGAATCTCTTACCTGAGCACTTTCTACTATTTTGGCATTGAGGCAAGACGTCAAACCTTCTTCAGCTCCCTTCATGCACTCAGTCCTTCCCAGCTCAACGTCCAGAATGTACAATAATCCACCAAGATCCTAGCAAAATACAAGCAGAAACAATCATTCACTCAGCGGCAATAACTTGAGTTCAGTCTGAGAACCATATCTGCTGCCCTCAGCCTATGAATGATCTCTTATGCAAAATTCTAGCTGGAGCTGTCAAGCATGGTTAGAATAAGTCAGCCATTGTGAAGCAGTCATTCCCAGTTAACCCACGTTTCTAGCCCAGGTCCACGGTAACAGGCAGAGGGGGGCAATTCTCCCAGCATGCTGTGCTGCTCGAGTAGTGCAGAGAACCAGGAGGCAGCAGTGTAGGCCGTTTCTCTGGCTTCGCACTGGGCATCATAGCCTCTGCAGTCTCCATAGATTCCATAGAATCTATGGAAATCTAACATAGATTTCCAGGATCTTCAGCTCTGTACCTGAGGTTGGCGCAGAGCTGATTACTATATGGAAATCTCCATTTCAATGTCATTAACAAGTCTGGGATTGAAGTCTCCGGGCCTGCGAACATCTCCCCCGAAACAGGAATGGTTCCCTCCAGTAGGATTTACTCCTGCTTCTCACTAATGGGGAACAGGCTGCCCAATCCCACTGGAGGGAAGAGAAGCCATGATGTCCCCTACCAGAAGGTCAGGGATAAGGGATGTGGCTCTTAGGCAGTGCCAGCCTGAAACCCTGGCACTGTCCAAGCGGCAAACTGGAAAGTCTACCACGCATCGGGCTGTGCCAAGCAGGTGGGCACAGTAAGAAGTCTGACAACACCAAGTTTAAGTCCAACCGATTTATTTGATAGTAAACTCACACAAGCTTTCGAGGCTCTGCTCAGAGTCGCTGAGCAGAGACTGATAGCCAAGTTCCGCACACATGAGGATGACCTCAACCGGGATCTTGGCTTCATGTCACACTATCTGTAACCCCCATGACTTGCCTGGGTTAGCAAAAAACCTCACTTACTGTGCTGTCTGGAGACAATACACATCTCTTTAACCTGTGCTCAGTGCTCCTTCCACACACATTGTTAGCCATTTTAAGACTTGAATAGCAGGTTAGGTGTAAAGATTCTCATTCTAATCAGTAATCTGTAAACAGTCTGTGCTGTTATATGTGCTGTTTGAGACCAGAACACCTCATTCACCTGACAAAGAGGATAGCCTCGAAAGCTTGTGTAAGTTTACTATCAAATAAATTGGTTGGACTTCAAACTGGTGTTGCCAGACTTCTTACTGCGTTCACCCCAGTCCAATGCTGGCATCTCTAGCTGCCACTCTGCAAAAGGATCGTTGGCAGAGGGAGGGAAGCTCAGCAATCAGAGCTGGCCATCAGGGTGGAGTGAAGGGTCGGGACTGTTGCGGAATGGGTTGGGACTGTTAGGGGGGGATTATGAGATTGGGACTGCTGGCAGGATGGAATCAGGAGATTGGGGCTGGCTGGACTGGGGTGGGGGAGACACAATGCTGACCTAGGGAAGTCTGGGAGGCCACCGTCAGGAAGTTATCGGGCTGGCCAGCAATCAGTAGGCCAGCAGAGAGGGGCTACGGCCCATGCACCAATCTCCATGCTGACAGAACGGCCCATGCGCAGTGGCCCACTCAGCACTATGCTGCTGCTTTGCAGGCAGTAATAGGCCCTGTCCACTGATTTTCAGAGTGGATTGCCCAGAGTGTGGGAGATTCATTCTGGAAATCATGCTAAAAAAAAGGCAGAACTTATTCCCATTTTCCCACACATTGGGAACTTAGAATTTTTTTTTAAGAATCCTGGCTGTGTTCCCTATGCTGACAGGAAGCATTAAATAAAGCACCAGCTATTTTTTGAAGATTAGCGAAGAGGGAATATAGCTGTGATTCGCATTGTAAGAACTCACCTATGACAGCAGACACTCCAGCAGAGTTGACGTTGAAGTCAGGCACATGGACCAAGCGCTTAATGTACAAAAATCTATATCTGGGAATTGTCACATACATTTCAATCATAAACAGACACAGCCAAGCGGACTGTGTCCACCTTATCCCAAAGGGAGGCTCTGCGTGTGTGTGCATCTGTGTGTGTATCTGTGTGTGTGTGTGGGGCCAGCTGGAGGCACTGTTTGAGGAGGCCATGAGAGAGGACAACAAGCTCGGCTCTTCCACCAAGCTGTTGATTTGGGTCAAATTCGCTAGTGATTGTGTATACAGTCATGGAGCAATACAGCACAGAAACAGGCCCTTCGGCCCGGCTGTTTGATGCTGACTATGGTACCCTCACAGCTCGTCCCAATTGCCCGTGCTTGGCCCATATGCCTCTAATCCTTTCCATTCCATGTATTTATCCAAATGCCTTTTAAATGTTGCTACTGAACCTGTCCCAACCACTTTCTCTGACATCTCATTCCATGTACACATCACCCTCCGTGTGAAAAAGTTACCCCTCAGGTCCCTTTTCATTCTTCCCCTCTAACTTTAAATCTACATCCTCCACTTTTCAGTTCCCCTTCCCTGAGAAAAAGACCAGGGTGCAGGAATTTCTGGCCTCACTCATCCCGAAACATCCCAACCGAGGCCATTCCATGTCTTTCCATGTTCCGCCCCTTGCCCGCTCCAGTTCCCATGGCAGACAGGGCTGTAAAATTCCAGCCTATGGATGGGATTTTCCAGGTGCGCCCACCCCAAAGCTGGAAAATCTCACTTGAGGTCAATGGACTTTTGCATTTTCCGTGTGCCACCAGCTATAATTCTGGTGGTAGACTGGACAGGAGGATTCCACACCATGTGTGCTATCCTAGCTATGCCCCTCATAATTTTATACACCTCAATAAACTTTGTTAAGAACACTGGAGATATTGGGCTGTATTCCCTGGTAGTGAGTAAACGACTGTTCCACCATGATGCCCTGATGGTCTCATTCTAATTGGCTAGTATATTACCAGTATCAGATGGTCACTTTAAAAACAGAGCACACCACTCAGTAAACCTGGAGGCCTCCTTATAGACTCTGGAATGCGGCAGGGGAATGCCCCTGATCAAGCCCCCTATGGCCCGCGCAGGGAACCTCCAGCAGTAAAGGCTGCTCTTGCTGAAAAACTTCACCTTCTCAGGGCCTGTATGTTCAGACTTGCTGACCCACAGCCCCAACTTAGCTACACTCAGGGCCTGTTCTGGGGCCTGCTGCAGTGCCAATAGTGGCCACCACTCCCAGTGGCACTGCTGAGGCTAAAGAGCTGCCTGCCTTCTATAGACTGGCAGCTTGTGGATGGAATTGGGGGATGGAAGCTACGACTTCAGCCAACTGATTGTTTGAACAGCGTATGTCTTCTGCAGTCTTTTATTTCTTCCAGATTGTTCATGTTTATCCTGATCCACCTCACCAAGCAATTGCTCAGGTTACTAAGCAACGAGGACCCAAAACCTCCTGGTGCTTGGCCACCCAAATCACCCACCCTCTGAACATCCATGGGTTTGAACCCAACGCCTAGAAGTTACAGCACTTCTCACTTTGCTCGCAGTTATCAGTGCTGCTGAGAAATTTGAACCACCTCGCCTCATAAAATTTGACTTCATCCTCAAGAACATTCTTACATCACAGACCGTGCTGTGGCCATGGCAACCCAGACAATGCAAAAACTGACCAATTATCAGCAATCCTGATCAATCTGTCTGATAACAACTAAACAACAACAACTATGGGATCCACAGGCATTTGGAGATGCAGGGACTGATTAGGGACAGTCAGCATGGCTTAGTGAGTGGAAAATCAGGTCTCACAAAATTGGTTGAGTTTTTTGAAGGAGCAACCAAGAAAGTAGATGAGCGCAATGAAGTTGATGTTATCTACATGGACTTTAGCAAGGCCTTTCACAAGGTACTGCATGGTAGGTTGTTGCATAAGGTTAAATCTCATGGGATCCAGAGTGAGGTGTCTAAATGGATATAAAATTGGCAGAAGCCAGGGGATGGTTGTAGAGAATTGTTTTTCAGACTGGAGGCCTGTGACTAGCAGTGTGCCTCAGAGATCAGTATTGGCCCCACTGTTGCTTGTCATTTATATTAATGATTTGGATGAGAATATAGGAAGCTGGGTTAGTGCGTTTGCAGATAACACTAAGATTGGTGGCATACTGGATAGTGAAGAGGTTATCTTCAATTGCAATGGGATCTTGATCAATTGGGCCAGTGGGCTGATGAATGGTAGATGGAGTTTAATTTAGACAAATGCGAGGTGATGCAATGTGGTAGATTGAACCAGGGCAGGACTTACTCAGTTAATGGTAGGGTGTTGGGGAAAGTTACAGGACAAAGTGATCTAGGGGTTCATAGCTCCTTGAAAGTGGAGTCACAAGTGGACAGAGAGGTGAAGAAGGCATTTGGCATGCTTGGTTTCATTGGTCAGAACATTGAATACAGGAGTTGGAATGTTTTGTTGAAGTTGTACAAGACATTGGTAAGGCCACATTTGGAATACTGTGTGCAATTCTGGTCGCCCTATTATAAAAAGAATATTATTAAACTAGGAAGAGTGCAGAATAAGTTTACTAGGTTACTACCGGGACTTGATAGATGGAGTTATAAGGAGAGGCTGGATAGACTGGAACTTTTTTCTCTGGAGCATAGGTGGCTGAGGGGTGATCTTACAGAGGTCTACAAAATAATGAGGGGCATAGATCAGCTAGATACTCAATATCTTTTCCCAAAGGTAGGGGAGTCTAAAACTAGAGGGCATACTTTTAAGGTGAGAAGGGAGAGATGCAGAAGTGTCCAGAAGGGCAATTTTTTCACACAGAGAGTGGTGAGTGTCTGGAACAAACTGCCAGAGTTAGTAATAGAGGCGGGTACAATTCTATGTTTTAAAAAGCATTTAGATAGTTATATAGGTATGATGGGTAGGGAGGGATATGGGCGAAACACTGGCGATTGGGACTAGCTAGGGGTTTAAAAAAAAGGATGGCACAGACAAGTTGGGTTGAAGGGTCTGTTTCTATGCTATAAACCTCTATGATTCCATGACTCTATAACTGATATTTATCAGAAGGCAGTAAGATATTCCTAAGGCGTTTGATGTAAGAATTATTAAACAGACTATGACTGAGTCACATATGGAGATAAAATGTTAGACAACCAAAACCTTGGTCAAAGACAAAGGATTTGAACAAAAACTAGGGCCAGTATTTTATATACCCATAACGCATACTCTCCCCACCATCCCCCATCTCTCCCTCCATCCTTCCCACTTGCTTTGATGGGGCAATGATATCCCACCAGGTGCGGATCAGGGGTGCATAAAATTCCAGGAGGGGAAAGATGGAGAGGTTTAGAGTACAAGGGTAGTTGAAGGCAGTTGAATATTTGGAGCGATTAAAATCAAGAGGATCTCAAAAGGCCAGAGTTAGAGAGTCCCATATATCTCAGAGAGTTGCAGTGCCAGAGAGAATAAGAGAAAGGGAATGCGGATGTGGAAGGTTGACGGACGGATGTGGAAGGTGGGGGGAACATTAAATCAACAATGAGAACACAGATAAAGCACATGGAAGAAATCGCTGTAACTAATTTCGATAATGCTCCTTTATTACAACATTCTCTGTGTAACTGGAGTAGACCCAAATTATTAACTGGGAAGGGAAGGAAAGACAGTAATAACACAAAGAATACCACCACTCCCCTCCATCCCCTCACTGACGAGGTCAGGTTGGCATCCACATGGCCTTGCAAGAAGTGATACGACTTTCCATGCTGCATACTGAATTCACCTTACCATATAACAGGCTCAGAATCCCGGTCTAGTTACCTGCACGCGTGCCGACACAACGCGAGTGACCTTGAAGAGGTGATCATCCTTGGAGAATGCGTTGAATGACTCCACTGCAAAATCTAGCGAGATCTGGACTCTCTCGTCAGCAGGATTAATGGCTTCAGAGTCTGGCCCATCATTAATGGCAGAGACTGAGATGAGAAAGGTGTTGAACAGGACCCAGCGGCACTGCCAGCCGATCCCCATGATTAGTGAAGCAGAAATGGAGTGACACAGCAGCAAGCACAAGAAAGTCTTTGTTTGATTATTTGCTCACTGAGTGGGTGGAGTGCGTCCGCCTATTTTGTCCAAATAAAGATCACTGTGGGATTGTATGCTGCTGCACAGATGGGCCTATTCTACATACGATGTGGTGCTGACTGGGTGAATCGTTAAGTCACGGGGCAGATCACTAGTCCATTAATCCAGAAACTCAGAAACTCAGCTAATGTGGCATTTGGGTTCAAATCCCACTACGGCATATGGTGGAATTTGAATTCAATTTAAAAAATCTGGAATTGAGAATCTACTGATGACCATGAAACCATTGTTGCTTGTTAGAAAACCCATCTGGTTCACTAATGTTCTGTGGGGAAGGAAATCTGCCATCCTTACCTGGTCTGGTTCACATGTGACTCCAGAGCCACAGCAATATGGTTGACTCTCAACTGCCCTCCAAGGGCATCTAGGGATGGGCAATAAATGCTGGCAAGCCAGCAACCCCCATGTCCCACGATCGAACAAAAAAAAAAGTTACCAATTCATTGTAACTTCTACAATTGCTCAGAAGTGGAAATTTATCTTGCATGAAACCATCCGAAAATGTGGTTTAAGTTGATGTTTTGACTGGGTTACGGCAATAGTTACCCAGCCCTGATCACACACACCCACGTCCGCACCCTCAGACCTCAACATCTTTTAAAAGGACATCTTTTGAAAAAGGTGCCCAATCTCAGTGCAGATGGCTTTGCCTGTATGTTTAGACCCCACTCCTCAAAATGACAGCATAGAACAACCCCCCTTTTTCTTTACAAAGTGCCATAAGATTTGGAGAGAACAGCTTCCTGTTTCTCTGGAGAGGAAGACGTCAATTTTCAGTAAAATCCTAACAATTTGCCATTTTTTAGTAACATTCTACCCACGTTCTCACCCGTGCTCTTTGCAACTGAAGCACAGTCTCCCAACTTTTGTAATCAATTCCCCATCACAATAAACGATTACATTCGATTAGCTTTTCTGATTAATTGTTGTACTTATGTACCAGCCTTTTGTAATTATAGAGTCATAGAGGTTTGCAGCATGGAAACAGGCCCTTCGGCCCAACTTGTCCATGCCGCCTTTTTTTTAAACCCCTGAGCTAGTCTCAATTGCCTGTGTTTAGCCCATATTCCTCTATACCCATCTTACCCGTGTAACTGTCTAAACGCTTTTTAAAAGACAAAATTGTGTCCGCCTCTATCACTACCTCTGGTAGCTTGTTCCACTACCCTCTGTGTGGAAAAAATTGCCCCTCTGGACACTTTTGTATTCCTTCCCTCTCATCTTAAACCTATGCCCTCTAGTTTTAGACTCTCCTACCTTTGGAAAGAAATATTGACTATCTAGCTGATCTGTACTCCTCATTATTTTATAGACCTCTATAAGATCACCCCAAGTTTCCTATGCTCCACTTTTGATGCAGCAGGACACCCAGATCCCTCTGCATTTCAGAATTCTGCAATCTCTCACCATCTTTTTAAAGGAGAGAGATGCCTTTGGTCCTACATGGACTTTCTTTCCCTGTCCCACTGTCATTGATAGTGAGGTTCTGTGGGTGGATGAGGTGCCTGTCTATTGCAGAGGCAAGTTTCGGTTAAGCAAATCAGGGTCCATCAATGTTATTGTAAGTGGAAAACAGAGGAGTTGCTGTAACTCCCCCACCTCCCTATGGTTATTCGGCAGTCAATCAGTTAGATGAAGATATCAAGGCTAAACATATCCTTTATTGATTGGCAGAAGCAGGATTGCTTCTCCAGATCCCACCTTTCCTCAAACATTTACCTTCCCCTCCTGTTAGATCTTCCATCTCTTGCTGGTTAACAGGTTTGACAGTCTGACTTTCAGCAGTTGCCTGCTGCTGTCTGGCCTCATCCTGTCCTTTGTAGGTAGGAGACCTACCTGTGACATTTAAACAAGGCCTGGGAATTAAAATATGCCAGGTCTGAAATCCAGATGGGCAGGAGTGTGTTTTACACGTGCTGAACCCTCCAGCTTTCCTGAACTCTGTTCTGGGTTAGAATGAACCTGAAGGATTTTCTTGTTAAATTGTCCATCAGCCATTCCAATTAATTAAAAGTAAACTAATCTGCAAACGTTAGTAAGTAACACTGAGGGACAAGCAAGCAGACGGAAACTGAGAAATTCAATCATCTGATTTTTGTTTTAAACAAAACTATTGAATCTAAACTAATGATCAGAATCCATATAGTGCAGAGGATGTATGGCCCATCGAGTCTGCACTGTCTATCTGAAAAAGCATCTTAACCAGTCCCACATTCCTACCCCATCCCAGTAATCCCACACATTTATCATGACTAATCCATCTAAACCACACATCTTTGGACACTAAGGGGCAATTTAACATGATCAATGCACCTAACCAGCACATCATTGGACCTTAAATTGGCGTCTTAAATTATACCAAAGAATTTTTGAAGTTAGTTTGAGGTATCGTCTTGAGTCTTGCTCTAATTGGACATTTAACTGGTAAGGGAGATAGTAACTAAGCTATAGAAAGGTATTCCATAAAAATCCATATCCTTGCTACAGACATTCTATCATCCATGTGTGGAGGTCTTATGTGCACGGTAAGTATGTTGTGTACTTGGGGAATGACACTCAGGCATACTCTATAAACAAACATAACTTTATTGTGGTGTGTATTCTCTCTTATACCTGCTGTTTCTGTTGCCTGCTCTACATCACATTGCATCATTTCCTTGTATATATTAATTCAGCAAGGGTGAACCAAAAAGGACAGATATATTACAGGCTGTAACCCTCCTCTGTGCTGAAAGATACAATATACCTTCTGATATACCAGAGTGGTGGAGTCTTCTGGTTAGCTGTGATTGAGGTGATGCCCCTCAAACCTTCTGGTGATCTGTTCCAGGAATAAACTGGCTACAGAAACAGATATAAGTATGTGCCCTGTCTGCTTCATGTGTCTCTATAGGTGCAGGAATGGCAGATTTGCCATGCCACTTTCAATAGCCCTTCAGCTTTGTTCCATAGAATCCCTACAGTGTAGAAGGAGGCCATTCAGCCCATCAAGTCTGCACCAACCACAACCCCAACCCAGGCCCTACTCCCGTAACCCCACATATTTACCCTGCTAATCCCCCTGACACCATGGCCAATTTAGCATGGCCAATCAACCCAACCCACACATCTGTGGACTATGGGAGAAAACCAGAGCACCCAGAGGAAACCCACACAGACACAGGGAGAATGTGCAAACTCCACACAGACAGTGAACCGAGGCCAAAGTTGAACCCGGCTCCCTGGCGCTGTGGCAGCAGTGCTAACCACTATGCCACACTCTGAAATCATGGAAGTGTTGAAAGCTCGCTTTTTTACTATCAAATAAATCGGTTGGATTAATAATTGGTGTTGCTAAATTCTTACTGAGTTCTTACCACCCGAATCCAACGCCGGCATCTTTACATCATGACTCTGAAATCACCCAGTTTTGAGCTATTTCAGCCCAAGAAAATGGTGGCTTTTCTGTTTGCCATTAAACCCGAAGTTATCTCGGCACAACCACCCATCTGTCTACCCTGAATGTCTTAGAGCATCTACCTCCTCCTCCTTCTAGCTGACATAGCCCAGGTACACCCCCATAGCCTTGGCTTCATTCTTCTTAGCCCAATAAAATGAAAAGTGAGGGAAAGAGGAGGCAATGGTCTAGTGGTATTATTGTTAGACTATTAATCCAGAAACTCAGTTAATGATCTGAGGACCCTGAATCGAATCCTGCCACAGCAGATAGTGGCATTTGAATTCCATATAAAATATTATGAAACAATTATCGGAAAAACCTCATCCGGTTCACTAATGTCCTTTTGAGAAGGGAATCTGCTGCCCTTATCTGGTCAGGCTTAAGCTACAGCAATGTGATTGATTCTCAACTTCCCTCTGAACAAGGACAACTAGGGATGGGCAATAAATGCTGGCCAGCCAGCTACACCCGGGTCCCACAAATGAATTAAAAAAAGCTGGGATGTGACGGTAGAGAATAGAAAGGGAGAGGGAGAGAATAAAAGAGAGCAGGAGGCGAAAGAGTAAGTTAGTAATATTTAACTTGAAATATGCAGGCAAGTAGAGGACAGGATTAATGAACAAAATGAAAATAGCAAAGGTTTAATCGCAGTTATTAGGGATGGACAAGAAGTATTGATCTTGCCAACAATTCCCATATCCCAGGAGCGAATAAAGAAAAGTTAGTTATGTCAAAGTAATTCATTGTTAAGCAGCTCCTGATTATAAATTTACAGTTGAGATTTGTATCTGAAGTTGACAGAAATTGATAAGGCTTATTTAGAATTAACATTTAGATAGCTGATATGTTAACAGCATTAGATAGCAATCTATTGAGTAAATTAAAATTATCCATTGTTATCAAGGTTTGTTTGACCTCACTTTAACAATTGAATTGGTTGAACAGATTGCTTCACCTTGTTTTGATACCCTGAAACAGCAGCATAACGAACCCAGTTTAACTGTTGCCAGAAAACCCCATTCTTGTGGGGTGAAGTGTGTTATATGTATTCCATTTCTCCCTTTTCTAACTATTGCTTGAGTTATAATTCTTCTGGGTTGACCATCTATTTAAGTTTCTTTGGAGCTCCCCCCTTGGTCAAAAGCAAATCCTCAATTCAAACCTCAAAATTGCATCCAGCATGACTCAGCGAAAGACCATTAACATGAGTATTGCATTTTACTTTTCTATCTGGTTCGACCATGTTTTTTTAATTTTTTGTTCCTTCATGTCCCGGGGCTATGCTTTTCCATGAATTCCTCAGCGAACGTACATTCCCATACCTATTCCAGATTGGAATGTGGTCAGATCACATCAAATGGAACTTTTCATCCCATGCAAGCAGGTGGAGATTCTACCATGGCCAGACCCTAGTCACGTTGGTCGTCTTTACACCTTGAGTAAGTTTGCCTATTTCTACTTTACTATTTGGTATAGATTATAAATAAAATGATCTTTCAATTCTTACATCTTCATTGAGTGTTTAATCTAATCAAGTCCAGCCTTTGGGCAGAAATTTCCTATCCTGCCAACCACAGGAATCATAATGGGCGGACCATGCAAAGGCCTATTGACCTAGCACAGGATTTTCTGGTCTCAGGGCAAACGCGGCTGGAAAATCCCACCCAATACCTTTCTAGTGAGGTCTACGTCGTCTGTTTTAAAAGAGTCTCCTTATATAGTTGTTTTCTCCTTGCATATCTTTTCCTGGTTCCACTATTTCTAAATGGTGAGTTCCCATTACTGATATATTTAATACTGAAGATTTTATTTGTTCTCCTAAACCTTTTCAATTTAGGTGAATTAACTTCATCATCAAACAAGTACCAAGACCCAGCTTGGCTGGTGGTGAGAAAGGCCCTCCCCATCAGATGCTTCCTGCACACCCGGAATCCCACCTTCTCTGTAAGTTCTCTGGTCTCCCCCTAGCGTGTTTCCTGCGGTGGGAGTTTTGCTGGTGGCAGGATCTTCTGGATTTCCTATTGACTGCATCCCTTACCTTTGGGAAATCCGTGGAGGGGTGCAGCATCGGCAGGAACAGAAGATCCCACTAGTCAGAGAATTCCGACAGTGATCTTTGTAGAGAACCTGATTATTATTGCACTTTGTGTGATGGTCTTTTTGGGATGTTTGTAATGTTCTTTCAGATAGTCAATAAATATATTTTTGCAAAAAAAAATCAATTTGTCCTTCGACATTTTACTTTCTATTTTGCCATCTGAATTTTTAACTGTATCTATAAATTTATACATATACATATGTATTAAACATAAATAAATACTATTTAATAAAATATGTCCAGTTCTGCATAAGGTCATTTAGATCCAAAACATTAACTCAATTTCTCTCCACAGAAGCTGCCAGATCTATTTTAATTTCCTATTTCCAGTATCTGCAGTATATCTCTTTGAAATAACTTATAACTTCGTTCCAGGGAAGACATGAATGCTTGAGATGGGGTACAGAAAAATTTCCAAAGATTTTGGAGGTTTTTAGGAATGAGTTAAGATTGAGATTTTTGGAGGTTGAGTGAAGATGGAAAATTCAATAGCATGGTTAGGAATAATATATTCCCATCAGCAGAGAGGGTCAGTGAGAGGAGGGCATCAATTTAATATAACTGATAAGAAAGATCAGATGGAAGTTGTGGGGAATTCTTTCGGCCAGAGAATGGTGAGGTCTAGAACTTTCCGTCTGAAAGTGTGCTAGATGTTGTAGATGCAGTTAAAAGGGCCAGTGGGGGCCTTCCTCTGGATTCACAATTCCAGTGGCGAAGGTTCCTCCTGTCAAGAACTGCTGGCTAATCAGAGGTGGCTCAGTGGCACAATGGTTAGCACTGCTGTCTCAGAGTGCCAGGAACCCTGGTTCGATCCTGGCCCGGGATGACTGCCTGTGTGGAGTTTGCACATTCTCCCCATAGCTTTCCATGTGTCCTCTAGTTTCCTCCCATAGTCCAAAGACGTGCAGGTTAGGTGGATTGGCCATGATAAATTGTCCCTCTGTGTCCCAAGATTTGTAGGTTAGGTGGATTGGCCATGGTAAATGTGTGGGGTTAGAGGGATAAGGGTGGGAGAGGGCCTAAATAAGATACTCTGTCAGAGAGTCGGTGCAGACACGATGGACTGAATGGTCTCTTCTGTATTGTAGGGGTTCTAGGATTCTGTAAGACTGGTAGCTCCGCATTGCCATTAGTACCACGAGGGAGTGGTGGCAGCTGTTGGCAATGCATTTCCCAGAGGCTCAGGATAAGAGAGGATCTCAGGCCATAGTAATTGAGAGGCGGAGTATGGAAGGTGAAGGAAAAGGAAACAAAACACAGGCAGCTAGTCAAAGCCAGAGACAATCACAATGACTAATAGCATCAGCTGGTCAAGTTTCAGTCATGATTCTCGATCAACAAGATAATAAAAAATATTAGAGAACCACTCTGTTAAAGAAATGGACAAGGTCTTCAGGGTTTAGGTAAAACAAAGGCAGATTGTGGTTAGTTTATGTTAATATGCCGACAATGAGGTAAACATTCATTGGATCATTATAAATCTGAACAGACACGAGAAGCCCCCTGGCTTTGTGCCAACCCCTCCTCTCGGCACCCAAAATATTAAGCTATTCACGAACATGTTATGAGAGTCTACGATTATCTAGGAATCAGCCAAAACACTCCTGACAGTCTTCTAAACTGTGATATAAAGTTCATAAACTGGTATGTGCTAGGATAGAAAGACAGGAGGAGAAAGGAGAATGACAAGTTCATAAACCACAGCAGCTAAAACCAAGGCAATAATGGTGCAGATTTGATGGGCTGATTGGCCTCCTTCTGCACTGTAGGGGATTCTACAATCACCAGTTAATGTCCACCACCAAAATACACACACTTAATTTATAATTAAGACTAATTTATCAAAATACTTAAAGTCGGTAATCCACAGGGCTACGCACCAAGAGCTGGAAACTAGAATTAGTCTGAACAGCTTTTCTTTCCAGCTAGCACAGCCACAATGGGCCAAATGCTTTCTATGCTATAAACTTTCTATGTTTCTGTTGACTTTCTAAGCTGCTTGCTGTATTGAACGCCACTCATTTCGTTTTACAGATAACTTTGTGTGCTGCAGGATTTTGTTTATTCATTTGTGGGACATGGGCATTGCTGGCTGGCCAGCATTTACTGCCCATCCCTAACTGCGTGAGGGCAGTTAAGAGTCAATACATTGCTGTGGCTCTACAGTCACATGTAAGCCAAACCAGATAAGGGTGGCAGATTTCCTTCCCTAAATGACAATGGTGAACCAGATGGGTTTTTCCGACAATTGACAATGGTTTTCACGATCATCAGCAGGTTTTTAATTCCAGATATTTCATATTGAATTCAAATTCCACCACCTGCCCTGGCAGGACTCAAACCCAGGTCCCCAGAACATTAACTGAGTTTCTGGATTAATGCCACGAGGCCATCGTCTCCCCCTGTAGTAGTAGTAATCAAAAGAGTGTCACAATAGCACAGTGCTTACCTTCACAGCTCCAGGGACCTGGGTTCGATTCCTGGTTTACGTCACAGTCTGTGTTGGAGTTTGCTCATTCTCCCTGTGTTTGCTTGGATTTCCTCCGGGTGCTCCGATTTCCTCCTACAATCCAAAGATGTGCAGGTTAGGTTGATTGGCCGGGCTAAAAATTGCCCCTTAGTGTCCTGAAATGCATAGGTTAGAGAGATTAACGGGTAAATGTATGGGGGTAGCCTGGGTGGCTTGTGGTCAGTGCAGACTTGATGGGCTGAATAGCCTCTTTCTGCACTGTAGGGTTTCTATGATTCTTTCTCCTATAGCTAGCCTGCTTTGTTTAAATGAATAGATCAATAGAATAACAAACACAATTTAAAATTGAACAGGCATTCTCATCTTTCATCTGTGCTGGAATTCCAGCGAGAATCCATTCTGATAGTTTAATTGGCGTTCAAGAAAATTGGAAGATATCAAATTAAATTATGATTTTAAAAGGTTAACCCAGTTTATGGGCCTCTAGAGATTCGAATCCTGACTAAATTAATGAGACTACTGGGATATAAAAACTCAAGTGCCCCAGACGATTTCTTCACCTCTTCACCTTACTGCCTCGTCTGGAATTTATCATTCAGTCTTTGCCTAAGTCCGAATGATAACCAAAATTGGTTTGACCTGTTTTACATTAACCAATTCAGATAGGAGCTTAAACTTTACCCATCTCCAATTGGAACATACACAAGCTACTAAATCAAACCTGCCAGTTATCAAAGGAGAATTCAGAAATGACTATTTTGTCAACAGCGGCTGTTCCTCGATTCAGTTCAGGGTGGCGAGTTTCTGCTCTGGGTGACTGAACTGGCTGATTCTTTACCCACAGATGTTTGGTTACCCGGGGCAGGACATTCCTTGAGGTAGTGGGATCCGGAGTGCATCCTTTTCTTTCCTTCTCTGCCGCTGCTCTGCCCCATTTTTTAAAGACATAGTAATTCAAAAAATGAGGCAGCTTGATGGGCAAGATGTCGCCATTTTGAGTAATTGGTAGTGGTCTCTGCCCCTGTCATTAATGTCAATTCCCCCACTCTTGAAGGAGTGCCTCCGAGTGTCTTCTTTGACCTCTTTGTTCGTTGGAACACTTTGAACACATTTGAGAGTTGAGAAAAGAGGACCTGGTCGGGGAGATTTTTTTTGGCCTTCTGGACACAGTGCCCATGTTAGTACAGGAGTTTTGCCTGAATGCTTATAGAATTGCCTTCAAGAAGGACACCAGCAATTTGTTTGAGGGTCTTACACTGAACCCAGAGGATGCAATAAAGACATTGCTGATAGAATTTTTCTAACACTCTTATAGTACACGATCCAGGTCTCACTGCAGTAAGTTGATCTTTCTCTACACTCTAGCTATGACTGTGACACTACATTCTGCACCCTCTCCTTTCCTTCCCTATGAGTAGTAGCTGTATTTATATAGTGCACAAGAAACAATGCTTTTCGCTCTATGATAATATATGTGACAATATTAAATCAAATCAAATCAGTACAGGAGGAGGCGATAACTTTAGGACCTCAGTTGACTTTGGAAGGTCTTTGTTGTCAGAAGATCACTGCTGTAGTTTGTAGAATGCTGAGCTGCTGCAGCTGAGTTGGTGTTGGATCTCCTTAGCAATGGTGGCCTCCAAGGTATGTGAATTGTTCAACGTATTCCAGAATCTCTCCTTCAGCATTTATAGCAGGTGGAATATTTGGCTAACCAGATGTGGGTGTAGATGAGTTTGGTTTTGTCAATGTTCCAGGACAGGCTGATTATCTTGTATTACAGAATTGAAGAGATTGAGGGAGTCTTGTATATTTGGTGTAAAGTGGGCAATGGGCTGCAGCCAATTCCCAATTGTAGATATGGATATCTGCAATGGTTAGTTTAATTTTGGCACACAGGTGACTGAGTTTAAAGAGCTTTGCACCCAGGTGGTATTTAATATTCGCACCTAAGGACAGTTTATCACAAGAACAGAAAATGCTGGAAAATCTCAGCAAATTGCAGTCATCACAGGTAGCATCTGTGGAGAGAGAATGGAACCAACGTTTCAAGTCAGAATGACTTCTTCAAAGCTGAAGGCAAGGAAAATCAGACAAGGTTTATGTTATGAAGGTGTAGGGGGAAGGAAACGAGGGTTAGGGGGCTGTAATCTATAGGGATAGCATAAATGAAATGACAAAGGAAATGTTGTGATGATAAAGGCTGAGAATAGTGCTATTAGCATCCATTAAGAGATTGGAATGTATAAATGAAGGCCAGTTGATGAGGTGACTAGCCAGTGTCAGGTGTATTGTAAATAACATGGGGGTTACCGCATAGTTTAACTTGACCTCAGTACACATTTTGAAGGTTTCTATTTCAGATCTCCCATTCAAGAAAGTTGCAGTCATCATCTGAAGCAATTGCAAGATTGGAATGAAGTTCCTTGCACATCGAAATTTTTTGGAACGCAATCCACAAAGCCTTGTGATTTATTGAATCAAATGCTTCATCTTGGTCTTGCAGGTTGCCAGACATATTCAAGAAAAATGTCATGACAACACCAGGAAATCAAGTTAACCTAAGAGAATCCTAAACTAGGACTCCAAATTCCTTTCCGCTTCTGATTTCTGAATTCTCTCCCCATTCAGAAAATAGTTTATGCCTCTGTCAAAGTACATTGTTAGAATGTAAGCAATGATAACATTGGATCTGTTATAATGTAACCAATGGTAATACACTGTGATGGTCAGCTGAACAGCTGATCCACTATAAATATGAAGCAGATGGGAATTGTGGGGAACTTGTATGGCCCAGGATGTGGCTCAAAGTGTTGGAGTAATGAAGTTTCTTTATTAAATCTTTCTCCTTGATATACTTACTGATATAAGTTGTTTTTATTGCTTGCAACTGAAGAGTTGCTTCTGCTGGGTGAAGATGCATAGCCTCACACTTTCGCACATTGTATTCCATCTCTCACCTTTTTGCCCTCTCTCTATGGAGAGAGAAACAGAATTAACAATTTGAATCCTGGGACACTTCATCAGAGTCTTTTTATATCTTTTCTATATCAAGGACTCTCTGAATGTTAGTTTAAGGACACTGCAGAAAATAAGAGGTAAATTTTCTGGTCCTGAATGCAACAGGAATCATCACGATATATAGATAGTGACTCAAATAAATAAATCTGTTAAAATGCAAATAATAATAGAATGATAGTTGCATTTATACAGCACCTTTCATGAACATCAGATATAATCAATGAAATACTTTTGAAGTGTATCCAATATTGTAATGTGAGAAATATGGGAGCCAATTTGCTCACAGCAAAGCTTAAGAACATAAGAACATAAGAAATAGGAGCAGGAGTAGGCCATCCAGCCCCTCGAGCTGCCCCACCATTCAATAAGATCATGGCTGATCTGCAGTGGTTCAGTACCACTTTCCCGCTTTCTCCCCGTAACCCTTAATTCCCTTGTCAATTAAAAACCTATCCACTCTTGACTTGAACATATTCAGCGAGGAAGCCTCCACCAGCTCATCAGGCAAAGAATTCCAAAGATTCACCACCCTTTGTGTGAAGAAACTCCTCCGCAATTCAGATCTGAACCGCCCCCCCCCGCAATCTTGAGGCTGTGCCCTCTAGTCCTGCTATCTTTGTTAAGCAGGAAGAGTCTCTCAACCTCTACCCTATCCATCCCCTTCATTATCTTATACATCTTTATAAGATCCCCTCTCAGCCTTCTAAACTCCAAAGAATACAAACCTAGCCTATTCAGTCTCTCCTCACAATCCAACGCCCTCATCTCCGGTATCAGCCTAGTAAACCTTCTCTGTACCCCCTCCAAGGCCAATATATCCTTCCTCGAATGCGGCAACCAAGACTGCACACAGTACTCCAGCTGCAGCCTCACCAGCACCCTATACAGCTGCAACAGAACCTCCCTACTTTTATATTCTATCTCCCTAGCTATAAAGGCCAATATTGCATTCGCCTTCTTAATCACCTGCTGCACCTGCATACTGTGTTTTTTGCGATTTGTGCACAAGGACCCCCAGGTCCCTCTGCACCATCGCATGCTGCAGCTTTTCACCATTTAAATAGTAATCATTCCTATCATTATTCCTATCAAAGTGGATAACCTCACACTTGCTAACATTATACTTTTGTCAAAAGTTGACAAACAGCAAAGTAATAATGAGCAAGCAATCTGTTTTTGTAATGTTGATTGAGGGATGAATGTTGGCCAGGACTTCCCCTGTTTGTGTTTCAAAATAGTGCCTTTTACACCTTTGCTGTCAACGTTTTAATGGCGATCTGAAGTATGGTGGGGGGAGGGGAGGGGAATTTGGAAAAGCCAGAGGGGATGGACAATTCCAGAGGACTCCCAAGCTGGCTTTTATGCCAGTGGGATTTATGTTGAGATTGTCCCTCCTCCCCCCCACTTCTCCACCCCACCAATGATGTAATGGGGTTCCACTGTTAAAGATAACATTGTGGCACAGTGGTTAGCACAGTGGTTAGCACCGTTGCCTCATAGCTCCAGGGACCCGGGTTCAATTCCACATTTGGGGATGTGGAGTTTGCATATTGCCCCAGTGTCAGTGTGGGTTTCCTCTGAGTGCTCCAGTTTCCTTTCACACTCCAAAGATGTGTAAATTAGATGGATTGGCCATGGTAAATGTGTGGGCTTATGGAGATAGGGCAGGTGATAGAGCCTGGGTAAAATTCTCTGACTGAGAGTCAGGGCAGACTCGATGGGCCAAATGGCCTCTTCTGCACTGTAGAGATCCTATGATCCTAAGGTCACGAACTCTATTAGCACATATTTATGTGGAAAGTACATTCCAAGTGGAGAGAGTCATGCCAGGGCAGTGACCCCGCAGTGCCCTTGGCACAACCCCCGACCCCAAGTTTGGAGCTGAGATTGCTGATGAGGAAGACTGTGAATGAACCAGCCCACCAGAATGACATTGAAGGACCTGCCTCCTGTTTGTTTTCTTTCAAGGTGTTTAAAAACACTTCACTTCTCCAGCAACTGCACTTTTTAGCTTTGGGTTTTTTTTTAAACATCCGTCCAAGAGGACAAACTGTTCCTCAGTTTAACATCTAATCTAAAGGGTCAGTAGGCCCTTAGTACTGCACTGGAGTGTCAGTCTGAGCTTCAGTGTACTATGTGCTGGGACTTTGAATCCACAGCTTAATGAGCCATAGCTTGATAACATCTACCCAATCTCTTGTATTAGCAGACTGTTATTCAGACCTCTACTGTGCAGGGACCAGCCATCCTGCTTGCTTTGACTATTGATCAACATAATTTTGCATTTTGCACCTAATATTTCAAAGGAACATGAGATGAAATGAAGCTATCAAATTGTCAGTTTTTGTACTGCATTAATCTGGCTAATCTGATATGGACACCTCACAGGGAACAGCAGACAGCGTCAGCCCTCTGCTTGCTCCTGATTTCTCGCTGTCCTGCCTTAATTAGCAAATCCTTATTGCACAACGATTACACAATGGGATCATTGCCTATCACCACTGACTTACAATCACTAACTCCTTTACCACTATGATCTATCACTACTGACTTACGATCATTAACTAATTAACCACTAGAATCTATTACCATTGACTTACAGCAGCAGGCTATAGGTTTAAATATCGTAAGAAGTTTCACAAGACCAGGTTAAAGCCCAACAGATTTATTTGGTAGCAAAAACCACTAGCTTTGCTACCAAATAAACCAGTTGGAACTTAACCTAGTGTTGTGAGACTTCTTATTGTGTTTACCCCCGTCCAATACCGGTATCTCCACATCATAACCACCATCTGTTTAAATATCAGCACCTACAGTGGTCCAGGATATTTTAACAATGGCCAGCAAGAATATTTTCCCATAAAGATCCTAAACTCGTAAAAAGGTGTAAAAGTATATTAAATAATCATTCATCATGGATATTAGATAAATTACAAAACAACTTCAGATATTGCATGTTACCCATTACAAGCACAGTCAATATTTACAATGTTCAATGCTCAAACATTCAGCCCAAGGGGTTTTATACAGTTGTCAGTCCCCCCTCACTTCATCATGGCTGAGTTGTCTTAGCAACCTTTTTCCATTTTCCTTCTGCAGCAGCAGTCCCAAGTGCATCCCTCGGCATGCAGTTCCAGGTCTTGGAATGTGTCAGTCTGCAGCACTTGTTTGGGGCCAACTTCTTGCACTGGAAGACCAACAGGTTTTGGGCAGACCAAAGAGCTGAGTTGTTGATTATCCAGCAGTAGATGATATTTGTTCCACTGAACGTTCCTGGGAACAGCCCGTAGAGCACAGAGCTGCTCAGGATGAACCATGACAAATACTACCTCCTCTCTCTTCAGACCTTCTTTGCAAAGGCACATTCCACAAGGAGGTGGGCAACGGTGTCTTCTCCACCACAGTCACCTTAAGGGCAACATGAGGATGAGGTGAGACTTGTGGAGTGCAGGGGGGATCTGACGTGTGAGTCTTTCTCATCACCAGCCAAGCTGGGTCTTGGTACTTGTTTGAAAGTTCTGGTGATGAGGTGTTCTGCCAGATGACTTTGCTCAGGGAATCATCCCACAGGATTCACCAGCTCCTTTTGCAGTGGGACCCCTAGGACGTTATGTTCAGAACACTGCTTGATAGACTTGTGGTGAAAATGTGGTAAATTTCTCCAACAGGGATTGGTTGTACAGCACTGTCCAACTGATACAGTGTTCCCAGCATGACATCTGATCCATCCTTCTTAACACTGGGGACAGCTAGATCCTCTGTTTGTCGTGACACTTGATTTGCATACTGAGGTATAACTTGATGCAGCTGTACAGAAAAGTGCCCATCAGGAAGAGACTATCATTGAATAGATACTTTTGCTATTTAGATGGAGATTTGTATATCACATTTTGCAAACATGGTCCATTTGTCTTGGGTGACTACAACAATGGGGCAGTGAGGAAAGGGACAAACCTCTGCTACATACAATAATATCATGTGTGCTCACATTTGATGACCAGATTCTTACCTGCTCCCACATGCTCAATTTTGTGTTGCCATGCTTGCAATTTCCTTCCAGTTTCTGACGCGTTACCCAGCCCCTTCGAACCATATCCCCAGCACCTTCAGGTAGTATCACCTGACGGTGAAGGGGACAAAAGATTGGTCAGCTCTGTTCCCAAAAAACATGGCCTTGCTATTGCCAGCACTGGTTCAGTGCTCTCTAGGCCAGTTTGATCCGGTCACAGCTGCTCATTGGTGCACTGACTGGATTCAGACAGAAGATGGTGACATTGCCCATAATAAGAAGTCTCACAACACCGGGTTAAAGTCCAAATTTGTAACAAACACCACTAGCTTTCGGAACTGGCTGTTCCTTCGTCAGGTGGATGGAAGTTCAGTTCACAAACAGGGCATATAAAGACACAAATTCAATTTACATGAATAATGATTGGAATGCGAATCTTTACAGCTAATCAAGTCTTAAAGGTACAGACAATGTGAGTGGAGAGAGCATTAAGCACAGGTTAAAAAGACGTGTATTGTTTCCTGACAGGAAAGTTAGTGAGATTTTGCAAGTCCAATCAAGTTGTGGGGGTTACAGATCATGTGATATGAGCCCAAGATCCCAGTTGAGGCTGTCCTCATGTGTGTGGAACTTGGCTATCAGTCTCTGCTCAACAACTCTGTGCTATCGTGTGTCATGAAGGTTGCCTTGGAGAACGCTTACTTGGAGATCAGAGACTGAATGCCAATGACCACTGAAGTGTTCGTCAACGGGAAAAAAACAGTCTTTCCTGGTGATTGTCGAGTGGCGTTCATTCATCCGTTGTCATTGTACCTGCATTGTCTCTCCAATGTACAATGCCTCGGGACACCCTTTCCTGCAGTGTATCAGGTAGACAACTTTGGCCAAGTTGCAAGAGTATGTACCATGTACCTGGTGGATGGTGTTCTCATGTGAGATGATGATCCGGCACGTCTTGCAGAGGTTGCTGTGGTAGGGTTGTGTGGTGTTGTGGTCACTATTCACCTGAAGATTGGGTAATTTGCTGCAGACAATGGTCTGCCTGAGGTTTTGCGGTTGTTTGAAGACAAGGGTTGCTTGAAGGGATGTGGCGATGGCCTTGGAAAGATGTTCATTTTCATCAACAACATGTTGAAGGCTCTGGAGAAGATCTCATGGTCTCTCCACTCCGGGGAAGCTCTGGATGATGATTCTGTCCATCGTGTCCCATGTTTGTCTTCTGAGAAGGTCGGTGCGGTTTTGGCTGTGGCGCGTCAGAACTGTCGATCAATGAGTCGAGCATCATATCCTGTTCTTATGAGGCCATCTTTCAGTGTCTGTAGGTGTCTATTGCAATCTTCCTCATCTGAGCAGATCCTGTTATATGGAGGGCTTGTCCTTAGGGAATGGCTTCTTTAACATGTTTAGGGTGGAAGTTGGAGAAGTGGAGCATCATGAGATTATCTGTGGGCTTGCAATACAGTGAGGTGCTGAGGTGACTATCCTTAATGGAGAAGCATGTGTCCAAGAATGTAACCGATTTCAGAGAGTAGTCCATGGTGAGTCTGATGGAACTTGTTGATGTTGACACATAGTAGTTTCAATGATTGTTCACTGTGCGCCCACAGGAAGAAAATGTCATTGATGTATCAAGTGTATAACATCGGTTGAAGTTACTGCGCAGTGAAGAGGTCTTGTTTGAGCCTGTGCATGAAGATGTTGACATATTGAGTGTGAATTTGATCCCCATGGTTATTCCGTGTGTCTTGATGGAGAACTGGTTGTTGGAGGTGAAGACATTGTGGCCCAGGATGAAGTGTAAAATTATATCTGAAAACTGGCAGTTGTCGGTGTTGAGTGCTGAGGTAGTTGCAGCAATGCCATCGTCGTGGGGGATGCAAATGTAGAGCGAGATATCCTTTGTGACAAGGAGTGGTCCTGGTTCTATACGTGCTGAATTTTTGTAGGAAGTCCGTAGTGTCGTGACGAAAGCTGGGGGTTCTTTGTACAATGGGTTTCAGGATGCCTGGACGTAACTGGAGAGGTTCTCACCCTGGTGTTGTGAGATTTCTTACTGTGCTTACCCCAGTCCAATGCCAACATCTCCACATCATGATATTGTCCATGTACAGGGTGACTGTGATCCGGTGAGAGGCACTGGAGATGTTGCCAGTGCGATGAACAATTTTCAAATGCACAAGGCTATTCTAACCTAGCAATCTAGAGGAACCGGACAAAATCTCCCCTCAAAATTGACAGCTGAAACACTGGGTCTTTATCACAGGTAAAATTCTAAGAAGTTGTATTAAAAACAAAATGAAAGATTAATACCGGAAGATGCCCAAATTCCAAAGTTTGATCTTTTCTATTTAACAGAGGGAAAAAGTTATATTGTGCAAGAAGTGGTGGCAAATGTTTAACTTACTAAAGGCACATTTAAATATTGATTTCTGTTTGGGGTTGTGAGGGTGATTGACCTTTTGACATTTCATTCTTGCATTTTACACAATTTTAAGGTCTTTACAATTCTCCTTTCAAATCAGAATGATTTTTTCTTGGGAAATTAAATAGAATTAGAAACAATTTTATGGACATGAATTAAATTTTACAGATATATTTGAAATGAATGGTTTAATTTCTCTTGCTGAAATAGCAGATGTCTTAATGTATATGAAGCATTCGTCCCTCATTAGATAATTGGGTGCTGCAACATCTTTTTTTAAAGTTATTAGTCACAAGTAAGACTTACATTAACACTACAATGAAGTTGCTGTGAAATTTCCCTTGTTGCCACACTCTGGCACCTGTTCAGGTCAACAGACATACTTCAGAATGTGGGAGGAAACCAGAGCACCCAGAGGAAACCCATGCAGACATGGGGAAAATGTACAAACTCCGCACAGACAGTGACCCAAGCCGAGAATCGAACCCAGGTCCCTTGCACTGTGAGGCAGCAGTGTTAAACACTGCGCCATCCCATATATCATTGTCTATATTCAATTCCACATGAAGATGATTGATTGCTCACTGCTCCAGCAAGCATAGCAATTGCATTGAAAATACTCCCAAAAAGAAGACTTTCTCAGATCATCTACTGATGGACAATAAATGTCAGTTTTATGCCCAAATCCTGAGATCAATAAAGACATTGGGATGAATTCTCCCAAAACTGAAGTGTCATAATGGTGAGAATAACAGAGAGATCTGCGCTAGTCTTTCAGACACGGTCCACATCACAATCCTCCCACACTCAGTCATTTGTTTGCAGAGTTGGGAGTTTTGTGCCGGTATGGGGGGAGGGGGGCATCCCTCCCTATACGTCCCCCATCGGGACCCCTGACATGATCCACCTCTGCATAATCCATGCCCCCATTCTCCCCCGTCACTTAGGTCCCTGGTCATAGGCTTCACTTAGGCACACCCCCTTGGCACTATTCTGGCACACTGAGAGTGTCGGAGTGGTCATTGCTGGGATATTCGGTGGTCACTGCCAATTTGGCACTGTTCAATGGGCACCATGTCACCAATCACCTGTGGCTTCAATAGCCTCCCAGCTCCACAATGTGGCCATTGCATCAGGTCTGCTTCACTACTGGAGACCGGTAGTGATTCCCGCTGTTATTGCACTGTGCCTAAAGGCTGGTAAATTCACTGCTCTGGGATTTGAATGGGCTATGCACATTTAAATGCTACTTTAAATATGCTAATCAGCCTCGCACCCTTTCTGAGCACAATCCGTCCAGCCCCTATCTCAAACGGTTTGGCACCAGGCACAAAATGATTTTTAAGCCTGCACACTATTCTCAGGGGTTCAATATGACCTGGGCAGCCACAGTGAGGTCAGAGAATTGCCCCCCATTATCCACAACAGTAATTAGTATCTCATATTTCCCTTTAGAACCAGCGAAAAATAAAGGTTATCACACAGCGAATGATGAAATAGGGGATTGTGCTGGAAGTATTGGCTCGAGGAGCTGAATCAGAGATACTAGGCTGAGTGCATCCATTGCATTTGGTGGATGACGGGATGCTTTTAACTCCGATGTGAAGACTCGTCTTGCTTCACTCCTCATTTGCTCAGTTCCTTCACATGAACGAAGGGAGCTGAAGTATGTGAAGCAGCTACATTACAGAACTTACCCAGGACAGCAACGCACACACAAACGGATCAGTGGCTCATACCACAAATCGAGGTGGTGTGCAGCAGCAAAAATCTTAATTGAGGCATTTATTAAAATTGAGGCTAGCTGATCACCAATTCTATTTTCTCTCTATTGAGAGGAAACTCACATGCAGCACAAGAGTAAATAATAAGAGTTTTTATGTATATATTAATAAGAAGTGGGCGGCTAAGATAAATTATGGATTCACGGAATCCCTACAGTGCAGAAAAAGGCCACTTAGCCCATCCAGGTCCTATCCCCATAACCCCATTTATTTACTCTTTGGCACGAAGGGACAATTTGGCAGAACCAATCAGCCCAAGCCACACATCTTTGGACATGTGGGATCCCTACAAAACAAAGTGGGTGAATTGATAACAGCAAACAAAAGAATGGCAGGTATGGTAAGTAAATTTTTTTATCAGTCTTCATCATGGAAGACATTGCAAATATCTCTAAAATATCAGAAGGGCTGATTTCAAATAGCATGGTAGAACTTACAAAAATTCTAATCACAGGGGATTGAGCATGTGAGAAATTCAAGGGATTAAAGGCAGACAAGTCATCAGCTTCTCAACTCAGTTCACTATGATTGAAAGGTCCTTGTCCCTCCCCATTGTGTCCCTGCAGCAGCTCCCTCAAGCTTCAATACATCCCTCAGCACAGTGTGTCCTGGGTTTTGGAATATGCCAGTCTGCAACACTCATTCAGGGACAACTCCTTGCATTGGAAGACCAACAAGTTGTGGGCGGACCAAAGAGCATTTTCACCACATTGATGATCCTCCAGCAGCAGTTGGTATTTGTCTCAGTGTGCGTCCCTGGGAGCAGCCCGTAGAACATCACAGAGTTTGACAAAAACCACCTCATCTCTCTCCAGCAACAAAAATAGAAAATACTGGAAAAACACAGAATTTTACTGCCCCAGCCCGCCATGGAAATTAGACAAAGGGCAAACAAGGAGAAGGCCTGTTGACCTAGGGCAGCATTTTACAGTTTCAGAACAAGTGAGATTGTAAAATCTTGCCCGCCAGGTCTGACAGCATTAGTGGAGAGAGAATAGAACCAACATTCCGAGTCAGGGCTTTTCAGCATTTTCTGTTTTTATTTCAGATTCCAGTATCCACAATATTTTACCTTTGTCACCTTTCTCCAGACCTTCTTTGCAAAGGCATGTTCCACAAGAAGGTGGGTAATAGTCTCTTCTCCATCATAGTCATCTTGAGGACAATGTGCAGATGGGGTGGGGCTCTCGGTGTGTAGGAAGGATTTGACCGGGAGGGCCTTTCTCACCACCAGCTAAGCTAGGTTTTAGTGCTTGTTTGAAAGTTCAGGTGATGAGGCATTCTGCCAATTGACAGTTTGCTCAGGGAACCATCTGACAGGATCCACCATCTCCTTTTCCCTCGGGGCCTTGAGAACATTACATGCAGACTACTGCTTGATCACCTTATGGTCAAAGGTGTTTCTTTGCATACATTTTTCCAAAAGAGGAGGTGCTTCGGCCCACTCCAACTATTTGCAGTGTTCCACAACAGCATGGCTAGATCAATCCTTCACAACACTGAGGACATGTAAAACCTTATGTTCTTAATAACCTCAGCACGTAGGCCTGTATTCACAAGTGCAGGTGAGGTATGTTGCACAGCAAAGGTGGCAGGTTGCCAGTAGATTGCTGATTTCCATATATTTCTATCTATATCTGAACCATTGCCCTCCTGAAAGAGAACAAAGAAAGTTGCATGTGGGAAAATGGGTAGCTGAGTCCTGCCTAATCGCGGAAGCTGTGGACAGAAAAGTTAACAAGCTGATAGTTCATGTGTTAGTCATTTTCAAGAATCTTTTGGCAAAATGGAACTCTTGGACCTTATCTTCAGCAAACAGAGCAGGCAAACTGTAGAAGGGTTTGTTTAGCAAAAGATAAACTCACATTGCTTTATATCTGAAATATTTTGACCATTCTATTGATAGGAATGGGGAAACTCCTAGAATTACGCAGCATGAGTAATAACCACTTACTACAAACATTAGCATTCAAATTCCTTTGTATTACAGAAAGATAATGGGCTCTCTCTTGCTTTTGTGTTTATGGCAAAAGATGGCTTCTGTAAGCAGATTCAATCAGTCATAGCTTGGCATGTGCTTTCTAATGTGATCCACAAATGATAAGATGGACAGGTTTCACAAATTGACTCTTAATTCACAACGTAGTGCTTGAAAAATGTGGGAGGCCCACCAACTTCCGTCACTTCTTCTGAAAGATGATAAGTATTTCACCACAGGTACAATGTATTAAGTCTTGTGCAGGTGCATTGTGTTAGGGACCAGATCAGAAACCCCAAAATGTGTTATGAAGCCTGACTAGACCCTAAGTTTTTTTTTTATTTTGGCATTCATGTGAGGATAAGATGTTTCACCCCAAGTGTGATTCTGTTGACCCTCTAGGAAGCCGTATTCAATATTAAAATAGTCTCAGTACCAAACAGTCTCTTGCCATTCAAGGCGAGCTCAAGCTGCTCCTTAGCTCCAGCATTGTGGAGGGGGGTATGTACTTGGGGCGCTTTTGTTACTGCTGGGCTAGAAACCCTATGACTTGCAGTAGATGGTCAGCTTTGCAACATCATTGTTTAGTGTTGCATCTAGTTCAGAGACTGTCCGAGCCTATAAGAGGCACAGCAAATATCATCAATATAGACAAACCTCGGAGACCGTGGATGACCATGGGGCAGCATTGGCATTATACCGCCCGCCAATGTACATGATAAATCCCGGGGAAGCCAAAGATCCTACAAACAAACTGAATTCAGCAAGTTCAAGCTTCAAGAATCCCGTCTCACCACGTCTAAAACCACAAGCACCCCCACTGACATTACAATCTGTCTATAATTTTCACTTCTTGTGGGAACTAGAGAGGATAGTAGAATGAGGATAGAGAGAAAGGGCTGGTTGGGAAAGCATGGATTCCGGTGGCTAATGCAATAAAACATGACAAGTCTTCAACTGGACAGTCTGAATTCCTTTCAGTAAGTACTGGAAGAAAGCCTGCTCTTCAAACTGGGTTGGTTGGAGCTGATTTAAAAAGGAAGCATTTGAATCTTCTCCGAAGATGTGCAGGTTAGGCAAATTGACCACGCTAAGTTGCACTTTGGTGTCCCAAAGTGTGTAGGTTAGATGGGTTAGCCATGGTAAATATATGGGTTTACAAGGGTAAGGAAGGGGAGAGGACCTGTGTAAGATACTCCGTCAGGGAGTCAGTCTAGACTCAATAGACTGAATGGCCTCTTCTCCACAGTAGGGATCCTATTCTAAAGTGCCAAACATAGTATAGCTTTTATCAATGAATGCCACCTTAACAATGCTACACACAAGATACTCCTCCCTTCCCATCACACTGTCTTCCAGAATCACGTAAATGTGTTTTAAAAATAGAGGACTGTGGAGTTTTAATTTCCATCATTAGATAAACTTAAGATATGTTCTTAAAAGGTAAAACTATACGGAGCATAGAGACGCAGAGAGACTTGGGGGTGCAGGTTCACAAGTCTCTGAAGGTGTCCTCACAGGTGGAGAAGGTGATAAAGAAGGCGTATAGTATGTTAGCTTTCATTGAAAAGGGTATAGAATACAAGAATAGGAGTTTGATGTTGCAGTTGTATAGAACTTTGGTTAGGCCTCACTTGGAATACTGCGCCCAGTTCTGGTCTCCGTACTATCGGAAGGATGTGGAGTCCTTGGAGAGAGTGCAGAGGAGGTTTACCATGATGCTGCCTGGTATGGAAGGACTGTCTTATGAGGAACGATTAAATAGACTGGGGTTGTTTTCCCTTGAAAGACGTCGGCTTAGAGGGGATCTCATAGATGTGTATAAGATTATAAGGGGTATAGATAGAGTAAATGGAGGTAAACTTTTTCCACCTTTAGAAATGGATAGGACGAGAGGTCATGGCCATAGGGTGAGGGGGGCTATGTATAGGACGAATATTAGAGGGCAGTTTTTCACACAAAGGTTAGTGGGGGTGTGGAATGCACTGCCGAGTAAGGTGGTGGGAGCAGGCACACTGGGGCTATTTAAGGGTCTCTTGGACAGCCACATGAGCGGTATGCAGATAGAGGGATATATTAGGACTGTTTAACTACGGCTTTTTTCCACAGGTAATTCGGTCCATACTTGACCAACATTGAGCATGCATTCGGCAGGTGGTGCGGGTACAGCTCTTGGATGTAGATTCATGGGTTGCCTGGTACCTCATGTCGTAAATGAGTGCTTTATGTGGACCATCTGAAGGGCACCATGACAGCTCAGAGACTATCGATGTGGCTGTGCAGACACTTGGAATTGGGCCGGTGTCTGCGGGAGTTTGCGCGTTCTCCCCGTGGTTGCGTGTGTTTTCTCCGGGCACTCCGGTTTCCTCCCACAACCCAAAAATTCGCTCTTAGGCTGATTGGGAAACAAATTGTCCCTATAGGGAGAGTTTTCCATATTAGGAATAATATATATATTATTATATAGGAATAATATAATAGGATAATGGATTTGCTACTATATAGTTATGACGGCGGCGCGGGCTCGTTGGGCCGAAGGGCCTGTTTCCCGTGCTGTGTTGCTCTTAAAAAAAAATGTTCATTATTAGCTCGCAATGATCATTCCCACTTTTTTGCATGTGAATGGATATTAAATTCCATGTTTCTTTAAAGGTTACACATCACAAAACTGATAAAAATGTGCAGTCTCCCTCGGTAATGCTGCAGTGTTAGATACTTATACAGGGAAGAGTTTGGTGTTTTACAATAGATGTAACAGCAGATTTTCCAGTCTCACCAGTGACCAGGATTATGGCAGAGAGGAGGGGACACAAAATTTGGCACAATTGCCAAAGTCAATTTTCCACCAGCAGGTAAACAAGTTGGTGATTTTCCATCTAAGCTGGTGATCGAGAGGGGGTTTGACTGAGGGAGGTGGAGGCTTTAAAAGAAGGGGGGAGGAGGATGAGGTATTGTTGGTGCTGTGCAGACCGCATTGGTGGGGGCAGTATGTAAAGGCAATCCTGGGGCAGTACGAGCCATGCTTCAGGGCTATGTCTGGTATGCACAAGTCAATCCTGGTCCAAGGAGAGAAGTTGTAGCACAGCCTAGTATTCAAGACATGGTCAGTCCCTCACATTGTTTGGGCTCCGGGGGTTGGTGACTTGGTACTGGGCAGCAGATGGCACTGTTGTGATCAGGGGAGGCATCTGTAGACTGTATATCAGGAACTGGTAATTAAGTGAGAGGTAGCAATGGGGTCCCAGCAGGTCACAATGCGCAGAAAGTTTCAAGATGAGAGGGGTGAGGTTGATATGGGGCATGAAGACATAGACAGAAAACAGTTCAGTGGGGATACTAGGGATATCGACTGGAATACTGATGGATTCCAGTGTTAAAGGTAAAGAGAGGAGTGTAATCAGTGGGAGGGAACATTGGGCATAGTGAGGAATGAGGTGGAATAGCAGGGACTCTATCTTAATATGAGGGGGTTAGAGACTGTTAACTAGTAGAAATGGAGAGGCATCATTTTCACAGGCTGATGCAATGAGGCAATGAGAAAAGAAATTTGGAAAAAAATCACCAGGTGAGGTGTCTGAGGGAATGTGTGAGGAGTCAACTACTGCATTAAAGGGCCAATTAAAGGGGCATCTTAATTAGTGCTAGCTGAAGACGTGGAGATCAATGCTCATTTTTTGGGCACTCTAACTCACAGTGTGCAAGAATTCATTAGGGTTCAGGGCAATATTTGATTCAGGCTGATTGACCATTTGCCCATCACATAGCAATGTGTCAAGGTAAGAAGGAACAAACTATTATTAAGCAGGCTGGGCTGCAGGGTGCTCCAGACAACCCTATGCTGAGTCATTGGGATGTTCTTGGCTTAAACACTGGGCTGCATCTAGGCAAGAGCAGGCAGCCTGACAAAGGCCCTGACTGAGGTTCACAGCTCATGGCTGTACTCACCCAGATCAAAGTCTCTTTGTGAAGGTGCTGTAATATCGAGGGATGGGCTCTTGCCCTTGGGAAGAGATGACAGCTGCTTATTGTGCTACTGCCTGTAATCGGGAGGGGGTTATTTTGTTAGTTGGCCATTTTGTCGCTGACACACATTTCCAGAAAGGTCAGGACCTCTCGTCACTTTTGGTAAAATTCAGCACGGAGGATCGCAGCCTCTGAGTACATGGACCCCTAAATCCAAAGCTCTTACATGAACAGAATATATTCCAGTTTGCATTTCTCAGATGGAAGGGTGGATGACTTCATACCTCCACACACAGGGCAGAATTGCATGGAAGTGACGGTTGAAAAACCGGCAAGAGATCCACATTGCGTCCTTTGCCACCAAACCACAAGTCAGTTAGGCATCTGAAAGGCCACTGATGGGCCTTATCTCTGTGATCAGGACTTTGGGGATCACACCTGCACTGAGCTGCCAGCCAAAGGTAGGGAATGCCTCTCAGTGGTTATGCCTTCCCAATGCTAATCCTTTCATCATAGAACATAGAACACAGAACATTACAGCGCAGAACAGGCCCTTCAGCCCTCGATGTTGCGCCGACCAATTAAGAAAAAGCAATGACCCTCTATCCTAAACCATTCCCTTTTCATCCATAAACTTATCTACTAACCTCTTAAACGCCACCAAACTTGACGCATCTACAACTGCAGCAGGCAGGGCATTCCATACCCTTACCACCCTCTGGGTAAAGAACCTACCTCTGACATCCGTCCTATAACTACCACCCCTTAATTTAAAGCTATGTCCCCTCGTGCTAGCTTTCTCCATCCTAGGAAAAAGGCTATCACTGTCCACCCTATCTAAACCTCTAATCAACTTATATGTTTCAATAAGGTCTCCTCTTAGCCGCCTTCTTTCTAACGAAAACAACCTCAAATCCCTCAGCCTCTCTTCATAAGACCTGCCCTCCATACCAGGCAACATCCTGGTAAACCTCCTCTGTACCCTTTCCAGTGCCTCCACATCTTTCTTATAATGCGGGGACCAGAACTGTACACAATACTCCAAGTGCGGCCGCACTAGAGTTTTGTACAGTTGCAACATGAAACAGGCAATGAATGCCTTTTAAGGAGGGGCTCCCCTCCCCTCCTCCCACCCCCACCACCACCAGAGAAAACAAGAAACCCATTCAGGTTTATTTGTTGTGTTCCCCACATTTTGACAGGTCTTTCTGCAGCCGGGTTAATAATTATCACAGAGTGAGGCCCATATACGGTCTTTAGCTGTCTGAGTGGGAAGGTCAGCCATGAACCTGTCCACCCCAGACTTACTTGGGGTGGGGGAGGAATGGTGGCAGGGTACCACATCCTGCCCAATTAAATGCACCCCCCCCACCTCCAAACATGCCACTAGAAAGGGCAAAAGATCGCACCCACCAATTTCCATCACCTATTGTTTCGCCCCCTCATGTAGTCGGCTCAAGCTTCATTATAACTTCATATTCCCATCGACAAAATGAATTGTTACCAGTTAATTAACTTAAGCTGGGAGAGCCAGAGGATATAAATTGTTCTGACTGATCCAACACTAGAGATTAGAGAAAATGTTTAACTCTGCAAGGTAAGATGTGGTGGAGATGTCTTGCAAGAGATAATTAGAATTTGTTGATTTATATTACTGAGAAAAAGTGTTGGAGAAATCTGTAAGAATGGCATTAAAGGGTGATGGATGGCAAAACTAGTCCATGATCAATAATATAACAAGAAAGGAGTCATATTTTTTAGAAAGCACCTGAGCTGTGGTGAGGATCAAGTAAAACTTTATTACTAATTACTGCTCATCTCCAAGCAATTAATTGACATTTTACAGCATTCAGTCACTTGCAATTGACAGCATTTTCACTGATAACAGCATATTACTTATAAAATTATGTAATTTATATTCAGGTTATCTCAACAATCATAGTAAAATTTGTTATTATAAGCACAGCAAATCATTAGGGATCAACTGAGGTGCTTTTTCTTCAACGTCGAAGTTCGCACTGGAGGCATTACATGTTAATTTTCAGGCATTTGCTCCTTAACATCTGTTGTTCTGCAAATTGATTAGGTTTCCATGTGATAAAGTGGCACAGGTAGAACTAATAAAGAAACAAAGCACATAGCAACAATATGTTTAGTTATTTGACTCATAAGTAGATTTACATTAACACTGTACTGAAAGTCCCCTCATCACCATACTCTGGCACCTGTTCAACTGCACTAAGGGAGAATTTGCCATGGCCAATCCACCTAACCAGCATGTCTTTCAGAACGTGGGAGGAAACCAGAGCATTCAGACGAAACCCACATAGACACAGGGAGAACCTGCAGATTCCACACAAACGGTGACCCAAGCCGGGAATCGAACACAGAACCCTGGTGCTGGGAAATAGCAATGCTAACTACTGTGCCACTATGGATATATCACTTATCTAGTGGAAAATGGGATCTCACTTACCTCTGATTGTCCTACAGTTTGAATTACGGTGCATTTTTCCAGTTTGCTTTCATGACTGGTCAATGGGCAGTTAGTTTTTCCCAGGACAACATCAGCAATGAATATGTTTCCTTTAAGCACCTAGTGCAAAAGTAAAATGCATTTATTTTTGATATTTCTGTTCCAATGTTGCCTTTACAACAAAATGTTCATCACATCAGCTTGTTCTAGTTTTTAAAACCTGCCCCCCGTAAGAGAGGAAATATATTTGCACAATTCTATCCTCTTAAATTTCAATGAGATATTTTGATTAAAATAGCAGAACAGCAGTTGAAATTAGTACTGTGGTACAATCCCTGTAGTTGCATTTTCATCATCAATGTATGCTTCTTATTATGAACTTATTAAAGCATCACATTAAGTAGTGTCCACTAAAGGCAGAACACACTATCATTTGTCACTGTAAAAGATGCTGTCAATGATACCTTTATATCGGCATTCACGATTTGCAAAACTTTGTAGATACTTTTTGTCTTCTTGCTCATCTCTTCCGCAGCAAGTCTTGCTGCAGTTTGGAACTCCTTGTTATTTGATTCAACTTCCAGGAGCGTAGGCTGGCCATCGATCCTCGGGTCGAAATCAGGATCTTCCCTTACATCTGAAGGAGGAAAAGCAGAGACTGAAACAAGAACAAGAGAGAAAATAGTGAGAAGACTCTGCCAGCCAGCCATGATCTCTCTGCCTCTGTTTCTGGCTTAACGTATGCAGATGTGTGAGCAACGTGTTGGCCCGTTTTTATAGTACCTGCAGTGAAGGGTGTGACAATGTGATAATTTTTGACTGTATGCTTTGTCACCACAGGTTGAGCAAAACTGATAGGATACAAGACCGCAGGCTGAACTAGATCAGATTGAAATTGAAGATTCTGTACCTAAATATTTAACTATTGTGCAGGATCCAAAGAAGTCAAGTAATTTCCTCACACAAACAGTAGCATTCTATGTGTTTTTATCTTTACCAAGTGTAAGGACAAATCACTCATGGCTCCTTTATCAGATGCACTTCCCATTTCACTCACAGCCAAATATCAGGACACAGTAGTCAGCTCACTACTTGTAGCTGGCGAATTCCAAAATCTGCCTGTTTGTGAAGGAAAATCACCATGGAAGCTGCAGTTCATGATAAAATTTCAAAGGTTCATTAATGTCAGGAGCCTATCGCTCCTTCCTTATCCTCTAGCCATCTATCCTTAGCAACCGAGTTATACTCGGGGTGGGGAGAAATCTTACCATTTCGCCCCACTGGCTGAAGGGCAGGTTAGGGCAAACCGGTAAAATTGCGAGAGAACTAAGAAATCGGTCTAGGTGGAGATCGTGATCGATTGCGGAGGCCAGCAGTACAAGGGTGAGAGTTTTGGCCACAAAGGCTAATTAAAAAGATCATCTGTACTTTCAGGTTAGTTACTGGTTGATTTTTACTGGCTTTGTAGAAGTGTTTGGTGGTTAGACCCTTGATTTAAAGTTACTGAAGTGGACAGGGAATGGTATGGGAAGTGCTGAATGTCAAGGATTGCTCCTAAACTGTGGCTTGTATTCCCTTTGGTCTGCATCCGTGACAGAGAAAATGAGCAGAGGTGACACAGAGGAGAACAAGCTGCTTAAAGAGGGAGCAGGAGGAAGAGGAGAAGGTTATAGCCACCTAGTGCATTCAGGGAGCAATTCTCCATCTATTACCTCAATGGGGATTCATGTATTAGACACTTCCATTCCCCTGAAGAAATTGCAGAAATCTGATCATAGAAATCTACCCCCTGTTACTAACAAGCCTGCAGCCTCAGAGGGTTCCAGTGCCAGTGGCAGTGGAAATGATCTTTCTGACATTAGGCTGATGGAAGTTTCAAAGCAAATGCTTTCAATGGCTTCTGAATGTTCAGCAGTCATAAAAGGCGCTATGTGTATGTAAATCTTCCAATCTTTTCCAAAGCGCGGCTGTGAGACAAAGAATTTTGGGAAGCTCAAGAAATGCTGAGCTTTTTCATGTTGCTGGCTGCTATCTAAAAATAAAGCAATGGAATTAATTGTCCATTGTGATGCACTGGTGAGTTGCAGGCCAGGAAATTTGACTCATATCAATCAAAGCTTTCATCCTCACCTTGGTAAGCACTGGTCCTGATTCTGTCTCAGAGCTGGGGGTCGAAGTCAGACTGGACAATACAACACAGTTCTTTCAAGGAATTCTTAAAGATAGATATTAGATGGAGAAGATTCCATATTTTTAATAGAACCTATCTTATTTTCTTCCCATATATATAAGTAGGTGAAAAACCTGGTGGGTTCCTCCACATCAGATAGTAAAGATTAAAATCTAACCCACCATTTCCTCAAGTACATCTACTCCAACATCTCAAAATACATCTTCCTTGGCCTGTTTAAGTGGGTTGTAAAGAATCATCCTTAACAACAAATACCTTTCATTTATATAGTACCCTCAACATAGTGAAAGATATAAGGCATTTCTCAGGAGCACAAATTACCACTGAACCAAAGGAAGATACATTAGGAGAACGTGCTCAAACAAAAAAATATGTTCTAAGAAGGGCCTGAAAGGAATTGAGAGAGTTGGAAATGGAAGTGAGTCAAGACATATGTCGGGACACTAAATCCCGGGAACTGTGCTGGCAATCCAGTGGGTACAGTGCCATCCTTACCTAGCCTCAGACCTACAACATTGCACTGCTCATCATGGACTCAGTCTTTACCACGGTGGAGACTATGCTGACAGAGCGGTACAGTGGCACAGTGGTTAGCACTGCTGCCTCACTGCACCAGGGACCTGGGTTCGATTCTGGCCTCAGGTCATTGACTGTGTGGAGTTTGCACGTTCTCCCTGTGTCTGCGTTGGTTTCCTCCCACAGTTCAACAATGTATGGGTTAGATGGATTGGCCATGCTACATTGTCCCTAGTGTCAGGGGATTAGCAGTGTAAATATGTGAGATTACAGGAAAAAGACCTGGGTGGAATTGTGTTTGGTGCAGACTCGATTGGCCAAATGACCTCTGTCTGCACTGTAGGGATTCTATGACAGGTTGAGGGTTAAAGGGCAAAGGTCAGGGATTGGACATACAAAATGTAAGGCATCGATCTAACTAAAACTCCATCATTCTCTTTTTCTTATCTCCCTCCGATCCCACTTTCTTTTCTCTCATAGGTTCAGAATGCAGTCCTGATTATCCAGCCCCAAAGGCAGAGTACGGAGAAGTACACAGCTTGCAGATTCTGTTTCTTTAATAAGGTGGTCCTGGCTGTGCATTTCACCCACAGCCTGGTCAACGAAAAATAAAGTAAGACCAAGGGAACTGTAAAGAGACTATCTAACATCTCTTCTGCCTTTCTTGCAGAGCCTTGAGGCCTTCAGCCACAGATAGAAATCCTGGTTAAAAACTGTCAGTGTAACTTTATTCCCCCCATAATAAATTCCTATTTCAATGGTAATAATGGAAAAAGCCTATGTAAACATGTCACATTGTAGTTCCATGCTCCCACTACCAAGGCCATTGCAGCATGTCGCCACAGCCAACAATTACCTATATTTCCAATTGAGGATGTGGGGTCATCATCTCAAGATAAGTGATCAGCCAGTTTGGATTGAGATGAGGAAAAATGTCTTCATTCAGGATTGTGAATCTTTGGCATCATCGACCACAGGGAGATGTTGAATATATTTGAAATTGAGATCAGTAGATTTTCAGACATGAGGGAATTGAGGGATAGTGTGGGGAAATGGACTAGAGATAAAAAAAATCAGACA
This sequence comes from Sphyrna mokarran, assembly GCA_024679065.1. NCBI lineage: Eukaryota > Metazoa > Chordata > Chondrichthyes > Carcharhiniformes > Carcharhinidae > Sphyrna > Sphyrna mokarran. Next base: position 20,352,714 of record JAGIQG010000012.1, on the reverse strand, counting down.
TTACTGTATTGAATGGATGGGCAGGCTCGAGAGGCCAAATGACCTATCCTGCTCCCATTTATTCTATCCTTATGAAAGCCAGAAAAGACTGGAGCTTAGAGCCTAGGGAGCTGAAGGTGGTTGGTGAAGGAATTGGTAGATAGGTAAGGGATCAGAATTGGAGAAACACAAAGTTCTCAAACTATTGTAAGGCTTGATGAGATTACACAGTCTATTTGCTGTGTGAATTTTCTGCTGTCTAAATGAAATTCCATGTCGACACTATTACTTTTTACTTTGTTAAGGGAGGCCCAAGCTGTAGATACAAGCAGGAGGGTAATACTCATAGAGTTCAAAAGTTTTAAGGATGGACAATTGGAATAAAGCTGGGAGAGTTGGGAATGTATGCACATCCTGCAAATAAAGTAGCATAACCAGCAAACGCAGGTATTACTTAAACAACCAACAGTTTTTATCTACTCCTACAACTATAAATCTTCCCTCAGAATCATAGAATCCCTACAGTACAGAAGGAGGCCATTTGGCCCATTGAGTCTCCACCAAATCTGACAGAGTTCCTTTGCCTAGGATCTCTCCCCCATCCTATCCCCATATCGCTGACAGTCACCATGGCTAATACATCTAACCTACACATCTTTGGGTACTAAGGGGCAATTTAGCACCGCCAATCCACCTAACCTGCATCTCTTTGGACTATGGGAGGAAACTGAAGCACCTGGCGGAAACCCATGTAGAAAAAAGGGACTAATAATTGTTCAAAGAGTTAGTAACAATAATTATTTCTGAGAATGTGTCATGGTGCTAAAAATGGTGCTCATTAACTTTGACTTTGAGGCCTTAATGAGCCCAATGTAAACTTCAGTGAGTTCCACCAGTCAAACAAGAGCACATTATACACAATGGATATAGGGTAGGGCAAGAATGAAGCTTCAATAGGCACAGGTGGAGATGGCCCACACCCTGTTCAGCCTTAGTGAGCACACCTATTTACTGACACCATTCAAATATCACATTTTGATATTATCAGAGATATAACAATTTACAAACATGATAAATCAGGTGTAAAGATCAATTTCCAAAACTCATTGTAATTCAGTGTAAATATTTGCACATGGTGAATGATTTGATTTCTGATATTGAAGTTGTTTCAATTTGATTTATATTTAGTCACACAGTATCGCTCGTCATTTTTGGAACCTTCTTTGTGCCAAATTGAATGTTTGATTTTTCAAAGGATCGCAAATATTTATTTCCCCCCAACCCTGAATGTTTGTAAATGCCTTTATTTGTCAAATGCTTTGTCCAAACCCTGAAAAAATAACTTATTGGTGCAGGCCCGATGGGCCAAATGGCTTCAATTTGCACTCATAGGATCCCCACAGTGCACAAGGAGGCCATTCAGCCCATTGAGCTTGCACTAACAACAATCTCACACAGGCCCTATCCCTGTAACCCCATGTATCATTTACCTTGCTAACTCCTCCCGACACTAAGGGGCAATTTAACATGCCCAATCAATCTAACCCCACATGTTTGGAGTGTGGGGGGAAACCAGAGCACCAGGAGGAAACCCACACAGACACAGGGAGAATGTGCAAACTTCACACAGACAGTGGCCCAAGCCAAAAATTGAACCCAGGTTCTTGGAGCTGTGAGACAGCAGTGCTAACCACGGTACCACTGTGCTACCCAAACTGTAAGGATTTTATAATTCTATGACCATGTCAACAGGATCTGTCACTTAACCTATCAAGGAGATCTAGTCAAAACAGGCAATGATAATAGAGTAAAATAATGACAAGCAAAGACCACTGTGAAGTCCTTCACTGATAATGTGCAGTGTGTGTGGAAAGGAAGAGAAATCCCCAATTACTCTGTGAATGTATCTGTTTCTCTCAATTCGATTGATTCTTAGTTGACAGTACTCACTGGGCAAGCGCGGAAGGCAAGTTAGCCTTATGCCTGGATTTCACTCAAAGCACAAGGAGCCGCATATTGTGACCAGGCACTTCTCGTTGCTCAAAGAGCTGATGCTTTTTCATGAAATGCCTTCAACCAACCTATCGCTGTCATTGGCAAATCTTGCACCAGCATTGTTCTGAGGTTGTTAATTTGATTTGATTTATTATTGTTATATGTATTAGCATACAGTGAAAGTATTGTTTCTTGCATGCTATACAAAGCACACAATTCATACAGAAGGAAATGAGAGAGTGCAGAAAGTAGTGTTACATCATAGCTAAGGTGTAGAGAAAGTTCAACTTAGTGCAAGGCAGGTCCATTCAAAAGTCTGACGGCAGCAGGGAAGAAGCTGTTCTTGAGTCGGTTGGTACGTGACCTCAGACTTTTGTATCTTTTTCCTGACGCAACAAGGTGAAAGAGAGAATGTTCGGGTTGCATGGGGTCCTTAATTATGCTGCTTTGCCAAGGCAGCAGGAAGTATAGACAGAGCCAGTGGATGGAAGATTGGTTTTAGTGATGGGTTGGGCTATATTCACAACCTTTTGTAGTTTCTTGTGGCCTTGGGCAGAGCAGGAGCTATACCAAGCTGTGATACAACCAGAAAGAATGCTTTTTATGATGCAGCTGTGAAAGTTGATGACAGTCCTAGCTGACACGCCATATTTCCTTAGTCTTCTGTCAGCATTGGAGCACCAAGTTGGCAATAATCTGGACAATTAAGAACTTGAAGCTCTTGGCCCCTTCTTATCTGTCCCTGTTGATACAGAGGGGCATGTTCTCCTTTACACTTCCTGAAGTCGATGACAATATCTTTCCTTTTGTTGACATTGAGAAAGACATTATTGTCACTGTACTAGTTCACCAGATTCTCTCATTCCTGTACTATCTCATTCCTGTAAGTATCCTTTTATAGCTAGACCCACAAGGAAGTTGTTGAGAACTTCATTACAAATGACAGAAATTTGTTTTGATGCTGGCTTAGGTTCCTTGGTCTAATTCTCAAATTTGTAATTTCCTTTGCAACAGCTATCAACAGTGAAATGATTAAAACTGCCAACATGTAAGAAGCCAGAATTAGAAGAGCGAAGAAGTTATATGGCTGGAGGAAATTTCAGAGATCAGGAAGGTGTGATGCCATGGAGTGATTTGAAAACAGAAATGTGAAGGTTAAAATTGAGGCAATGTAGATCAGAGAGCACAGGAGTGATGGATGAATGGGATTTGGCATGGCTGAGGCTTCAGGCAGCAGAATTTGAAATGAACTCATAGGAACATAGAAAGAATAGGAGCGAGAATAGGCCAGTTGACCTTTCGTGCCTGTTGATCATTCAACTCAATAGTCTGATCCCGCCTTCCCCCGCCCCACCATACCTTTTGATCTCCTTTGCCTCAAGAGATTTATCTAAGCCCTTCTTGAAAACATACAATGTTTTGACTCCAATTGCTTTCTGCGCTCATGAATTCTATAGTTTTACCACTCTTTGTGGGAATAAGCCTTTCATCTCAGTTCTTAAAGGCTTACCCTGTATCCTTAAACTATAACCTCTGGTTTTGGACATCCATACCATTGGGAACATCCTTCCTGCATCTACCCTGTCCAGCCTGTTGGAATTTTATAGGTTTCTAGAAAATCCCTTCTCATTCTTCTAAACTCCAGTGAATATAATTCTACCCAACTCAACCTCTCCTCATACATGAGTCCCACTATCCCAGAAATCAATCTGGTAAACCTTCTCAAGTTAATGAAGGGCACAAGAAGGGCAGCCATCTTAAAAATTATTGGCTGAGATTTTAGTAGCAAATGAGAAGAGGGAGAAGTAGGTATGGCTGAAACGAGACCTTGGAGGGATTTGAAAACAAGAATGAACATTTTAGAATCAATAGAGGGAGTCAATGCAGGCCAGTGAGCAGAGTAGTGAGAGATAAACAGGACTGTGGTGCGAGAAAACAGATGTTGGGGTGTTGGATGAACTGAAATTTATAGAGGGTAGAATCTGTGAGAGTGGCCAGGAATGCTTCAAAATACTCCAGTTTAGAGATAAAAATGCACAAACGAAGGTTTCAACAGCCAGTGAACTGAGGTTGAACTAAGTCAGACGAGGGCAGAGGTGGAAATAGATGGTCTTACTGAAGACACGAATATGAGGTCAAAAATGCATCCCAGGTTCATCTATGACACCAAAATTGCAGACAGAATGGCTTAGACCAAAATTTTCCAATCTCACCAAAGCTAGCAGACATTGAAATGTCTTGCTGCATCCTCCATGGGGTCCTAGAAGATCAGTAAGTCCCAGTCTTAGGTCCCACAGCTCTCTGCCTGAGATCAGTGAGGGGGTAGGGGGGGTCCTCTGCCACTCTGCCTGGGATCAACAAAGAGGAATGGGGAGTCTGTTGCCACATTGCCTGGGATCAGTGAGGGGGAAGGAGGGTCTGTTCCACTTTGCCTGAGATCAGTGAGAGGGAAGGGGGGGGGGGTCTGCTGCCACTCTGCCTGAGATCAGTAAGGGGGAAGGGGATCTGTTGCCACTCTGGCTGAGGTCAGTGAGGGTGAAGTGAGTTTGCTGCCATTCTGCCAGGGATCAGTCTGGGTGGTGAACTGGGTAGGGGGATAAGGGAATCAATAATATTGTGGGGGTGGGACAATGTCAATGGGGAGTAAGGGGGAAGCATTATCTGGCCCAAGAGCGATTGGTGGGGAGCCGCATTCTACCTTTTCTTTCTGTGCATTTGCAGTTGGAGGTATCAATAGGAGCTGCATGGTTTTAGGCACGTTAAGCCCCATGCATGGGCTTGTGCAGAGTGATTCAGACATGCTGCTGTTTTTTCAGGCAGACTGCATATGGGGGCGCCCAGAATGGATCTAAAACTTAGATCTGAAACACTCCCAGTTTCAAGTCCACCCAGCATTTAGAATCAAAATGGTAAAATAGGGCCTTTAGCGTCAGGCCGGGGAGAGGAATCATATGCATCATATGTGACTGAGTATATGTGACTGAGCTCCCGTCTGTATGCTGTCATATACTGCCATCATGTGGAAATATCGGCATTGGACTGGAATGGGCACGATAAGAAATTTCACAGCACCAGGTTGAAGTCCAGCAACTTTATTTGAAATCACCAGCTTTCAGAGCACTGCTCCTCCATCAGGTGAGTGACGCATACACTGTGATTGCGACTATTTGAGTGATGGTCCAGTGGGATAAGAGTGTGGTGGCTGGAGACTGGTCTGGGCAGGTGATTCCCAGAGTGAAGGTGGCGCAGTAATTTCCGGTGCTCTGCAACTCCTTGCACAAACCTGCAGCTGCTGGAAATCTGAAATAAAAACAGAAAATGCCAGAAATGCTCAACATTGCCATCAACCTGAAACATTCGAAGGAATTTTACCACCCCGCCCACCACAGGAATTGGAGAAGGTGAAAGTCGGAACGTGAGAAGATCCATTGAACTTTGGCAGGATTTTACAGTTTCAGGATGAGTGAAGCCAATAAAATCCTGCCAGTAAACATTATTTCTTCCTCCACAGATGCTGTCAGACCTGCTGTGTATTTCTGTTTTAAATTGCATGCTATCTTCATGGCCATGATTAATGTCCTGCTCTGTGTTTGGTCTGTTCCCCTATGTAGCCTTTGGTCAGAACTCCATAGATGGTGAAGTTTTCTGATATTCATTTGGAACAATGATCTAGGAGACCCCAGCAGAGACAAATGGGTGAGAAATTAGGATCGTTTGCACCCATACTTCAGTTAATTGAGTATCCTTGGAATACCAAACTAGGTTCCATGGCACATGGAGCTTTAGGACAAATTGCGCTGGATGCCATGCTGTTAAGTGTGTTGGCAGATACAGTGAATAGTTGCTGTGCTGACTTGATGCCAGTTTGGAGCTTAATGGTCCAGCAACATCCTCTCTTAATTGCACACGCCCAGACACTTGTCCAGTGCTTCAGAGGGATCATTAACTACTTACAGGTTAGTTGCTTCTTGATATCTTGTGACTGTTCGTTTGGTTCTGCAAGTGACTGGTGCTTTCTCTAGTTGTTGAAATCTATAGGGTGTGATATGGCAGGTGCTAAAGAAGTTTTTTGCTGACTTCAAGGCTTCGGTGCCAACCAGTTGCTCCTAGACATGGGTGCATTCCCCTTAAAATATAGGATGAGAATTAATAGAAGTAACTCAACAGGACAAGCTGCTGGAAGAGGGAGGAGAAGCAACAGGTGTTCCCCTTTCAACAGTGGCCAGATACACCCAGGACATTTAGATAACAATTTTCCCAGCTGAGAAATGTCAGATGTCTGTACTTCAGTAAGGACATCCTCCCTGAATACTGCAGCAGCTACAACTGTAACCTCAGGGCAGGACAAAGATCGCACTGCAATGGTGACTATAGCAATGAACATTTCTATGCCTAGCTCTTTTCAGGTTGGGAATATTTTCAACATCTCACAGTTTGCCATTCACTGTAATACAAGAGAAGTCACCAAGACTCTGTTCAATTGAGAGCTGACTAAATATTATTCTCTCTTGCCAAGAAAGGTAGAGTGCCTAAATGACTTTGCTGGAACTGCAGGTTTCTCCATGGGAATTAGATGCTACAGATTGTACGCACAATGTTTTGGAGGTGCCAACTCTGCCCTGTACCAGAATCAAAGGGGGTTCCACTCTCTCGATGTCCAGCTGGTTTGTGAGTATACCCAGTGAATTGCCAGTGCAAGGTATCCTGGCCTTCATTCTGCAGCTACTGCTGTGTTATCTGCAACATGGGAAGAATTTACAGGCCAGTGAAGATTCGTCAGCAAGATTCCTCATTGAAGTGGCTTAAAGCTGAAGCTGGAATGTCTTGCACCAAGTTTCAGGGCACAAGCTCAGAATTGAAGCTATGATTAGGGTAGTGAAATCCCATTCCTAACCCTCCAGACAGCAGTTTCCTACTACTCAGGAATTCTGATTTAAAAACAAAAAATCTTTCATGGAAAGTGGGAGTCACAAGTAAGTTATTGGCCATCCGTAATTTTCATTGGGAATGAGCCCATGTTCCAACAGTACACCTGTAAAACAATGCTTTAACAGAGAGAGTTTGAGGATTTTGACCCAGTGATGATGATGGAACAGTGGTATATTTCTAAGAAGGATGATGTATGATATGGAGAGGAATTAGGAGTTAGTGGCCTTCTCGTGTATCTGCTGTCCTTGTTCTTCTATGGGATGAAGGTCAAGGGTTTGGAAGGTGCTGGAGAAGAAACTTTGGCAGGTTGCTACAGTGCTTTTTGTAGATGGTGCACACTGCAGCCACGTTGTGCTGCTAGTGGGGTGATCAGTTAGGCAGCTTTGTCCTGGTTGGTGCTGCACTCATCAAGGAAAGCGGAGATTATTCTATCATACTTCTGATTTGTGGCTTTTAGATGGAACAAAGGCTATGGGGAGTCAAGGAGGTGAGTTGTTCAGCCTCTGATCGGCCCTGGGTAGCTACAATATTTATGAGGCTGGGGTCCCAGCCAGTGGCAATCCCCAGGGCATTGATGGTTTAGACTTTAATGCATGTAGTTAGACTCTCTCTTGGTGATCATAGTCATTGCCTGACGTTCATGTGACCTGAAAATGACTTGCCACTTATCGGACCAAGTGGCAAAACTGCAAAACTTTGATCTGACCTTTTGGTTGTGGTATCATTTAGCCTTGCCCATAGTCTGCTGCTTCAGCTGTTCAGCATGTGTTGTAGTTTCACCAGGTGGGCACCTCATTTTAGGTGCTGGGCCCTAGCATGCTCTTCTGGACTCCTCATTCAACCAGGCGTGGCTTATCTGGTTTGATGGTAACGGTAGAGTCAGAGATGTGCCAGAGTGGTCTGCCCGGCAATAAATTCTGCTGCTGCCGATGGCCCACAACACCTCATGTATCCCCAGTCCAGAGCTGCTAGATCAGTTCTGAAGTTATTCCATTTAGTATGGTCACGCAACTCAACGGAGGCTAACCTCACTGTGAAGTTGGGACTGTTTGTGCTTACTCCTACCAGGACTGTCATGGACAGATACATCTGTGACAGGTAGATTGGTGAGGGAGAAGTTAAACACCGCTCACCACTTGCTGCTGACATTGTTTAGCAGATAAGTCTTTCAGGAATGCTATGGAGCTACACTTGGTGATAAAAATTGAAGTCACTGACCCAGGATAAATGCTGTGCCTGTTCCCGATGTATTCATCTTGAAGGAGTACTGGTAAATCAGCTGACAGAGAGCAGATACTTCCCACATTATATCCTCCAGATTCAACATTATCCATAGAATTTTCAGAAGCCAAGATGGTGTATTTCAAGGAACATAGCTGCCATGGTGAGACTATTTAATAATATCTTGTACCAGATACAAGACCTAAAATTGCAAGGGATTTTGGCTGCCAATTTATTCCATGCTTACTGCTTGGTTTTACCTAGCTTCACACAACCATATCACCCTTTATTGATCCCATGCAAACTCAATGGTCAGGCTTTATCAGGCTGCACAGTTTGCTATATAATGCAAAGACTCACATTTTACATCAAACCATTCATGCACAAGATGAGATTGCAGAAAATGACGGCATCTGTGCCCCATAGTGCGACCCCTGATTCAGAAAACTGTACTGGGATTCCCAGCCAATATCTTCATCACACTGGATTAATCACGATGAGTCCAACGATGTGCAGATTAGCTTGATTGACTTAGTAAATTGCCTCTTAGTGTCAGAGGGACTAATGGTATAAATATGTCAGGCTACAGGGATAGGGGCTGGGTGGGATTGTGGTTGATGCAGACTCAATAAGCCTAATGGTCTCCTGCTGCACTGAAGGGATCTGGTACTAGGTTTAACCTGAGCCTCATGCACACACAAAAACTGGAACAGGGAACCATAATGCTGCTGTTGAGTGAAACTTCTCAGCTCCTTAGTTCTGGTAAGATTGAGTTAATTTGGATGATGAGAACTAATTCCCAGCACAGACACTGGTGCTACCACTGCTCTTTGCACTTTGTCTAAGACTGTGAGGTGAGATCATCTAAATTATATCCTCTGCGTGCATGATGATTTGCTGAAGTAGACTGTTATCTACTGATGAGATAATAGTCTACTTCATTTTGAGAATGATGCCAAAATTGTATACGGACAAAGATGAACTTTCCTTTATACAGCAACACTCTGCCCACTGACTGACTAGCTGGAGCTCAGTCCGAGGACCAATACTAGCAAGAAGAAAGTTCCCAATCATCCCAGCCAGTTCAATGGGTAGACAATGAAACTCTTAGTTCAAAAGTTGTAGTTTTGAGATTTTCTTCATTAAAAACTGTTTTATTCAAAAGTCATTAATATTGATTTTTTTAACAACATGTTATAAATTGTAAGTCTGAGGCAGTGCCCATTGCAAGTTCCACCTGGATTCATTCCCAGATTTGTTTATTATGTTGTGAAACAGCTTTCTTATTTCATTATTGATGTCTAAGTGTAATTTGACTGCACTCTGATTCTCCCAATGGAACTAAATTATATTTTAATTTAACTTCAAAGAATTAGGGGATTGCTATCACTGAGTGCATCCATGTATGTGTGGAAATGTTCCCTCTAGTGGTACAGCATCGATAGGTGCAGCCCCAGTCATACAATTGATTTACAAATATATTGGACCATCAGTCCTATTCACTCTGTTGTGATGCCCTATGCAATCTTTCCTTAGTCACCCAGAGCTATAGAACTTACAAGGAGAAGCACAAAAAAAGTGATAAAATCCAAGTCAAATAAATGAGGAAAATTCTCCTCCAACCCTTTTAGGTAATCAGATATTAATATTGCAACATGCTCACCTCTTACAGGAAATGATTAACACCCAGCCAGAAACAGGTCCCTCTCTCCCATGATGGAATGTGACCCCCAAAACACAGTTCACCACACAGGTTCACAACCTCTTTCATAAGTTCATCGCTCTTTAGGCATAGAAGGTGAGAGCAAATCAGAAGTTCACTCAACCAACATGTATAACCTGTTACAAATCAACACACATCTTTTTGGGGGGTGTGAATTATGTGAAACTTATTGGAATAAGGCAGCTACTAACATAAGAAGAGGCACATCTTATTTCTGCTTCACCCTGGCTCGGAAGATCAGGGATCCCATTTAACAGCGGGTGTTTCAGACCTTCATGAGCACGAACAGAGTAAGGCACATCCACATGACACCCATCCTCAAATGGCCTAGCTGAGCAGGTAGTCCAGACATTCAAAAGTGGCATAAAGAAACAAACCAGAGGTTCTCTGGAAATAAAACTTGTAAATTTCCTTTTTAGTTATAGAACTTTGTTATATCTAACAATGGGAATAGCCCTGTTAGAGCTATTGCTGTGCTAACAGCTTTAGACTAGACTTAGCCTGACATTCAGAGACTGGATAGAGACTTCAAACAGGGAGATACAATCCATATGAGGAACTTTGGCAATGGCTCTCTGTGGATTCTGAGAGTTATTTTGGAGAAAACAAGGACTGGTGTCCTACACAGTAAAAACCAGACAGAAGGCCTTAAGGAAGCACGTAGAACACCTCCCATCACAGGGAATCCTCCGTAGGGGTAACTGTCTCTACGAATGCACCAGCATCAGCATCCTTCACATCAGCCAGTGGACAGGAAACCTCACTCTCTAAAAGCTCAAGACCCAATCATCTAAACGATGAAGATTTTGGCTCCGACATCAAGACAGAAGCAGAGGACACTCAGTCAAAGCTCGCCACCAAGGACGAGCGCTCAGTAGTGGTTTTCTGATGCTCTTCGTAGAAGAGATGTTTATCTTTCCATTACATGTCCCCCCAGCTTCACTCTATAAGTGATGGAAATGAGGCCACAGGCAAAGAGAGCAGAGAAGGCAGAGGAGTGAAGGAGAATCTTTGGGCTCGAGGGATGGGAGGAGATGTGATAACCCCCACGAGATCAATGGGGAAATCACTGATTGAGCTCCCTGTGGGGCTCGTTGAGAATGAATTCCCCTTTGTAACAGACAGTGACCTGTCCAAGTGGAACGCAACACCTGAGCCTTTTATAAGGCAGGTCCAGCACTGACAAGCGAGGGTCCTCACTGTGAAAGTGTGGATAGATACCATGGTGCTGAAAACCAAAGACTGGACATTTCCAATCTTCAGAGATAAATTCTGTGAGAAACAACCCTTGGAGGATCAGAGTGCTGAGCTGACAGGATATTGGGAGATTAAGTCCAGTGAGTTTTCTTGCTGCTCTCCATCTTACCTGATGCCGTTTATGACACTGCTGCTAGCTGGCACTGAGGGAATCACAGGTAAAACTGTGGCACCACTGCCTAACTACAGTACTTGTTAATTTGCTCTCTACTGAAATTTATAGAACACTATCTGAAACAAATGACAAGACTGCCATCTCTTGGAAGAATAGGGAACATCCAGCATTTTTGAAAGCATTGGGAAATAGGGAGAGTTGTGTTGACTAGTCACAAGTCACAGAAGGTCAATCATTTAATTTCATTGGGTGAGACAGCTGCTCTTAGAGAATTATGGTACTCCAGGACTAAAAAAGTCTTGGTGGGAGTAGAAAGGTGAAAGGACTGTTCACAATGCCATAAGAAAGACACAGGTGACTCTGAGCCACTTCATGTCAACAGATGAGCCTGGGGAGTGGTTGCAATGATGGCCAGCTTCGTTGGCAATCATGCCCAAAATGTCATCCAGTGTAGAGGATAAATGATTTCATCCATTCCATCAGGATATGTCATTCTTCAAATCTCTCCAATATCTAATTTTCGTCATGACATCATGCACGCAAAGGGCTGTTCTCTTCAGGGAACACACACAGCCATCAGCAGAGGACACATCAATACTCTTTGTCTGGCAAAGACTTTCACATCTATTATGTTGCTCACACTCCATTCTCTGGTCTTTCTGGGGATGGCTTACCACATACAAAGCACATGCATCCACACCAACCCCATCCCTTCTCTTCAAATGTCTTTCTTTTGTAATACAGAGCAACTTGGCACACAACAGGATGTGAAAAGTTGCAGACTGGAGAGAGATGGCCAACTTCATTGCTCTCACTGAGTTCGGGGGGGCTACAGCTGAGCTGGCTGAGGAGGTATTGCTCCTGTGCCAGTTCCTGTGGAGTTGAGGTTGCATTGACCAGAAACTCATTTGGACTAGTCATTTAAATACTGTGGCTGCCAAAGCAGGTTAAAGGCTCAGAATCCTGTGGGTCCTATGCCAGTTTTTAAACTGTTGGAGTCTCTGGGGTGTTGATACACTCAGTAACAAGTCTCACAACACCAGGTTAAAGTCTAACAGGTTTATTTGTAGCAAATGCCACCAGTTTTCGGAACTGGCTGTTCTTTTGTCAGGTGGGCCGAAGGAACAGCCAGTTCCAAAAGCCAGTGGTGTTTGCTACAGATAAACCTGTTGGACTTTAACTCTGGTGTTGTGAGACTTCTTAGTGTGTTTACCCCAATCCAAAGTCAGCATCTCCACAGCACGTATCGGTAAACCCACAGTGCTGCTAGGGAGGGAATTCCAGGATTTCAGCCTAGAAACAGTAAAGGAACAATGATATATTTCCAAGTCAGTGTGCTGAGTTACTTGGAGGAGAACCTCCAGGTAGTAATATTTCCAGGTATCTGCTGCCCTTTTCATTCCAGTCAGTAGTGCTGCCTAAGAGCCTTGGTAAGTTCCTACAGTGCATCTTGTAAATGGTGTCACTGTTTATGGTGGTGGAGGGATTGAATGTTTATGGAAGAGTTAGCAATCAAGTGGGTTGCTTTGTCCTTGATGGTGTTAATCTCCTGGTGTCAGGCCCACCTGACGAAGAAACAACCAGTACTGAAAGCTAGTGGCGTTTACTAGAAATAAATTTATTTATTTCTAGTTAGACTTTAACCTGGTGTTCTGAGACTTCTTACTGGGTGTATCTATATCCTAGGGACTCCAACAGTTTAAGAAGGCAACTCACCACCATCTTCTCAAGGGCAACTGGGGATAGAAAATAAATGCTGGTCTGGCCAGCAATGCTCACCCATGCTAAAATTGCCCGTGAGTGTCATGGGATGTGTAGGTTAGAGGGATTATCAGGTAAATGTGTAGGGTCATGGGGATAGGGCCTTGGTGGGATTGTGGTCAGTGCAGACTTGATGGGCTGAAGGGCCTGTTTCTGCACTGTAGGGTTCTATGTTCTATGATACGAGAATAAATAGAAGTTTATTGAAATAAGTCATTTCATATTTCATAGAACTCATTTTGCAAGTTTCAGGCAAGAAAAGACATCAAACCCAACTATGCACATAATCCTTAGAGAAACTAATAATGGTTAGAGAGTGATTCAGACTTCCAGTTAGTTAGTGGCTAAACAGAATGACACAATAGCTGGGATTTTCCTGTAGAAGACAGGGTAACAAAGATTCCCATTCTACTATTTACTTATACGTAAGATGCAACCTCACCCAAATAATGAATGAAACACAACTTGTTAAGAAACGGGGGAGGAGTGGAAAATAACACCAGAAACCTGTACACTAATAAACACCACCATGAATGGCAGCCTTTATGCCAAGTTGCATAAATGTGTGGCTTACTTTGGGTACAACATTCTTCCAGTATCTGATGTCTACAGTGAGTTAGTCATATTTCACTACTCCTTGAGGTATTTCTGCTCACTTGAAAAAGGCAACTCTGGGCTATTTGCCAAAACAAGAGACAAGCTGCGTGGATGAGACATATGAATCAATACATTAACTCACTTTCAGCTTGAATTGCTTCAAACATTCTTGTTGTTGGCTATGACACAGGGATGATGGTATTGGACTGGAGTGGACAAGATAAGAGGTCACACCACACCAGGGTTATAGTCCAACAGGTTTATTTGAAATCAATTTGTGACTTCAAATAAACCTGCTGAACTATAACCTGGTATCATGTGCCTTCTCGTATTCTCGTTGTTGTGCTATACTTCTATGTAGTTGTGACTATGTCCTACGTACACCACCAGATAGGAACTGATATAATGGATCACATTACAACTAGGCTGTAGTGTACCCGGATAAGATCTGTTAGTAAAAACTCTGCAGGATTGTACCTGAGCCAACTAATCTTCATGAATAAAGAACTCACATTTAAATAAAGAACTCCCATTTAATTTTGCCATTCCCAGTTGAGTTGATACATTTGTGGTTTGCAAAGATAGTATATAAGTGAAACTTGTTCACCATGAGCAATGGTTAAAACATCATCAGAATTTCAACCGAATAATTATTGATCTATGTACAATATCACAGAATGTTGAAATATTTCTCAGCACCAGACTGTGGTTAAGCCAAAATCTATTTAAGATAGAAATTATGTAACTTCAGGGACATTTGAGTAAATTTAGTATAATTAGTAGTCTCACAACACTAGGTTAAAGTCCAACAGGTTCATTTGGCAGCACAGGCTTTAGGAGCATTGCCCCTTCATCAGGTGACAGAAGAGTATGTTTCTATATATATCCTATTTGTGAGCCGAACTTTTCACTCATCTGAGGAAAGGGCAATGCTCCGGAAGTTTGTGCTACCAAATAAACCATTTGGACTTTACCTGCTGTTGTGAGACTACTTACTGTGCCTACCCCAGTCCAATGCTGCAACTCCACATCATCACTAATACAAATTAGTACATGTCCTTACATGAATCTGTTAATGTGCAGTATTTGGATTTTCAAAACACATTTGATAAGGTGCCACATTATTGCAGAAGAGCCTGATCAGAGTAATATTTTAGCATGGATAAAGGATTGGATAATTAATAAAACAGAGAATCGGGATAAATGTGTCATTTTCAGGTTGGCAACTGGTGGGGTTCCATAGGGATCAGTGCTGGAATCTCAAAGATCCAGTCTATGATAATGACTTAGATGAAGAGACTCAGGGCCTTATTTTACCATTGCGTCGCACCTGTTTTCAGTAAAGTCAGATGTGAGGCCATTAATGTGATCCGCGCCCGCGTCCGCGCAGATGGCCACTTTACCGAAACCCGGGAATGGCCACGATCCGCTTCGCATCTGAAACGTGCACAATGGCAAATTAAATGCATTTCAATTGAATTAATGAATTGCCCGCTCAACTTTGTCAGTATTTCCCACTTTACCACCGTGTTCACGAATCCAGAACCGCACCGAAATGGATGTTGGGCACTTCAGCTTGAGAGTCGGCAAGGGGGGTAAGTAAGTGGCCTCCAACAACACTGCTACTCACGGGTGTCCTATTGTTGCGGCCATTTTCCATCTCAGGTTGGTGGCTCTGCGAGTGTGTTGGGGGGTTGATGTTGCTGTTGCTCTTGCTCTGCATGGTCTCTGATGTTTATCTTGCAGCACCGACAACTTTACCAGGAGCTGTGCTTGTGCGGAGCATATGGCTGGGGGTATTAGGGGACACTGGGGGACTATAATTGAGGAGAGCATGTGGCTGGGAGGATTGGGGAGCGGGGGAGCTGTGACTCTGTGGAGCATATGGCTGGGGTATTGGCAGCATGGGGAGACTGTGATTGTGAGGAGCATGTGGCAGGAGGGATTGGGAGGCAGGGGGGCTGTGATTGTGTGGAGCACATAGCTGAGAGTATTGGGTGGCATGGGGGGGGGAATTGTGATTGAGGAAAGCATGTGGCTGGGGATTGGGAGGGGGGGGTCTGTAATTGTGCGGAGCATATGGCTGGGGGGCATGGGGAGACTGTAATTGTGTGGAGCATGTGGCAGGGGGATGGGGGCGGGGGGCTGTGATTGTGCGGAGCATATGGCTAGGGGATTGGGGGGGCATAGGGGGCTGTGATTGTGTGGAGCATGTGGCAGAGGGGATTGGGGAGCATGGGGGTCTGTGATTGTCAATGTACTAGGGGTAAGCAGCATTGTATGACTTTGACATTTGTTCATCTCCAGCTCCCCCCATCCCTTGCACCCCCTTTCAGAGTGAAGAGATGGCTTTTGCAATTCAACCAATCGATCTTGCTGTTCTTTTGGTTGCTGCTGGGGCTGAGGAGGAGGAACTGGAGGAAGAATTGTGGGCACAAGAGGCCCAGGCCTTACCACTTGCAGGACCAGAGGGAGATGACCACCAGAGTAGGAGGTGGTCACCATGCAACCAGAGCAGGGGTATGGGAGAAGGAGGGAGCAGAGACCCTGGCAGTTCCATGAACGTATGTCCTTCGAGGAGCTGTTTTCTCAATACCGTGCGACATCTGTGCACCTATTGGAGGACCTGGCGCCTAGGGGCGGTGGGAGGAAGGGTTGGGGAAGGGGAACTCACTCTCAGTGGCTGTCAGATTGAAGGCCGCTCTGAACTTCTATGCAACTGGCTCCTTCCAGAGTCTGAGCGGAGATATCTGTGACATCTCCCAGTCTTCAATGCACATCTGTGTCAAGCAGGTCACTGAAGCCCTGTATGCCCAGGCTGGGCAGTACATCAAATCCAACCCGGACCAGGCCCATCAGGAAATCCGGGCTGCAGGGTTCACTGCAATTGCGGGAATGCCGAATGTGCAGGGGATGGTCAACTACACCCAGGTCCCCCTCAGAGCCCCCCTATGGAATCCA
The DNA here is from genome assembly GCA_024679065.1 of Sphyrna mokarran. Lineage (NCBI taxonomy): Eukaryota > Metazoa > Chordata > Chondrichthyes > Carcharhiniformes > Carcharhinidae > Sphyrna > Sphyrna mokarran. Next base: position 20,336,176 of record JAGIQG010000012.1, on the reverse strand, counting down.
CAATAATCTGTTAATTGGAAGGGTTCCAATCTCTGAATGTACAAATCGTGTGTGACCTCAATATAACCATCATGTATGTCTGCGCCACACATCCAGGCAGTGTGCATGGCAGCTTCATTGTCAGGAGCTCAGACACTCTGCAAGCATTTGTGGAGGAGTCCAGGCTACGGGGGATGGATCCTAGATAATATGGGTTACCCGCTTCGGACACTACTGATGATGCCTGTGTGGAACCGTGTGACTGAGGCAGAGGCCCGCTATTGTAAGGCCCATGTAGCCACCCGAATGATAATAGGGAGGTACATTGGGCTCCTCAAGGTGCGATTCCAATGCCTGGACCAACCTGAAGGCACCTTCCAGTATGACCCCCTAATCTCCTCCCACGTAGTGGTTGTGTGCTATGCCTTGCACAATCTGGCTGTGCAGTGAGGTGATCTCTTGGAGGAGGAAGTGGACATGCAGGATGACCAGCTGGCCGTCACTGGAGAGGATGACCAGCAGGAGGAAGAAGACGAAGAGGAACACCAGGTGGGCGGTGGAGGGCTGGCATCTCAGCTGAGGCATGTGAGTGGGTAAGAAGGCTCTGATAACCAGGCGGTTCAGTTATTAGGAAATGGTGATTGTGGGTTCCATTCCACCCACCCCCACCCACTCCCCAGCAAAACGCCTTCCATTTATCCAGCACATTGTCACACCAGAGTGGTGGGTCTGTGTTAGTGAGCATTTTTTCCATGCAGGAGGGTGATGATGACTTGCTTAGCACCATTCTGATGATGCCCTGGTGCCTGAGATCCACGTGCACACTGGCACCTGGGCCCATGTCTGTTTAGTGGGTAAGTGATCCAAAACCCCATACAGGGCCCTGGCGTGGCTGGGTTGGAGGATGGTAGGTCATCGCTCGTGGGGTATGATAGACCAGTGTCTTCCTTTTTTCAATGACACTGCATTGAGGGGCCAGCCCAACTGATATCATCATGAAGCATCCATTGCATGATCGTCAATAGGACAGGAATCCTATTCGAGATAACCTATTTGCAGGTGGTTGTTGAGAAAAAACATTTATTTACAATAAAAGCGTTCAGATAAGCTGGTGAAACATAAAAACCTGTGAAAAGAAAATGTTAAGGTGCTTACATTTCTTTCAAACTAGTGCAGCCCTTCACACGTGCCATCTCAGTGAACTACAATTTCCAAATTTTACACAGCCTGGCACTACGCCTCAGTGACTCCCAGCACTGGAGGTGGAGAGGGCCAGCTGCTGACCTCACCCCATGGCTTGTGATGCGTATAGCAGGTGTCTTCTGAAGGCCCTGAACCTTGAGAGCTTTGGGATGTTTCCATGATACCATCTTCATCCCACTGCCCCTGAGATGCCCCAGTGTCAGGAAGAGGGGAGTCAGAAAGTGTTGCCGTAGTCACAGTCTCCTGGCTAAAATGCCCTAGCGTGGGCTCAAGCCCTTCCTCCTCCCTTGGAGTCCCTTTTGGCTCCTGGGTCACTCCAGAAGCTTCTGGCACTCCTGCAGGACCACCTGCGTACTATCATGTTGGTCGAGCCCTCCACTATGGCCACTTGAATCATGAGCCATCTCTCAATGGCCGCAGCAAGTGCCCTCTAGGACTGGCCCACACTCTGCAAACCTTCACTCATGGCCCTCTGCGACTGGGCCATGCTCAGCAAGCCCTCAGCTGTGACCCTCTGAGATTGGGCCAGCTTCTCAAGGGTTGCTGCCATTGCCCGCTGTGTCTCATTGCTGTCCCACTGGGTCTCCTGCAAGCTCTCAAGCCTCTTAGCCACGGGCTGCAGGATCTCAAGAAGGCTGAGAGCACGACATATCTGCTAATGTACACTGGGTGGAGGACAGCACATCTGAGGCCTCTGGCATGCGGGGCTCTGCTGAAGGCGACCTGCTGTGACTCAGGCATTGCTTGGAACCTGCTCTTCGCTGTGACCTGCTATGACTCAGGCATTGCTTGGAACCTGCCATCCATGGTGAGGATCCTCTGCCCCAGGCTTTCCACTGCAAACGTCACCCTTGCAGTGTTGGCATTGGAAGTACACATGACAGGCAATAGCTGGTCTGCCTGAAAGTTTTGGGGCTCATCCTAGTAGCCTCACAGTTGGTCCAGTGTGGCTGTCAGTCCCTCTTGTATTCCCTGGCTCTGTTGCTGCATCTCCAGCAGCTGAGGGAGAAGTGATCACAGAAGACCAGTGTGTAGCCTGGGACCAACTGAGTCCTCGCCTTCAGCAGAGCCCCGCATGCCAGAGGCCTCAGACGTGCCCTCCTCCACCCAATGTACATTAGCAGATATGTCATGCTCACCAGATTGTGACCCAGAAGCCTCAACACCATCTGGACCAACCAATGTGTCCGTTTCTGCAATGGTAAATTGTGAGGTACAAGCTGATGGATAAACAGTGCCGACCCTCAGAAATCCCTTCCCCCATATCCTCCGAGGACTCATCCGACCTATATCGTTCTCAGAATGGATGGAAGCTGTAGTTGGGGTCTGCGGTCTGATTATTGACCCCCATCCCCCCGTTAAGAGGAAAGGTTTATTCCCATCTACTCTGCAAGAGTAATACAAGACAGAAGGTTAAGTGGAAGGGAGAGAGAGGAATCCAGGATGCCAAACACATGAATCACATGTCTCCCTTAAACATAGAACAATAAATCCAGAAAATTACACCACAGAAACAGGCCCTTTGGCCCACCAAACTTATAGCAAACAGGCTGCCCATCTGATTTACTTGCCCCTATCCTTCCGGGACCATATATCTCTATTCCCATTTCATTCAGAGATGACTCTTACATGTCCCTATTGCTTCCACTTCCACGACCTCGCCTGGCAGTGAGTTCCAGGCACCCACTATCCTCTCTGCAAATAAATGTGCCTTGTACATCTCCTTTACACCTTGCACCTGAAACTCATACCCCCAAGAAATTGCCTCAAAGTGAGTGTAGGAATGACAGGTGCTCACGTCCAGATGGTAGACTGACCATGCTGTCACTGACAGCTCACGTCTCCCCTTCTCTGGGGACCTCCAGCGTCCGCTCCTTGAATGGCGTGAGGACCTGGAGGTCTGGCTCACCACCCTCTGTCTTCGCCCTGTCACGGGTGTTATGCTGGGTCTTTTTCTGTGGAAACAGAAGGAACCATTAAATAAATGCAGGGAATCAGGTGGTTCGGGAGGCCAGTGCTCTGGCACTGACCGAGGCAACATGACCATCAGACGCCCTGAGTCTGCATCTTCCTGGGAGAAAGAAAGTGCTCACCTCACCTCTGCCTTCCCAAGTCAGAGGGGCTGGTCGTGTGCACATTGTCCTAGCTGCACCCTCATTAAGGCAGATCAGCTGCAAGCACTTTGGCAGAATATCTCAGTAAGTTTCATGGGGTTTGCTTGTTAGCATTGAGGGGAAAGCAAGTGAGCACTTGCAGGTATGCTGCTGGGATGGGGTGGGGGGGAAGGGTGGTGGATGAATGCTTCAATGATTAGCAACAGCGGAGAGACAGGGAGGTGTCACACAGCCATCAGAGTGTAGGTGAAATGGGGCCTTGTGGAGGGTCTGGGGTAGAGGTTAGGGGGAAATCACTCTGCCTGATATTGGTGGGGGTGGGGGGGGGGGGGGATGGATCTCTCTGCCTGAGATCAGTGGCAGGAAGGGGGGGGGGTTCACTGACACTCTGCCTGAGAGAGCCGCGATTGTTCTGGGTGGCGGAGGATGGGGGGATAGGTGGGTCTGTAATATTGTGGGGGTGGGGCAATGTTCATGGGGGCCAGGGGGAGGCATTATCCGGCCCAGGAGCAATGTGACAGGCGTGCTTTTTCAATTTTTTTCTAACTGCGCATGCACAGTTCAGAGCTCCAATCATTTCGGATGCACTGCCCACATGCAACTCAACTTGCAATTGTTTTTCAGGCTGAGTGCATATGGGAGTGCCGGAAAGCAGATTTCCAAGTTGAATTTGAATTGTGCCCAGATTCAGCACCTAGAATGAAAATGGTAAAATCAGGCCCTAAGTGAATTGCAGCCATACAAGATGATCAGAGGATTAGATAGGGTGGTGGACTGTGAGAGCCTTTTTCCTCAGATGGTGATGGCTAACACGAAGGGACATAGCTTATAGAACAGATGTCAAAGGTAGATTCTTTACTCAGAGGGTAGTAAGGGCATGAAATGCCTTGCCTGCAGCAGTTATGGACTTGCCAACTTTAAGGGCATTTAAATGGTCATTGGATAGGCATTTGGATAATATTGGAATATTAGGTTAGAGGGTCATTAGATTGGTTCCAAAACGGTGCAACATCGAGGGCCGAAGGGCCTGTACTGCACTGTTATGTTCTATGTTCTATTTATGCTGACCATACAACGACAGGTGGGAAAACAAGTTTTGAGCATTTCAACTATGAAGAGAGACTGGTTTGGCTGGAGTTGTTTTCCTTAGAGCAGAGAGGGCCTGACTGAGATGTACAAATTTATGAGGGTCATAAATACAGCAGATGGGAATAAAACTTTCCTCTTAATGTGGGGGTGGGAGGGGGTCAATAATCAGGGGCATAGGTTTAAGGTAAAGGATAAGAGATTTAGAGGGCATTAGAGGAAAAACTCCAGGAACTCACTGCCTGAAAGGGTGGTTGAAGCAGGAACCCTCACAACATTTAACAAGCATTTAGAAGAGCATTTGAAACACCAAAGTAAACAAGACTACGGACCAAGCTCGAGAAATAGGATTAGAATAGATAGGTGCTTAATGACCATTGCAGAGAAAATAGGTGGAATTTTACAATCTTGTTCGGGGAAGGCTTGTAAAATCCTGCCCGAGGCCAAAGAAGAATTCAGGTTTGTGAGCCTCAAATTCTGACCAAAGAACCAAACAGTCTCTTTTTGTGCAGTAATGTTCTATTTGACTTTACGAGAAAGATTCTGACCTCGATAAATTAATTGAATGGGCAAAGATGCACTATAAAGTGGGAAAATGTTAGATTATCTACTTTGGCAGGAAGAATGGAATTTTTTTAAATAGTCAACCTAATGTTGCAGCACAGAGAGATCTTGTGTCCTCCAACATGAAACACAAAACTTTAGCATGCAAGTATAAATAATTAATTAGATAAATTAAATATTACCCTTTATTGCAAGGGGGAATAGAGTATAAATGTGGGGAAATCTTGCTACAACTATACAGGGTGTTTCTCAGACCACACCTGGAATACTGCATAGAATCTTGGAGGACTAAACTTTCAGTGGAGGCAGTTCAGAGAAGGTTCACAAGGTTGATTCCTAGGACGGAGGAGTTGTTTTGTTAGGAAAATTTGAGCAGATTAAGCCTATCTAATTGGAGTTTAGAAGAATGAGAGGTGGTCTTACTAAAACATATAAGATTCTGAGGGGCTTGACAAAATAGATGTTGAGGAGACATTTCCCTCATGAGGATTTTAGGATGAGGAGCATAGTTCCAGAAAAAGTGGTTTAAGATGGCTGTGAGGAGAAATTTCTTCTCTTACAGGATCATAAAGCTTTGGAATTTTCTACCCCAGAGGAAGTTCAGTCATTGAGTACGTTGAAAACAGAGATTGATAGATTTCAGATGAACAATAACATAAAGAATAATGGGGATAGTAGGTGTAAAAGACATTAAAATGTCCTATCAGCCATGATCATATAGAATAGCAAAGCAGACTCAATGGGCCAAATGGCCTATTCCTGCTTCTATGAAATCCACAGCACAAGGATGGATATACCTGAGTGGTAAGTAGATGAGATATTGATGCAAGGGTGAGTAGACAGAAAATAGGGGCTTAGAGAAATTTGAATTAATAAAAATCAATGAAGTACCATTAACTGTGGCAATAACAATTCTGCAATATAAGAGAATGAGAGGTGATCTCAACAACAGCAACTAATATTTATATAACATAATACACTGACATAATAGAGGATCTCCAAAGGTCCTGGGGATTGGGTGGGCATAAGCTGGGGGTAAGGATTGACCTATCGACTCACTCCTGAGATGGAGACATCATGTCTGGCCTGCCCCTTCTGGGAAATCTGAAAATCACTCTTGGCATGATGATTTCACAGTAAGAAGTCTCACAACACCAGGTTAAAGTCCAACAGGTTTATTTGGAAGCACAAACTTTGGAGTCTTGCTTCTTTTTCAGGTGAGTGAAGATTTGTGTTCAGAAACAGTGCATACATGGAATAGAATCAATTTACAAGATAATAGTTACAATGTGAGTCTTTATAGGTAATCAAGTCTTTACAGGTATAGAAAGTGTGAGTGGAGAGAGGATTAAGCACAGGTTAAAGAGATGTGAATTATCTCCAGCCAGGACAGTGAGTGAGATTTTGCAAGTCATGGGGTTTATAGATAGTGTGACATGAATCCAAGATCCCGGTTGAGGCCGTCCTCATGTGTATGGAACTTGGCTATCAGTTTTGCTCAGCAATTCTACGTTGTGTGTTATGAAGGCTGCCTTGGAAAACACTACCTGAAGATCAGAGGCTGAATGCCTGTGACTGCTGAACTGTTCCCCGACAGAAAGGAATCACTTCTGCCTGATGATTGTTGAGCAGTGTTCATTCATCCATTGTCGTAGCATCTGCATGGTCTTGTCACCATGCCTCAGAACATCCTTTCCTGCAGTGTATCAAGTTGACAACATTGGCAAGAGTATGTACTATGTACTTCATGGATCATGTTTTCACATGAGATAATGGCATCCGTGTCGATGATCTGGCATGTCTTGCAGAGGCTGATGTGTTAGGGTTCTGTGGTGTCATAGTCACTGTTCTCCTGAAGGCTGGGTAGTTTGTTATGGACAATGGTCTGTTTGAGGTTGTTTGAAGGCAAGAAATGGAGATGTGGGGACGGCCTTGATGAGATGTTCGTCTTCATTGATGACATGTCGAAGGCTCCGGAGAAGATATCATAGCTTCTCCGCTGCGGGGAAGTACTGGACAATGAAAGGTTCTCCATCTGCTGTGTCCTGTGTTTGCTTCTGAGGAGGTCAGTGAGGTTTTTTCTGTGGTGCATCAGAACAATCAAGTATGAAGTGAGTTGGTCAATTTAATCTCCATATCCTTTGGACAACTGGAAGGCTTCCAAATCACAGCAATACTCCATCCTGCAGAAGGAATCCCCCTTTTTCTTAGAAGCTGCAAGTATGAGAAAATGCCATTAAGTCCTCTTATCCTTTGATCCCTTTCACCTGAAGAGCTATATCTAGATCCTTCTTGAAAATGTACATCTTCCCAACAAAATCCTGGGGAGGTGAACTAATCGGCTTGTCATGCCAGTCGATCAGTATGGTGAGCCGGGCAGGTTGGGCAAAAGGTGAAAAATCGGTTTGCACACAGTTCCTCGCTTCTCGCAATGTAACCAGCCCTATTCTTCCGGCAAAATCAGCCTCATGTCTGGGATTTCCCATTAAATGCCATCCCCAACATCACCATGACAGTTTGGGCATCTGGAGACAACCCCCAGTAATGTTTTTGGCTCCTGGTTTTTCTCAGCTCTATTCAGACAGATTCCACATCAGCGGAGCTAATATCCCTCCTCACTATATTGTAAATTTCCTCTTTAACCAGCAATGCAACCCCACTGCCTTCTTTGATTGTCCTTCTGAAATGTTGAATGTCCCTGGATATTTAATTCCTATCCCTGGTTCTCCCTACAGCCATGCCTTTGTAATCCCAACAATATAATACTTCTTTGTATCTAGTTGCACAATTAATTCATCCTTAAGGGCTGTCTTTTTAACATTCTTTGCGCTGTTCCCTTTTCTTCACTGTGAATCTGTTTGATTCTTGCTCTTGATTTTTCTGCCTATCACTTTTCTTATTCCCCTTTCTGTCTTATGTTTTTATCCTCATTTACCCCTCCTCAGATGCCTTGCATTAGTTCCCACCCCCAGGCAATTTTAGTTGTCCCCATGATCTTATTAGATGGAGGAGCAGATTTGAGCTGTTGAATAATGTACTCCTGTTCTTATTCCTGTGTTCATATATTCCTACGTTGAATAGTCACCTGAATGGGCGTGATATGCCACCATAAATTTAGACAGTCAGTGGCATGCAACAGGCTGTCTTTCTCACAAAAGCAAAATAGTGCAGATGCAGGAAACCTGAAATAAAATAGAAACAAAAAGTGCTGGAATATCAGGTCAGGCAGCATCTGTGAGAGAAACTAGCAATATTTCAGTTCTGACTTTTAAACCCGTTCTTAGGCGCCTTCATATGCACTCTGCCTGAAAAAATATCAGCGATTCCGAATTGCACTGCAGAAGACAAAACGCTGCAGTTCCGATCAGCACCTCCAACTACACATGCGCAGAAGAAAACATGATAAAATGCTGCTCCCCTGCCACATTTTTCCCAGGCCGGATAATGCCTCCCCCGGCCCTCACAGACGTTGCCCTACCCCTACAACATTACTAACCCCCTTTACCCCCAATCGAACCTACCCAGAGAAATCAAAAGCCCCTCCCCCTTGCCCCCACCAATCTCAAGTAGAGTGACCCACTCCCCCTTCTCCCCATTGATCTCAGACACTGTGGCAGTAAACGCCCTTCCCCCGCCCCACTGATCTCAGGCAGAGTAATAGCAGACCCCCCTCCCTTCCCTCCCCCATTGATCTCAAGCAGAGACACGTTAGATACTCGTCCCCTATCTCCTCACTAATTGGAGCGCCCGAATCCGACTTCTCTGGAGCATGTCTGTTTTGCACCAATTCTGGATGGGTGAACGCGGTGGTAAAGGGGGAAGTCTCGGTAAAGTTGGGCTTGCAGTCTGTTAAGTTAATTTAAATGCATGCAAATGCATTTAAATGGTTGTCCCACCCATTTCAAGCACAGTCCTAATTGCGGCCATTTTTGGGCTTTGATAAATAGGAAACCTGTGTGGATCACATTACTTGCCTCATTCTGACTTTACCGAGTTTTTGTGCTGAAAAATGGGTGCAATGTGATAGTAAAATCGGGCCTAATGTTTCTGCACTATTAATAAATTGCACTGGACCAGAAGAGTAGCGTTTGGGCCTAAAAAGTTGTTTTGCATCTGGCACCAAAGCGTTTGCGATTCTCCTGGCCCCTTCCTAATGGCGTGAACCGGACTGTGCCCAGAAAGGATAAGAGTCCAATTAGCATATTTAAATGAGTGTTTAAATATGCAAAACCCATTCAACTCCAAGCCCACGGAATTCACTGGGCTTGGAGTTGGTGCGATAAAAGTTGGCGCTTGGGCGTGGTGCGATTAAAAACGAGAATCACTATTGATCTCTACTGGAGGAGACCTGGCACTATGGCCACACCAAGAGTCTCGGAGGCTACTAAACTCCCAGGTGGTCAGGGGCATGGCCATGTGGAGTCATCAAGCAGTGTCCATCAGGTGGCATGGCGGTGCCACTTGGATACTGCACTGTGCCACGTGAGTACCATCAATGTGCTGGGAGCAGTCCTGAGAGGCTGGGGCCTGAGTGGGGGCCATGATAGAGGATCTTGCTGATAGAGATAGTGACGGAGGTTGGTCATGAAGCTGTCCTGATGTGAGGCATGTCAGGGGTTTTAATGGGGGGCACGTTAGAGGTCAGATAGGAGAATCCATTGGGATGCTGGCCACCCATGTCAGCGAGGGGTTGGAGGAACATGATGCCAGTGAAGGAATGGGAATGGGCGCAGATGCCAGGTGTCCATGGTTAGAGGAAGAGGTTCTCTCAGTGTACTCTGAGATTGGGGCATCCTTGCACAACTCTGAAGCCGCCATGTTTAGGCCCTGCTCGCTTACTACAAACACGAAACTCTCAACTCTCCAAAAAAGTGACTGAGTGTGGGAGAATTGCTATGCAGGGCATGTCTGAGAGACTAGTGCGGATCACCCCACTATTCTCACTGTTAGGACACTCAACAATTTTTTGGGAGAATTTTGCCCAGAGTTAACGTTTCAAGTTGACTTGAATTTTTAATATTTCCAGTTTGACAGAAGATGATCTTGGCCTGAAACATCGACCTGAGTTTCTGGCTCCATGGTCAGGCACACACTCGAACCAAACGCACATAGAATTGAGTGACATTGTGTCAGACGTGCGTCCCAATGTCATCACACACGCATGCAATATTGAGGTCAATGGGCATGCACAGAAGTGGGAGCCATGCCCACCAACAATTAAAGGGCCAATTAAGGCTTTTAACTCTGCTATTACATTTGTTTAATTAAATCTGAGGCATGTATATAGTTTTAAGTAATGAAATGTAATGTACGTAATATATAAATAAGCATAGTATCGTAATGGAAAAATGTTTTTTTTGCATTGTTTGTAAATTTTGGATCTGTGGTTTTGCAATAGTTTATTTGAGAGCTTTTTATGAATAAAGTATATATTTGAATTAAAAAATTGTATCATTTGGCAAGAGAAAAGCACAACATATTTCTAAAGATTAAATGTGTCACACTTAGCATAAACAACATGTTTAATTATACATATAGCTCGATAGATGATACTTTTACAAAGTTAAGGTGGAGATAAATGAGTCAGTTGTCTGAAGTTTTTGTTGCAATTTCCCTGTTTGTTGGATTTGGTTTAAAGTTCTGTGGTTTATTTTGTGATGTAATGACAGGAACTGGCTTTGGGCACTTACTCACAGGGAGAAGAAGGCAAAACAGAATATTCAGAACTATTTATCTTAGGAAGCAGTAAAATGTCTCAGCAGGCATTTGAGAATGATTGATTGTAATATCTGAATTACTGATGACGAAATTCTATTTTTGAGAACCTAGGATATAAAAATCTGGCTGCTACTGTCCAATTGACCCAAACACTCGTTTTCATGTTGTTTTGTAATACGTGGCAGTTCCGTTCAATGCAATAGGAATGGATGTTGGAAAATAACGGATGTTGAGAAATAAGATATGTTGGGAAATTTAGAAAAAAATCGATGAATGGGCAGTACAGTGGCACAAGGGTTAGCACTGTTGCCTCACAGTGCCAGAGACCCGAATTCAATTCCTGGCTTGGGTCATTGTCCGTATGGAGTTTGCACATTCTCCTGCATCTGTTTGGGTTTCCTCCAGGTGGTCTGGTTTCCTCTCACAGTCCAGAGATGTGCAGGTTAGGTGGATTGGCCACACTCAATTTTCCTTCACTGAGCAGGCGACGGGGTGTGGCGACCAGGGGATTTTCACAGTTAACTTCATTGCAGTGTGAATGTTACCCTAATTGTGACTAATAAGCTTTAACTTTAAGGGTTTACCATGGCTACGTAAGAGCAAGAAATAGGAGTTCATTCCACTTTGAGAAAACTTCACGAGCCAATCTGATCATGACTGATCATTCTTTTAATTTCAACCATCTTTCCCCTGTTACCCTTAATGATTAACAACTAACAAAATTGATCCACCTCAGTTTTGAACTTTTCAATCAATCCCCAACTTCTTTTTTCAAAAATATACTTTATTCATAGTTCTGCAAAAACATTACAAACATTCCAAAATGGCCATCACACAAATAACAATAATATTCAGGCTCTTTACAGATATCAAGTAAGATCCTGAGATGTTTCAAATAGTAAAGGAAACATTTCAGACATTTTACAATGCTCTTACAAATGCTGCAAGGTTATTTTAAAGATTGTCCACATAGAAAAAGTTGCACTCCGAGTTGCTTCAGTGCAATTGAGATGTCTGTAATTTTCGCTGTGAGTCATTCGGCTTGAGGAGGTTCCACTCCCTCAGTTCGTTGGAGGGAGTGGTTGAAAGATCTTAGACAGCGACTTTCCCCAATGCAACAGCTGCCTCAAGGTTCAGTACGTCCCTTAGCATGTTTTGAAATGTGCCAATCTGCAACACTCATTCAGGGACAACTCGTTACACTGGAAGAGCAATAAGTTTCAAGAAGATCAAAGAGCATCTTTTACCAAGTTGGTGATCCTCCAGCAATATCTGATTTTTGTCTCGGAGTGCAATCTTGGGGATAGCCCATAGAGTTCTTGTCATGGAACTATTCAGGTTGAAACCATCTCACCTATCTCTAGACCTTCTTTGTAAAAGCACATTCCACAAGGAGATGGACAATGGTGTCTTCCCCACCATAGTCACTTTGAGGGCAACGTGCAGAGAGGGCGAGACTCTGGATGTGCAGAAAGGATCTGATGGGGAGGGCCTTTCTCACCGCCAACTAAGTTGGGTCTTGGTACTTGTTTGAAAGTTCTGGTGATGAGGTGTTCTGCCAGATGACTTTGCTCAGGGAATCATCCAACAGGATCCTTTTCCAGTCGAGTCTCTAGGATATTGTGTGCAAACCGCTGCCTGATGGACTTGTGGTCAAAGGTGCTTTTCCATATAGGTTCTTCCACGAAAGACAGCTGGTATGGCACAGTCAAACTACTTAGTGTGTTCTGCGGTGCCCCTTCGTCTAGTAAACAAGTATGTTTGACCAGAGAGTGTCCATTGTCTTCGGGATGGCCTAATTCCTGTCTATTCCCGATGTCTAAGGCTGCAGCCCACTTGTCTCAGTCCCATCTTCATTCAGGGCTGCAGCCTCTTGGTCTCAGTCTTTACACACTTGGCCATCCTATCCCATCATGTTTTGCAATCACCATCTTTGGTGGCGCATTTAGCCATAATCCCTCCTCTTGATCCTAAATGTGAAGCATCATGGATCACAGACACAGGACCAATATCTGCCAGGAATTCCTCAGTCACCCAATAGTCAAGCAAAGTTCAAGGATTTACATATAAAGCAAAATAACATTTCTAAAGCATATTTACATTCCAAAATCCAATCCAAGTATAAAAAACCATTCTATTTAGTTAAACCATTATAATAAAACAATCGCAAACCTGAGAGTGTCAACTTTACGTATATAAAAACATAGTTAAAATTGTAGATTGTCCATTGAATTTTATTTGAATTACATTGGTGCAAAGTAGTGTTCCTAGTGGATTTGCTGTATTCATAGCTTTGATAGACTATAGGGGATCACGATTTAGGTGTGGATCCTCCGTCTTGTTATGTAATCTTTTCTTTCCATTTGTAGAATTGGATTGTGAGGATGATGTGATATACCAATGTAAATTGAAGCAGTAATATAGCTAGGTATGACAAAAGGTGAACAATCAGGTGTATTTGGATGTTTGAGCCCCATTCCAGAAATCGTCCCATTATGTGGTGGCCTTAATTTCTTTAATTCTCCTTCTACGTTTTAAAAAGCATTTAGACAGCTACATGGGTAAGATGGGTATAGGAGATATGAGGGAATTGCAACTAGCTTAGTTGTTATAAAAAAAGGGCAGCATGGACAAGTTGGGCTGAAGGGCCTGTTTCCATGCTATAAACCTCTATGACTCTATATGTAAAAATCATCTAAAAGGCTAACGGAATCATAGAATTATAGAAAACATACAATGCAGAAAGAGGCCATTTGGTCTATCAAGTCTGCACCGACCACAATCCCACACATTCCTTATCCCCATATACCTACATATTTACCTGCTAATCTCTGTAACCTACACATCTCTGAACACTAAGGGATAATTTTAGCATGGCCAACCAATAAAACACACACATCTTTGGACTGTGAGAGGAAATTGGAGCACCAGGGGAAAATCCACACAGCCACAAAGAAATGTGCAAACTCCACACAAACTTTGGACTTGTTTGGAATATTGGACTTTATCTCAAGGGGTTGATTGCAAAAGGGTGAAAGTTATGTCATCATGTTATAAACTGATTAAACCCCATGTAGAGTACTCTTGAGTTCTGTGTACTGTACTTCAAGAAGGACACATCAGAATTCAAGTGATTGCAGCAAAATTCACCAGAATGATACTGAGGCTGAAATATTTAAATTAAGGAAAGGTTGCATAGACTACATTTTTATTCCTTTGAGTGCAGAAAATTAATGAACAATCTGATCAAGGTGTATAAAGTAGTTTAATGTTTGGAAGAGTCCAAAATATGGAACACAATCTTAAAATTAGAGTAGGCCTTTGAGGGTGATATTAAGAGACATTTCTTCACACAAAAGGTATTTGGAATCTGAAATTCTCTCTTCCAAAAAACTATAAAACTGGGGCAATTGAAAAATTCAAAATTGCAATGGAATTTTGTTAGCCACAGGTATAAATGGTTACAGAATCAAGAAAAAATAAATAGTGTGATACTGTGCCTTTAAGAAATGTATTTGGGTCATCTTTGAGGGTAGAGTAGTGTCTTGCATTGAGAATTGGCTGACTGATAGGATTGAAGGTTGGGATAAATGGGTCCTTCTCCAGTTGGCTATCTGTAACAAGTGGAGTCCCGCAAGGTTCAGTTCTTGGGCCACAATTATTTACAATCTATTTCAGTGATCTATAAGCAGGGACAGAGTGTAACATAGCAAAATTTGCTGAGGATACAAAAATAGGTGGGAAAGCAGGCTATAGTGAGGAGATAAAAGGTTTACAAATAGATATTGACAGATTAGGGGAATGGGCCAGAATCTGGCAGATGGAGTTTAATGTGGATAATGCAAGGTTATCCATTTTGGCCAGAAAAATAAAAGGGAAAATTCCTATTTAAAGGGATACAGATTCAAAAGACATCTGTGCAGAGGGATCTGGGTCTCCATGTGCATGAGTCTCAGAAAGTGAGCATGTAGGTGTAGAATGTTATGAGGAAGGTAAATGGAATCTTGGCATTTATTGCAAATGATCTGGAATATAAAAGTAGCAAATATTATTACAATTGTATAAGGCAATGGTGAGACCACACTTGGAAAAGAGTGTTCAGTTTTGGTCATCTCCTTTGAGAAAGGATATGGTGGTACTGGAAGCAGTTCAGAAGAGGTTCACTCCATTGCTTCCAGGTTTGAAGGGGCTGTGGTGTGAAGAGCAGTTGAGTAACTTGGACTTGTACTTGCTGAAATACAGAAGAATGCGCGGAGATTTGATTGGTGTGTATAAAATACTCATCAGGATTGATAAAGTAAATGTTAACCAAATGTTGCCCCTTCTAAAAAAAATTAGGACAAGAGGTCATAGCTAGAATAAGGGGGGGAGGGTGGATTCAAGACAGAGATAAGGAGAAGCTACTTCTCATAGAGGGTTGTGAATCTATGGAACTCATTGCCCCAGTAGGCAGTGATGCAGAAACAATCAATGGATTCAAGAAAGAG
Source organism: Sphyrna mokarran (assembly GCA_024679065.1). Lineage (NCBI taxonomy): Eukaryota > Metazoa > Chordata > Chondrichthyes > Carcharhiniformes > Carcharhinidae > Sphyrna > Sphyrna mokarran. The sequence goes on along the minus strand of JAGIQG010000012.1, from coordinate 20,321,025 downwards.
ACAGATCAAAAACTCGATAAAGGGCTATGGGGAAAAATGCAGTGGAATGGAGTTAGGATGAGATGGAGATCAGCCATGATCATATAAAATGGTGGAGCAGGCTCAAAGGACTGAATTGCTTACTCTCGCTCCTAATTCCTACGTTCCTATGTTCTTGAGCTGGATTTGTTTTAGCAGTTTGTTTTGTCATCAATGTTGTTTTGTCTGCGTCTGGCAATCCTTTTGTTACTCTGGCAGCATAATTGATTTTAATTGCTAAAAAATTTGTTTTAAGCTGTAATAATGCAGTATTGTTATTTTTAGTGTTTCCCCTGGGGTTTGCAGAGTAGAGTTTGATTAGTTTGATTGACAGGTAAGATCATAAGACTGGGTGGGATTAGGCTTACACAGAGAAACCAAGTCAGTTGCTTTTTCGGGAGCTATAGAAAAAAGGAGTAGCTCTGATTCACTTTGAAGTCTGCAGACTGGAATCTGCCAGAGATTAGGGTTTATTTCTCTGAGGCTTCTGCAGTTTGAAGATATATCCTTTTCTGGAAATTGCTATATGGGAGTCAGAAGGCAGGTGCATTTCTATATCTGTCCAGAGAGTTAAAAAACTGGGAATGTAACATACACATGCACATATCTGTTTTTGCTTAAATTGGAACAATAGAGATGGATAATTGTGAAAAATTATATCTTGTCATGTTTAAGTATTTTAATTGGTACCAGGTATGCTCATTCTTTTTGCTATATTCTAACTGTGTTCTTAAATAAATTTTGTTTTAATAAAGGCTTCTGAACATTAAAGTGTATTTATTAGTCACAAATAAGTCTTACATTAACACTGCAATGAACTTACTGTGAAATTCCCTTAGTCACCACAGTCTGGCGCATGTCTTTCAGAATGTGGGAGGAAACTGGAACACCTGGAGGAAACATGCGCAGACACAGGGAGAACATGTAAACCCCACACAGACAGTGACCCAACCTGGGAATCAAACCCGGGTCCCTGACACTGTGACGCAGCAGTACTAACATGTAGCTCAATTGAATCAGAACTGGAGCAAAAACCGCTATGCTCACTATACTGTAAAATCAAATAAAATTGGAGTCTAGGCTAACTTCCCAACATACCTTGGAGTTTCTGATCTGATCCCTAACAATGGATTTAAGATATAAGTCAGCCATGATCAAGTTAAATGATGGAACAAGTTGAAAGGTTAAATGACCCAATCTTGATCCAAAATTGCCTAGTGAAGTTTTCATGTGACGGCCAGTTGCTTTCGTCAAGTTTTATTTACCGACATATTTCATTTCCCAAGATCTTTTATTTCTTAATATTCACATCAGCTGTGTGAAACTGCCAGGTATTAAAAAACAACATAACAATGGTTACGTAAATCGGTCAAAGTTAGTCAGAGTCCCTAAATTTCACAATTTTATTACCACAGCTATCATTATAAAAACACAAAAATTCCCAGGTAAGCCACGATACCCTCTCATTAAAATTGCTGCTCATTAAACATTTTTATAATAAAGTATTTTGTTGGCAAAAATTGCAAAACAAAATCAGATATAGATTTCCTCTCACTATAGGCTGTATTCACACTCCTGGTATGACCATGAATAATTCACTTGTGACTTGCAATCTTTTCTGGAAGCATTGTTGACATAAAATGAAGTGCAAATGCTGAACTTTCTAGTTATATTTTTCAACTCTATTGATCATCTTTGCTTGTGTAATTGGTGCAAAGGATGAGCAGATTGGAGAACAACTTGGAACAGGATACGTGAGTGCACCAAGACAATCTCTCAGTCTGCTGGGCCATGTTCAAAGTCTGGTGAATGTAATGTCCATTAGGTTTGCTTCAAATCTTAGATATCTTCTACCACAAGATAACTGGGGTAAAATATACTCAGCCTGATGAAAATGGATATATCATTGAAATAACTACTATAGGTTACGTAGTAAAAGAAAGCTTATAGTTATATAGGCCACAATGCCCATGGGACTAAATGCCCATGTCAGCAGGAAACCTAAAGAGTTTCCCACTGGCATTAGCAGTGGGATTCTCCCACCTGATAGATGCTAATTTATTCATATCAGACAAACCACCAGCCACTATTCTAAGATCACGCCACATTTTTAAATGATGACCTTGGAGACATGACCCCTCCCACAAAAAAATGAAATAGTTCTCCTCTGGTTGGTGTGGGGAGCACCAACCCCTCACCAACGAGGGGCACCCTCCCTCCACCTACAAATAACAGGTAATTTCCCCCACCTTTACCCCGCTACCCAGACATGAGGGTGACATGGCCCCACCACTCGCTCAGTTCTCTTCTCTCCTCAGACCTCCACTCAGCCCCCCCATATCTCTCACACCACCACTCAAAGGTCCCCTTTCCCCATCAGATGCCCTATTCAGCTCCCTTTCCCCCACAGGCCTGCCCACTCAGGTCTCCTTGTGATACCCCCTTCAGCCTCCTTCAGGCTGTGAGCATTGGCTTGTGCACTGCCTCCTGGCACTCTGGCACTGACACCCTGGCCTGGTGCACGGCGCCCATAGGAGCTTGAGGAGATAGGTCTAGTGGCCAATTGCCCCTCTGCTGCTGCCAGGCTGCAGAGAAAGGATCCCTCAAGGGTCCTGGGGATGACCTTGACACTCTCTGCAGGTTGGAGGTGTCGTGCCTGCACTGCCCTTTCTAGCCTTGGCAGATCTGAAGATTAGCCCTGGCATGGTGATTTCACAGTAAGAAGTCTGACAACACCAGGTTTAAGTCCAACCGATTTATTTGATAGTAAACTCACAAGCTTTCGAGGCTGTCCTTTTCGTCAGATGTATGAGTGTTCTGGTCTCAAACAGCATGTATAACATAGAACGTTACAGCGCAGAACAGGCCCTTCGGCCTTCGATGTTGCACCGACCAATTAGGAACAAGCAATGACCCTCTAACCTAAACCATTCCCCTTTCATCCATAAACTTATCTACTAACCTCTTAAACGCCATCAAACTTGGTGCATCTACAACTGACGCAGGCAAGGCATTCCATACCCTTACCACTCTCTGGATAAAGAGGGTGGTAACAGCACAGACTGTTTACAGATTACTGATTACTGATGTTGTCAGACTTCTTACTGTGTTTACCGCAGTCCAACACCGGCATCTCTATATCATGGTGATTTCAGACAGCTCTGTGATCAATTCCTGCAATCCTGTCTATCAACTGTGAAAATTCAGAAGTGGCCTAATAACTTTAATCACAGAATCCTATAGTGCAGAAGGAGGCCAATCAGCCCATTTACTCTTCAGCAATTATAATCCCAACCAGGCCTTAGCCCCATAACCCCATGCATTTACTCTAGCTAGTCCCCCTGACACTAAGGGGCATTTAGCATGGTCAATCCACCTAACTGGCATATTTGTAGACTGTGGGAGGAAATCACAGCATCCAGAAGATGCCCATGCAGAAACAGGAAGAATGGACAAACTCCACACAGACAATGACCCAAGCCAGGAATTGAACCTGGTCCTTGGCATTGTGAGGCAGCAATGCTAACCACTGTGCCACTATGCCACCCTCCATGACCCTGGTCACCCTGGCAGGATTTTAAGTCACTGCAGCACTCCATTCTGCTGCAGAAATTTTCCTTTGTCTCTGTCAGAAACCGCAAGTGCTTGGTGTGTCCTGAAGGGAAGCTGAGTGAGGGATCTGAGGGGGAAGAGGAAGCTATATGGGGCCTGAATGGGAAGGGGCTGAGGCCGGATAAACCTCATGCCTGTAGGGTGTGGGAGGAGGATGCCTCTCATAGCTGAGGGCACTATAGACAGAAATCCAATTGGGGCCAGCAGCATCCACTGACTCCTGATTCTTTGGGCCATCTAATGTTCCCAAATTTGGAATTTAATTTGGGATTTTTAATGTTCACCCGAGAGAGTACTTGAGGTCTTGGCTTAACATCTCATTCAGAAGACAGCACTTCCAACACAGCAGCAATCACCCAGTACTCATGAATTATGTGCTCAGATTTCTGGAGCAGTACCTACAACCTTCAAAGCACAGAGATTGATAGCAACTATCATACATACAGAGGGTCTGGAATGAGGAGAATTTTTTTTTTAGCAGAGTTAATTATGATGATCTGTAATAGTCAGCCTATAAATGCAGCAAAATAATTTCAGTAGGAACTTTGAAAGATGAAGTATACATATTTCAAAGGAAAAACTTAATAGGGCCTTGGGGAAAAGGGAAGTATGACCAATTGAAACCAGCAGAGAGTTACCATCGTGCCAAAGCTGCAGCCTAGTATCTTATTGATAGCTTACACCCATAGTGATGCTACAATAACGTTCAGCAGCATTTGGCATGCTGATGCCACCCCCAATGACTTATCAAACAGAGGTCACCTCATTTATTTATCTGGCCTGCTCTCACTGCGTTGCAGGCTGATGAATATTAAATAGCACAGTGGTATCTGAATCAATTCATCAATGCTTTGGTCCTCTGTCCATTCTATGGCAAAGCTAAATATAGTCCCACTGAAGTTTTAGGCCTTGGATATCATTTGACAAAGTATCTGAAAAACAGTAAGAAAAGCCAGCAGCACAGCCAAAGGCTAGCTTCATTCGCCCAAGATGACACATAAAAAAAATTCAGCGAATTCTGCCATGAGTTACAAATTGGAAAATGTGATAAATATCATCTCCTTGCAGCCTGCGGAAAGCCAGATATTTAAAAACACAAGCCACTGTCAGCTTTACAGCTACTGGTAATGTCAGCCTAACCCTTCTGTGGGACTTAATTGTGGCTGCAACATGTAGTACATTTCAGTAAAGACCTTTTCAATGAAAGTGGAGACATTCTTTCTAAAATCTAGTGCCCATCCAAAGTTAAACAATTTATGCACACCAATGGGCATGCAAGAGCTGATCAAAAGACTGAAACTGTCAAAGATAGTTGTTTGGTTTAGTAAGCAACAAAACATTTTAAAATGGGGATAAAGATTGCTTTCATTAACGTACATACTGTGAAATCCACTGTGCAATGTGTTGCCACCATGGATTGCCTTGCCAAAGTCAAAGCCAACCTCCTGTTTCTGCAGGAATGTGAGATACTGCTCCTCAGTTCCTACAGGCAATGGTTATTAGTGGTCCCAGGGACAATCAATCCAGTCAGGAAGAAATGACTCATGTTTCTTGGGCCTGGACATTTTGCTGCAGAGGGAACTTCATCACCTCCAAAGTTAAGCGCAGACATACTGTACAAGGATGCTGTACTCTGGTTAATTAGCACATATGCCCCATCCCAGAATGGCAAGCCACTGACAGTCCTTCAATAACTTGCATTGCTGCTAGCCATTTCCAGACTGTTCATTCTGGGTGGTGACATCAACTGCATCATTGATGTGGTTGGAAAAGCATGCAAAATTTGCTCTGCCTGCAGGCAATGGGGGTGAATGTCAGATAGTACCTCCAGGAAATGAAAAGCCAACAAGCCCCTTGCTTCATCACAGAGGCTTCCAAAATCATTTTCCAGTCCAGAGTCTGCTCCAAGAAGCAAGATGTGACGTGCTCACATTTGCTCTTCCAAGACGTGCAAAGAGAGAGCTTTGTGATTAGCAGCAAGAAGGTGGAAGACAATTCAGTAAATTCATTGCAGTCCGACATTTTGAGGATCAGCAAATCCTTTTATGATAGACTTAAGACATGAAGACCACAGATAGCACAGCCTTCCAGTTTTTCCTGTCCTCCATCACAGAAGTCTTAAGAGGACAGTGATTGGAACAGTGTGGACAAATTGCTAATTCTGGATGAGTTGGTTAAAGTCCTCAAGTCCTTCAAGAAGAGTAAAACTCCCAGAAGTAATGGCTTACCAGTTGAGTTGTATTTGGCTCTGTGCAACTGGACTGGCTTTGGCCTACTGGAAGTATACGAAAGTATGCTTCTGACAGGGAGCATGTCAAGATGTATGAGGAAAGGTACTATTACCCTCATCTACAAGCAAAAAGTGGAAAGGGAAGAAATTAGAAATTAGTGACATATTTCACTGTTAAACGTGGACTACAAGTTTCTATCCAAGGTCATTGTCAATCACATCAGGTCTGCTCTGGAGATGATAATCCACCCTGACCAGACCTGCTCTGTATCTGGCAAAAAGATCTCTGATGGCTTTGCGCTTCTCAGAGACATAATTAACTATGTGTGGGGCAGGGAAGTGGGTACTTGTCTCATCAGCCTGAACCAGGAGGAGGCCTTTGACAGAATATTGCATACCTTTGTGGTGGATGTGCTCTCCAAAATGGGGTTTGAGGAGGGAATCTGCAATTGGATCCAACTGCTCTACAAAAACATTAGTAGCGCAATTTCAATCAGGTGGGAATCAGAAAGCTTTCCAGTTAAATATGGAATTAGGCAGGCCTGCCCTCACTTTCTTATCCTTTTGGTGTGTTGTGTAGAATTCTTTGCTGTGTTGATCAGGAAGGATTCATGTATAACAGGAGTGAAAATCCATGCAGGCACTCAAGTCAAAGCCTCCCTGTACATGGGCAGTATTGCCGTCTTCTGGCCAAATCCACTGTTTGTGCACAGGCTGACCAATATCTGTGACCAGTTTGAACTGGCCTCTGGTGCCTAGGTAAATTATTGCAAGAGCGAGACGATGTTCTTTGGGAAATGGGCTGACCAATCCTTTGATCCTTTCACCATCAGTTCCAATGACTTGAAAGTACTGGGGTTATGGTTCGGAGGGACTGGAGCATGTGTAAGAAACTGGAAGGGGTGAGTTAATGAAACAAAAACTGAGCATATGGAAACAACACTCCCTCTAAAAATCTGGTTATCAGAGGTGAGGCACTCTCGATGTTACTGTACATGGTGCATGTCTGGCCCATTCCTCAGTGCCCTGCTAGGGCATTCACCCAAACCATTTTCTACCTCATTTGGAAGTTAAAAATGGACTATATTCAAAGGGATGTAATGTATTAACCTTTAGATAATGGGGGAGAAAATATGCTCAACATCACCCTAATCCTGATGGCCACATCTGTATGTGACTATGCTTGATCCTTGGTATACAAACATCAATTATCACTATGTACTGAGATTTTACCTATCCCCAGTGTAGCAAAGGATGACTCTGGCCACATTACAGAATGCTCCAAGTACCATGGAACCATAGAATCCCTACAGTGCAGAAACAGGCCATTCGGCCCAATGAATCTGTAATGACTCTCTGAAAAGCAGGTTACACAGGCCCACCTCCCAATGCTCTCACCCTGTGCATTTACCATGGCTAATCTGCCTAATCTACACATCTTTGGTCTATGAGAGGTAACTAAAACAGCTGAAGGAAAGCCCCACAGACATGGAGAGAACATGCAAACTCTACAAAGATAGTCACTCAAGGCTGGAATTGAACCAAGGCCTTTGGCGCTGTGGGGTAGCAGTGCTAATTACTGCACTACATGCCATCCCTTAAGTAGTTAGATCATGTCCTACTATCTGTCCCTCATGGAAAAATTTATACAGATAAACAAACATCTTTGACCTCAAGTCCATCCGGCAGTGGCTACATATAATGTCCTGGAGGTCCAACAGGAAAAGGAGATGGTGGATCTTGTTGGATGTTTCCCTGAACAGACTGTCAATCATTTGATAGAATACCTCATCACATAACTTTCAAACAAGCACCAAGATATAGCTTACTGGTCACAAAAAGGGCCTCCCCCATCAGATTCTTCCCAGTTCATCAGGAAGGATTCCTGTATAACAGGAGTGAAAATCCCTGGAGGCACTCAAGTCAAAGCCTCCCTGTACATGGGCAGTCTTCTGGACAAATCCACTGTTTGTGCACAGGCGGACCAATATCTGTGACCAGTTTGAACTGGTCTCTGGCGCCTAGGTAAATTATTGCAAGAGCGAGACAATGTTCTTTGGGAAATGGGCTGACCAATCCTTTGATCCTCTCTCCATTAGTTCCAATGACTTGAAGTACTGAGGTTATGGTTCGGAGGGACTGGAGCACGTGTAAGAAACTGGAAGGGATGAGTTAATGAAACAAAAACTGAGCATATGAAAACAACACTCTCTCTAAGAATCTGGTCATCGGACATGAGGCACTCTCAGTATTACTGTACATGGTGCATGTCTGGCCCATTCCTCAGTGCCCTGCTAGGGCATTCACCCAAACCATTTTCCACCTCATTTGGAAGTTAAAAATGGACCATGTTCACAGGGATGTAATGTATAAACCTTTAGATAATGGAGGAGTCTCAACCATCCGCTCATTGTCCTTCAGGTGACTGTGGTGGGGAAGAGACTATTGCCTACTCATTTTGGAATGTGCTTTTGCATAAAAAGGTCTGGCGGTAATTGAAATAATTTCTGTTTAGGTTCAACAAAGCAGCTCTGAGACGCATGACCCATTGCTCTATCCATTGCTGTTTCCAGGGACCCACATCAAGACAAACATCCATTGCTGGAAGCTTATCTGGTGAAAGATGCTTTTCAATCTGCCTGAATTATATTAGATTTCCAGTGCAAGGAGTTGTCCATGACCGAGTGTTGCAGACTGGCATATCTCAAGATCTGATTTGGGTACTGAAGGATGTGTTATAGCTTGACGCAGTGACTGCAGAGGTGCAATGGGGAAAAGTCACTGTGGCCAGACTTTGGGCCACAGTGAACTGAAGGGACTGGAATTATACAGAACCCTTTTGGCTATATGACTCACATTGAATGTACAAAGTGAATATTACATGTAGAACAATTGTACTGACGTATCTCAGAATGCAACTTGATCTGCGTAGACATTGTCAAAGAAACAATACGGCACCATTTACAATGACCATTTGGAAGTGTCTGTATTGTTTCTTTGACAGTGTTGAAACACTTGAACATGCAATATGATCTATGCAGAAAACCCAAAGATTATTGCACTAGAGTGATGTTGACATTTTGATATTTTTGTAATGTTCTTTCAGATATTTTACCACAAAGTATATTTTTTTTCAAAAGTCTAGTGGCCAGAATTGGATACAATGAGGTCGAACAAGCGTTTTATGCCAGTTCATTATGACTTCCTTGCTTTTGTACTCTATGCTCTATTATCAATTCCAAGATTCTTTAATGTAAACCACTCTCTCAACCAGCTCTGCCACCTTCAATGATCTGTGCACAATTACCCCATAAGTCAGTGATCAGTGGTGTTCTGCAGAGATCAGTGCTGAGACCCCTGTTATTTGTAATGTGTATGAATGGTTTGGAGGAAAACCTAGGTGGTCTGATTAGTAAGTTTGCAGATGACAAAGACTTGGGGAGGGGCTGGGATGTGTTATAGACCCCAACAATCACGTTTTGATTTGATGTGTCTTAAGTTTCCCTTGTAATTTTGTTTTTCTTCGGGCTGTTCCCCTTCCTTTTGGGGAACTGTCCCTTTTACTTTCTCCTGATTTAATTTGAGTTTGAGACCATTAATTTGAGACCATTTAATTTGAATCTGAGACCAAGACTTGGGGAGCTGCAGATAGCGAGGAGGATATTAATAGGCTGAAAATTTGGACAAAAAAAATGGCAAGCGGAACTTAATCCAGATAAATACAAGGAACCTTCCACACACTTGACGAAGGAACACCATTTCCGAAAGCTTATGGGAGTGCTATCAATTAAACTGGTTGGACTTAAACCTGGTGTTGTGAGACTTCTTACTGTGTTTACCTCACCCGGCATTTCTACATCTCTGTACATGTGACATAATAAATTAAATCGCCCTGATCCGATTGAATCTTGTAAACTATCCTTCTTGCATAACTGGGGGGCGTTTCTGTTGTGAGGTTCTCGCCCACCATTTCCCCTCCACTGGACCCTGTCAGACTGGGGGCCGCCTTCACGCTCTGCGGGTTGGCTGAGGGAGGCCTGCGTGATATCCGGAGCCCGGCCCAGCGGCTGCTCTCCATAAAGGAGGCAGCGGAGAGCGGCTTCCGAGTAGTTGGAGGTTGTGGAAGAGACGGTACGAGATGGCGATGTTGGGAACCGTGGTGGTTGTGTTGCTGGCGTCGCTGGCCACTTGCTCGCGCTTCCTGGGCGGCCGAGAATCCGTGTCCCCCGACAACCCCGAGGTGCAGGAAGCCGCGCGCTTCGCCATCAGCGAGTACAACAAGCAGTCCAACGACATGTACGCCAATAAGGTGCTGAGGATCGTGTCTGCTCAGCAGCAGGTAAAAAGGGGCGAGGGGGAATGGCCGAGTTTAAAGGGAAGAGTCTGGGGAAAGGCGTCATGAGGAGAAGCATCGAGGTTCAAACTATGGGGAAGTTTGACAGCACCCTGCTAGCAAGTGGGGAAGGGGAAAGGGTGCTGTGTGCTAGGGTTAATATCCACCAGGACTGAAAAGGAGATAGAAGAACCCTGTGAGGGAGCAATATATCTCAAATTGGATATTGTTATTAATGAAGACGTCCTTGGTAGGAGTCAGAGGAGGAGCTATCAGGACAGATTGCTATACAAATCTGGTCAAAGATCTAGAATGCAATCCTAGCAAAAAAAAGTCACTTTTTTGGGGGGGGGGGGGGGGTGAGCTTGGCACTGTAATCTTTGCACATGCTGACAATTTTTTTGCCTGATGTGAATTTTGTGCCAGAAAGTTGGGGATAGAAGGGAAGCTGAAGCATGCAAGGAAGTTAGCTGTGGAGTATTTAGGTGCCAAGGTTCAGGTGTCTGGATCTCTAAGTGCACTGGGTGATGTGAGACTACCTACCATGCCCTGTCCCAATCACTGGTGGCAGTGTATATCCCCTCAATCCATGGCAACATGGGCCTCTGGCATCAGAACCCTCCTACTGAGCTCCTCACCCCTGCAGAGTTCCCCTCCCTGCCTCCCCACTTGTTGGCAATGCCCAATAGGTACTGTCCCACTATGCTCTCAACTACCTAGGAGCTTTAATGGCCTCTGATTTCCCAACACCTCCCCCTCTTCACCACCGCACCCCCCCCCCCCCCCCCCCCCCCCCCCCCCGCCCAGATGTAGTCATGGCACCTGGTCTTTGTTGATGAAGATCATGAGTCATCAGCAAGAGGCTGGAATTGAACACACAGGCTTTGCTGCATGACAATATTCAAATTGGCTTTGTGCCCTTTCTGGGCATGAAGCTGAATCTGCTGGCAAAATGGACTGGAAAGATGGTGTTTGGTATCTCAGCCTTTTCCTGGCTTGCCATACCAATCGATCAGCGCAACAGACCAGTACTTGTAGGGTCTTCATTTGATTTGATTTATTATTGTCACATGTATTAGCATACAATGAAAAGTATTGTTTCTTGTGGACTATACAGACAAAGAATACCATTCATACAGAAGGAAACGAGAGCCTGCAGAATGCAATGTTACAGTCATAGCTAGGGTGTAGAGAAAGATCAACTTAATGCAAGGTAGGTCCCTTCAAAAATCTGGCAGTAGGGACAAAGCTGTTCTTGAGTTGGTTTTAGGAGGAGAAAGGTGGGGAGAAAAATTTAGGGAGGGAATTTCAGGGTTTAGATGCCAAATGGCTGAAGGCACAGCTCTCCAATGTGAGATGATTAACATTGGAAATTCTTGAGGGACTTTTCCATGTCAGTGATCCAGTATGTCTTGCAAGGGCTGCTGTGACAGGGTTGTGTGGTATTGTGGTCACTATTGTCCTGAAGGCTGGGTAGTTTGCTGCAGGCAATGGCCTATTTGAGGTTGTGCAGTTGTTTGAAGGCAAGAAATGGGGGTGTGGGAATGGCCTTGGTGAGATGTTTGTCTTCATCAATGATATGTTGAAGACACCAGAGAAGATGTCATAGTTTCTCCGCTCTGGGGAAATACTGGACAACGAAGGGTACTCTGTCCACCATGTCCCATATTTGTCCTCTGAGGAGTTTGATGCGGTTTTTCACTGTGGCACATCGAAATTGTCAATCAATGCGTCGAGCCCCATATCCTGCTCTTATGAGGGCATCTTTCAGCGTCTGGAGGTGTCTGTTGAGATCCTTATCTGAGTATACAGAAGGCTCGTCCATAGTGGATGGCTTCTTTAATGTGTTTAGGCTGGAAGCTGGAGAAGTGGAGCATCATGAGGTTATCCGTGAGCTTGCGGTATTCACATTCCAATCATTATTTTTGTAAATTGAGTTTGTCTTTATGTGCCCTGTTTGTGAACCATTAACCTTTCAACTGTTGGCTGGCCATTCACTTTGTAACCTCATTTCCAGGCAATATGGTAGGCTTAATTTGGATTACTATAGATTACTTTTTGTGCAGAAATGAATTTTTGGGAGTAAACTACATTTTACACCTGCAGAAAATCATTCTTATTTTAGTTCAAGCCTTCAGACTTTTACTAATTGAGATTTGATTTTTTTTTTTTAAACATCACTTTCTTCCTTTTAGGTTGTTGCTGGGATGAATTATTTTCTTAACGTTGAAGTGGGGAGAACACAATGCAGAAAGGAGAGTGTTGATAATTTGGAATCCTGTGAATTGCATGAATCTCCACAGGTAATTTCACATTTTGTCTTTACAATAATAGAATGCAAAATTATTTGAAGTGTCCAGTCTTTTCTATAAAGTTTTCTTTGTGTCAATTCTAGTGCTTCGTTGGTCAATATTTTCTTTATACGATTTGAAAATTTCAAATCAGAATTAACTTGTCTTGGCATGTCAACCTGCATACTTGCTTTGGAGCACAATGTATGAAGGCTTTTCTCAATCCTCAACTGATTTTGTAACACCTGTTCTAAGCAGCTTTTCCCTGAAGAATAGCAAGTAGCCTTGTAACTTGCAGCAGAACCTTTTGTGCTCCTCCAGTTCGTTAGTTGGGAGCAACCTAGCTGCTTTCTTGGTGTATAAGGTAGGAGCCTAATGAGTGCACAAGTTCCTGTGGATGATATGTGGAAGGAAATAGGAAATAGAAAAGGAAATTTATGCTGTCACCAGCTTGGGAATAAAGTCTTCATAACATTACTATGAGGCAAAATTTAATTTTGACATTTTATGAAGGTTGTTCTGTTTTTTCTAGAAGCTAGTTCTAGTTTGAACATATCCAGCTCCTTAACTTGTGTGAATAGGATTAGACAGGGCAAGAGAGGATTGAATTCACAGATTATTTCCTTGCCTAAAGTGATGGGAACTAAATAAGATGAAAATTAATGTGATACTTGCAAAGCTTTAATTTCTAATTAAATGGAAACATATATAGGTGTCATTCCTTCTAGCTAAATGACTATATACTGTAAGGATGGATTTGTGAATAACTTGTGATGTTGTGCAGGAATATAGAACATAAAAATAGAAAAATTACAGCATAAACAGGCCCTTCGGCCCAAAAGGTGCACATGTCCCTACCAAGCACTATGTCATCATAAAATATGATGTATTTGGTGTATGGCAAACAAAAATGTTTTGTTTCCATGATTCATTGAATACTTTTTAAACATTTGCATCAATTTTCTCCAATGGATTAAAACTGTATTTCTATTCTCAGCCATCATTGGAAACTGAGTTTCTTCCAGGTTTAAGCTTCTCTAGTTGGAGGAGGCATGTGATCTAGTATAAGATTGGCCATGCTAAATTACCTGTTTAGTGTCAGGGAATTAGCAGGGTAAATATGTGGGATTGTTATTGGTGCAGGCTTGATCGGCCAAATGGCCACCTTCTGCACTGTAGGGATTCCATGAGACAAATAACGAGAATAAATCCTGCAAAGCCAAACTAATTTACAATTATTCATTTCATTTTTCAGAAAAAACGTTGCAACTTTACAGTTTATTCAGTCCCTTGGCAAGAAGAAATTTCTCTGACCGGGTTGACTTGCAATGAATCAAGCAACTGAACTTCAGCAGAATAATTAGCATCTGGCTAACACTATTTTAATAATACTTTCAGCATGCTATACTAATAACAACTATTGACTTTACAGAAATCATGATGTATAAATATTAAATACATCACCTACAAGCAATATTCTGTAGTTTCCATTCAAGCTAAATAAAAGTGTCTAACACAGCAATATGAAGCTGCTGTATTTCTTTCAGAACATTGATACATCTTTGATGTAACAATTCTTGCCTTGGCAAAAAGCCAGTATATTCTTACCTTTGGCTAAGATCAAGTGTCAGATGAAGCTCCAGGTGGGATATGCTGCCTTGTCTTGTCAACTTGGATCTCATTTGTCACTTACAAGGGGACCTTAAATTGAATTCAATTAGATTTTGGATTTGGTTTTTGGATCAAGCAAGAAATGGATTTGGATTTGCCTGGTCCATTCCGAGCATTGGCTTTGTAACTTTAAGGATGGAGTACAAGAATTTTTAAAAAGCCAGTATATATACCACCTGCAGGGGAGAATCAGATCAGACAGATTGACCTCCCAGGCTGGGAGATGATCAGGATAGCTGATGAGGTTTAATGAGGTGTCCCAAAGCAATTTTTCAAGTCATCTTGGCCTTTTGGCTAAGATGAAGTGATAGATCAAGCCCAAAATGGGGTGCAGTGCCTTGTCAGTGTTGATCCTTTCGTGGGGACCGTGAATTGGATCCAATTTGAATTTTTTTATGAAATAAAAAGATTTTAAAAAGCCACTATATGCTCCTGTTCTCAGGAAATTTTAATCAACACCACTGAAAATCAAAGGCCTATCAAAAGACGAGTTAGGAATAACTATTAAAGGCTGTGAAGTGGATTGCTTGAATTCTTGAATCCAGATCTGATTGTGGTGTGACTTCTGCAATTCACTAGGTGCACTGTTTTGCAACTGTGTCCAAGGCATTGTGAAACGGAAACATGAACATGGCTATTCTTGATACACTTTTTGAGCAAACATGGCTTTGGTGTAATATGAATGCATAATTAGGGTAAGTAATCTAGGGTTTGCTGTAATATCTGTGCACAATTTGGGTAAGTAATACTGGGCGGGATTTTATGGCCTCACCTGATGTCTAGACATTTCCATTGTCCACATCTCACCTGCTTCAATTCTGTGGCTGGTAGGCAATCACATTCTGGGTTAGTCTTTATTTTTCTGTCACAGTTTAAATTCTTTTGTCAGAATTTTTTTCCTTAAATCTCTCGCTTTCTGTTCGTTCCTGTTACCAATCCTCGAGTCCCAGCACACTATTTTAAATAACAAGAAGCAGAGACATTTCAGTTCTGAATTCCCCACTCTACGCTCTCAAATTACTGGTTGTCAATTAACATCAACAGCTGGGAATAGGTGAAGGAAAACGGCTACATTTCTGCAGTTGGGAACTACAATTTTCAGTGATTAATAGGTTGCCTCCACCTTGCTGTACAGTAAGGGGTAGTGGATGGCTTGTGGAGGCCTTTGTTGCAGATAGCATAGTACACTAACAAGGGAAGCTGATAATCAATGGGAGTATGGCTGAGCCCCGAGCAGAAGATAAGTACTGGAACTGCCATCAATAATGGGGCTGTTTATTTATTACTGTCACATGTAGACTTTAACACTGCAGTAAAGTTATGTGAAAATACCTTCAGTCACCTCATTTTGACATCTATTCCTGTACACAGGAAAAATTTAGAATAACTGATGCTTCTAAGCAGCGCATCTTTCAGATTGTGGGAGGAAACCAGTGCAGATTCCACGTAGATAGTGACTGAAGCTGGCAATCAAACCTGGGTCCCTGGTGCAGTGAGGCAGCAGTGCTAACCACTGTACACCTTAGCTGAGATCTTCTCAGGTCCACTGTGATCAGAAAGATTCCTCTCCACAAATCCCAAGTTCAAAAGCAAGGCTGTAACATGGGAAGATAGCAGCTTTGCCATTTTCTACTGGTAATTATTAAAAATCCTTCATTTCAAAAGCAATTTTGGTCTCTTGTAAAATTACCTCCCTGTACTTGTCAAGGGTCTGACATGGCAGGACTGCCAGGTATCAATGCTGGCAAAGCTGTCATGCCATATGAAAGTTGCAATACTCACTCAACAATTTTAATTGGCAACATGCTAAGACCAAGTGGGTTGTGAACATCAGGTTGAACATCATTTCAACCAATACAAAACCAGAAGCAGGATTTTCATGGTAAAGAGGCACAACACACTTTTCAGAATTTGTATGCTAACCTCTTCTCAACCCTAGGCATAGGAAAATTCAGCCCGATGAGGAAAGAAACTACTGATTTTTCTCTTCAGCTACACGTGGAATGTTAGAGACAGGGTTAGGAGAGAACTAAAACCCTTGCATATTTTTTCCTTACTGTTCATAATCTCCATTTGTGATTCCTTTTGAAAAGGAAGAAGCTTTCTAACATCATTGGTTTAAATTAAGAAGATTATTTAGTCACATGCTCTCCCCAAAAATTTAACTGCTACATCACTCAAGCATGAGAAAGATTGAATTCAAAGTAATAATGCACTTTAACAAATTGTAAACCAGAGTATAGTTTATAGTTCATGTGTTCGGATCGTTATCGGAACAACTGTTGTTATAGTCCTGGTGAAGATAGTGTCTTTTCTTCAAAAAGGCAGTTTCAATAATTATAATATCAGCAATTATTGTAGGATTCCTTGAAGACTACAAGGAACAGGAGTAGGCCATTCAGTCCTTTAAGCCTGTTCCACCATTTAATAAGATCATGACTTTCCTGCCTTATCTTTGTAATACTTAATTCCCATACTGATTAAAAACCTAGTCTTGAAAATGTTCAAAAGACTTGGCCTTCGCAACTTCCTGGGAGAAAGAATTGCAAAGATACATCACTTGTACAGAACAAATTCATCCTCAAATCCACCTTAAATAAGCACCCCACTATTCTGTGAATATGTCCTTTGGTCTTACACTCTCCCATGAATGGAAAATTCCTCCCAACATTTACCTTACCTTAACCCCTTAAGAATCTTCTATGTTTCAATCATACCACCTCTCATTCTTCTGAGCTTACAAGGAATAGAAACCTAATCCGCCTAATCTTTTCTCAGATGGTTATCTCTCCATACATGAGATCACCCTAATAAATCTCCTCTGCACTGCCTCAATAATATATCTTTCTTTAAATATGGATACTATAACTGCAAAGTATTTTTAATGTGGCCTTACTACTACCTGGTACAGTTGCAACAACTCGTCTTTTATACTTTTCTCCACTTCCTGCTCCTTTCCATCTTGACCCAGTTTTTGCTGCAATTGCTTTAGCCTAGTCATTTATTTCTTCAACTTACTTGTCAGCTTATTGTAATTCTGCCTTCTGAATTTCCTGTTCTTTTCATCATTTCACTTGCTCTTCCTTCTTTTCAATGTAGACCTCTGTAGCACCCAATTGGCTGGTACCATTACTGATGTTCCAATGTGCTTGTCTGAGCAATGAGCAAAGAAATTTGTTTCTTTAACACTTCAAATTTCTGCCTACACTTCCTTGTCTGCAAGATTGAGCTTATGCTCTGTACTTAAGAGTTTCCTTGATCTGAGTCACTGTCATTGTGTCTGAATTGTATTCAATTGTGCCTGTTCGGCATGACTTCTCTAAGCTGGATTGCTGGCTGGCAGTATGCAGTTCTTTCACTTGAACAGACTTTTGGAATTCCTTCACCTGTGCCTGCTGCTTCAATATATTGTACCTAAGGACGTTTTTCATTTTTCTTTAGTTCATCTCCCTGTGACAGCCTTTCACAACAAACAGTTAAATTCTTTCAGCATCCAGTATTGTGTTGATATTTGTGTAACACTGACACTTAATGATCGCCTTGAAGATTTTTACATCTTGCTGTTTTCAGAGTACAAGATGTTAACAAGTCTACGATGTAACTGAATGTTGAAAGTTTCTTGAATTCCGTGGTTGATGCCATTATTGGAGCTTCAGAACTACACTGCCTGGGTGTCTCTTCAGAGAACACTATAAGGTATCAATATGGGCATGTGTTTTTTTGAGCTGCTTGCTCAGCTGCACTTCTCACCCTTGTGAATTCAATGCAAAACCTGCTATACAGAGTCTGCCTCCTACTGACCATCTCCAAACCCCTCCAAGGCAAATATTTGGGAATCATATTAACAACATTCAGGACATATTCACCTACACTTATAGTTACATAAGGAATCTGAGTGCAAATCAACTCACAGGTTATCATAACAACATGATTGCTGAGTGTCATATCATGCTTGCAGGATTATTCAGTTCGGACTCTGTCGTGTAGACCCAACCGTCTAACCACATTCCCTCATACGTTGATTTAATTCCTTAATCCTTATGCCTTTCTTTGATGACCAGTCCCTTTTGGACTTCTCCTGTAAAGATGGTCCATTTGCCCACAAGTCCTTCTTGCCTCCCCACACCACAGCCAAGCTCCAGCCAATGGAGATAAGGTGATTAGGAACTTGAAAAAGCCACTACCAATGCCAGCTGAAATCTCAGGTTATCGAGTCAATCGATAAACAACCCAACTATTCTAGAGGTCATGTTCATGATGAAGAATGCATGGAAAAAAGATGATGTAAGCCATAATTGCCAATTACTTCCACCATGCTGGGTTCAAACAGTTACAACTGCACAAGATGTCAAAAACAAGGAGGAGCAAAGTGAAGTCCACCAACCTGAATTAAGCATTTTTGCTTGCCCACAGAAGACCAGTATTGGATTCCTGTGACATAAATAAACTTAACGCTGTATATAGTTTTTAAAACGTTACTCTTTTTGTATTTTTATTATAAGCTGGACTCTTTCTGCTGAAAGGAAAATTAAAATGGCTGCTACAAATCATCTGATTACAGCATTAACCCCTTTTTCCAGGAGAAATCCTCAGCAGCTTCAAGAAAAGAATAATTATCTTCTCAGTTTCTGGAATTTCACACTTCATTGCACAAACCTCTTGTAAGCAACAGAAAGAGAAGTTCAGAAGAACTGGTATCCCCTGCTGTCCTACCACTTGGAAAAGCAAGATTCTGATTGGATGAGCAGTATTGGGAAGAGAAGATCTCAGAACTGAACTCAAAGCATGCAACCTGGAATATGTGGGTTAGTGGGAGGTAGAGAAGGAGGTGGGGATTCAGAGAGGAGGTTGGTGAGCGCCAGAGCTGATCTTAAGATGGAGGCCAGAGCAGGCCTCAGAGCAGGCACTGGTGTGGGGAGCCAGAGTGGGCTTGGAATGGGCATTGGAGTGGGGAACCAGAATAGACCTCTGATGCAGGGAGCCAGAACAGGCCTTGGAGCAGGGACTGTATGGGGAGCCAGAGCAAATCTTGGAGCAAGTGCTGATACAGGAGCCAGCGTGGGCCTTACAGCAAGTGCTGGTGCAGGGAGCCAGAGTGGGCATTAGAATGGGTCACGGTATGGGGAGCCAAAACAAGCACCGGAGCAAACGCCAGTGCAGGGAGCCAGAGTGGACTTCAGAGCCTAAACTGTATGTAACTTCCAGGGGTTAATATTAAAGGGCCATGGGAGTGGCCAGGGGTTTACATGAGGGGGCATGTAGTGGTGAATGTATTTGTATGTGCGTCTTCCTAATTCCTAACATATACATAGATATAGCTAGAAAAGACTTGTTTACATTTGATTTCAGTATTCACATTTATTTTGCAGCACAGAAGAGGGCACTGACATTATGAGAATGTTTAGGGCTCCCTGATGCACATGGGAGGTCATTAGGAATTCCGCAACTTGAAAAGATTGTGAAACTCTGCATTAGCCAATGCAGCAAATTGCTTTTGCCATAGAAATTCTCCAGGATTTCAGACTGCAGCATGAAAACATGGAAGACATGTTTGATTGTACTAGTGACATGTTTAATTGCACTAGTGACATGTTTGATTGCAATGATGATATATTTGATTGCAATGATGGCATGGTAGAGTGTATCACACATGTTCAAAGGCAACACACTTAGCAGAAAAAGATGAGAGTTTTTCCAGAACTGACTCCCAACATTTTTCACTGCAGAGCCTCAGGGTTTTGCAAAATCAGTCCTTGTAAGGCGTGAAAAAATTGAATGTAAACTTTTTTTTACACATTTGCTGTCTTACTCTTTTTATTTGGCATTTGAATTTGTTTTTAAACAAACTACCTGTGTATGCATATCAGGTTACAGCAAGATATATTCAAGTGAGAATGGGGCCTGCTGCATATCACGAACGTCTGCCTGACAATTTTTGAGTGGATGGTATATCAAATAATTGGTATTTTACTGTGATACGCCAGTATTTAGTATTTGTATACAGAGTATATGTACAGTTTGACATAGTCACAAAGTGGTCAACTGATGAGATTTGATTTGATTTATTTTTGTCACGTATTAGTAGACAGCAAAAGGTATTGTTTCTTGTGCACTATACAGACAAAGCATACCGCACATAGTGAAGAAAAGGAGAGAATACAGAATGTAATATTACAATCATAGCTAGAGTGTAGTGAAAAATCAACTTAATGCAAGTGATAATGTATTATCACTTCCCCCTTTATGCAGAGGTTTGTAAATCATGGCCTTATAGACATAGTCTATTTTCAATTTCCAAGTAAAGCAGAAGTTGGTTTGGGTGACCATCACTGTGCAGACATTGGGTGTGGGCTAGACTTGCACCACTAGAGCAAAATAGAGATAGCAACATAATAAGTACTTCGCATTTGATGACCAGGTTTTTAATCTGACATGGAGAGAAAGCATTGCTTCCACCTGCCAGATTTCTGTTTCACCTTGGCTGCCTGATCCTTCCAGTTTATTGCATATCCAAACATATCAGTGGCACCTTCTGGCAATCTGATTAGACTTTGAAGATGACAAATGATCAGTCCATTTCCCAAAGTACACTGTCTTGTTGTTGCCACAATTCACATTGATTCCTGAAACCAGTTTGAACTGATTACAGACATCCATCTGTCTTTGAAACAACAGCCGATCTTAGCAGATGGTGGTAACTTCATCATTGTATGGGGTAGGTTTGACCTCAGTCTCATGCTGTAAATGCGCTCTCAGCCCTGTTATGCCCATTTCAAACTTGTCCCCACTGTTGCAAAGGTAGACCCTGTCCGAGTTACTGAAGAATATTCCACTGAATTGGGCATGCAATACATGTTCTTCATGTGAAAGTTTACACCAAGATCACAAGTCCAGCAGGCATATAACAGCCTTGAGGCCATGTGAGAAAAGGAGATGGCAGATCACATTGAATGGTTCCTTGAATAACAAGTGAACTTGTACAACTAACTACAGAACCTCCGTAATGCAAACCAGGTTATATCAGTTAACGTCATATCTGTTCTTGCAAACATTTCAATGTGAACGGGTAAGAGGAACAAAAAACAGCGATGTATAATTAGGCAGAATTCCATCAGCCCTTTGGAGGTTGCTACTGAGTCCTGGTGGAAAGGAAATCCTGGAAAATAAAATGGTGTTGGGCCATGTGCTGACAACTTTCTACCTCCAGTTGCTTTATGTATTAGTTAGGATGGGCTCAATGGATGACAGGGTGGATACTGACATTTCCCTTTGTGAGTGAGACCAAAATTAGAAGATAGTTTTAAACGAGGAGCTGGAATTTTCTGGCTGTTCACTCCCCACCACTGCTGCAAGCAAGGATACAGAATTTGGTGCTTAGCCAAATCTCTTCACTGCAGCGACACCAGAGAATCCTGCTTCCATGAACAGTCAGAAAAATCCAGCCAAGATGTCCACCATTTAAAATGGAAGTTAGGAGGATTTTTATTCTGTCAGGAAATAGTTGGTCTATGAATTCTCTTTCCCAGAGAGCATGGAGGAACATCGAATTTTTTTAAGGCTGAGTTAGGTATATTCTTGATTGATAAGGGAGTCAAAGCTTCTGGCAGTCACAAGAGTTAATACTGTTAAGTTCAGATAAGTCCAGAAAGTACAGGGGCAAAAATAAAAACAAATTAGGAAGGAAAGAGGATAGGATATGAAAGAGGATATGCAAAGTACTTATTATGTTGCTGTCTCTATTTTGCTCTAGTGGTGCAAGTCTAGCCCACACCCAATGTCTGCACAGTGATGGTCACCCAAACCAACTTCTGCTTTACTTGGAAATTGAAAGTAGACTATGTCTACAAGGCCATGATTTACAAACCTCTGCATAAAGGGGGAAGAAACATATACATTATCACTTGTATTAAGTTGATTTTTCACTACACTCTAGCTATGATTGTAATATTACATTCTGTATTCTCTCCTTTTCTTCACTATGTGCGATATGCTTTGTCTGTATAGTGCACAAGAAACAATACCTTTTGCTGTCTACTAATACGTGACAAAAATAAATCGAATCAAATCTCATCAGTTGACCACTGTGACTACATCAAACTGTACATATACTCTGTATACAAATACTAAACTCGAAAAAATTGGCAATATTAGCAAGTAAAATTCTAAGATGTTTCATGCAATGCAAGAGAATAACTAAGGAAAAGATAGGACCTATCAGAGGTATACATGGTAACTTGCGGATTGATTCAGAAGATGCAGGCAGGATTCTCAATGAGCATTTCACCTTGGTCAGGGGTGATAATAATAAGAACTAGGAGCAGGAGTAAGCCATCTGGCCCTTCAAGCCTGTCCCACCATTCAGTAAGATCATAACTGAACTTTTCATGGACTCAGCTCCACTTATCTGCCCACTCATCATAACCCTTAGTTCCTTTAATGTTCAAAAATATATCTATCTTTGCCTTAAAAACATTCAATGAGGTAACCTCAACTGCTTTACTAAGCACGAAGTTCCACAGATTCACAATAATTTGGGTAAAGAAGTTCCTCCTCAATCAGTCCTAAATCTGTTTCCTTTTATTTTGAGGCTATGTTCCCTAGTTCTGCTTTCACCCACCAGTGGAAACAACCTCCCTATTTCAATCTTATCTAATCTCTTCATAATTTTATGTTTCTTTAAGATCCCCTCCCAGTGCCAGTACATCCTTTCTCAAGTAAGGAGACCAAAGATGTACAATTACCCCAGATGTGGCCTCACCAGGACCTTATACAACTGCAACATAACCTTCCTGTTTTTAAACTCCATCCCTTTAGCAATGAGGGACAAAATACTATTTTCCTTCTTGATTACCTGCTGCACCTGCAAACCAAATTTGAGATTCATGCACAAAGACATCCAGGTCCCTCTGCACAGCAGCATGCTATAATTTTTTTATTATTTAGATAATAATCCATTTTGTTGTTATTCCTAACAAAATGGATGACCTCACATATACCAACATAGTTTGAGTGGGCAATACAATCTATATTCCTTAGCAGGTGTTCAGAGTCCTCTGCACACTTTATTCTTAGTGTCATCTGCAAGCTTTGATACACTACCCTTGGTTCCCAACTCAATCATCTAAGTTGTAAATAATTGCAGTCCAAATACTGATGCCTGAAGCACACTAGTAGTCACTGATCACCAACCAGAAAAACACTCATTTATCCCCAATCTTTGCTTTGTTAGTTAACAGATCTTCTAACCATACTAACACATTACCTATAACACC
Source organism: Sphyrna mokarran (assembly GCA_024679065.1). Taxonomy (NCBI): domain Eukaryota; kingdom Metazoa; phylum Chordata; class Chondrichthyes; order Carcharhiniformes; family Carcharhinidae; genus Sphyrna; species Sphyrna mokarran. Next base: position 20,297,598 of record JAGIQG010000012.1, on the reverse strand, counting down.
CCATATCTTTATCTTATGGAGCAGCCTTTGATGTAGCATCCAAATATACCACATCCACCAGTTGGTTCCCATTGTCCATAACATTCGTAATGTCCTCAAGGAATTTCATTAAACTAGTTAAACATGACTTGCCTTTCATGAACATATGCTGTATCTTCCCAATGGGACAATTTATATCCAGATGTTTCACTATTTCTTCCTTGATGATAGATTTGCCCCACTACAGAAGCTAACCAGCCTACAGCTACCCACCTTTTGTCTATTTCCTTTTTTAAACAGTGTCATCACATTTGCTGTTTTCCAATCTGTGGGAACCATCCCAGAGTCCAGTGAATTTTGATAAATTACCACTAATATATTTGCTATTTCCCCTGCCATCTCTTTTAGTACCCTGGAATGTATTCCATCAGGGCCAGGAAAACTTTTGTCTACCTTTAGCCCCATTAATTTATCTAACACTGCTTCTTTAGTAAAGATGTTTGATTCTAGGCCCTCATGTTCCATTGCCTTCTTATCAATTTTTGGCATGTTATTTGTATCTTCCACTGTGAAAACCAACACAAAATACCTGTTCAATGCCTCAGCCATTTCCCCATTTCCCATGATTAAATCTCCCTTCTCATGCTCTAAAGGGTGAATGTTTACCTTAGCTACTCTATATATTTGTAGAAATTTTTGCTGTTTTCATATTCTGAAGTAATTTACTCTCAATCTCTTACTTTTCTTTATATCTTTTTTCATGGCTTTGTTGACCTTTAAAGATTTTCCAATCCTCTAGGTTCCCACTAATCTTTACCACTTCGTATGCATTTTCTTTCAATTTGATACCTTCCTTTATTTCCTTAGATATCTATGGCTGATTAACGCTTTTTCTATAGTCCTTCCTTATTACTGGTATATACTTTTACTGAGCACTTTGAAAGTCCTCCACTGTTCTCAATTGTCCCAGCATAAAATTTTTGTTCGCAGTCCACCTTAATCAATTCCTCCCTTAATCTCTTCGTAATCTCTTTGTTTAAGCACAAGACACCAGATTGGATTTTACCTTCTTATGCTCCAGCTGTACTTTGAATTCAATCATTCTGTGATCACTCCTTCCAAGAGGATCCCTAACTATGAAATCATTAATTATTCCTGTCTCATTACACAGGAGCAAATCAATAGCTTGCTCCCTCCTAGAGTCCACTACATTCTGTCTGCCTAGCTGCCTCACTTGCATTCACGCCCTGCTATCCCTGACCACTGGTTGAACTTGAAGTACTTAATCTATCAGGTGTGACTGCCTCCTGAAACAAAGCATCCAGGTAACTCCCCTTCCTAGATGTGTTGAGATGTCTGAAGCTCAGGCTCCAGCTCGTTAATTCAGAGCCAAAATTTGTTGAGCAACTAATGCTGCAGATGGTCATTGCAACTTACAATGGGATCAGCCAACTCCCACATCATATAGCTGCAGCATATTAAGTAGCAATGGCTGGACAGGTAATTAATTCTGCAGGATTCTTTCAAATTTAGCACAGATTTCCTACCAGCTTAGCAGGTCACAACTTTCCTGTTGTATCACTTTAAAGGTTTTTTTCCCCCAGCTACAATGTACTAAGTGCTGCTCCACCCTCCAACTGCTTCCTGGAGATTAAGCTGCAGATGCCCAAGGTAAATTAGTTTTATTTTCACTGTGGCAGTGTTGCTCTGCTATAATGCAGACACTTGAGGAATGTGAAATATTAGATACAATAAACATGAAGGAAGTACTGCAGGTCAGGCATCCTTGAAGGTGGATAAATTACCAGGACCAGGTAGATTGTATCCTAAGCTGTTGAAAAAAGCCAGGGAGGAAATAGCAAATGCTCCAAGGATCATTTTTCAATCCTCACTATATATGGGTGAGGTCACAGGATTGGAGGTCTGCAAATATTGTACTATTGTGTAAAAAGGCTGAAGGGAAAGGCCAGAAAACTATACATTGGTGGACAAATTATTGGAATCAATTCTGAAACACAGGATGAACTGTGCATTATTCATGGCATGGATTGATCAGTGATAGTCAGCACAATTTTTATAATGGAAAATTGTGTTTTACCAACTTAATTTAAGTAAAAAGAATTGATGAAGATAATGCAATCAATATTGTTACATGAATTTCAGTTAAGGTGTTTGACAAGGTTTCACATGGCAGACTGGTCAAAGTATAGGGAAAGGTAGCTGGTTAGATCCAAAATAGGATAGTGCCAGGAAACAAACTTTTTTTAAAAAACAAAAATAGTTTCTCCTGGTAGACTTACCATATATTTTATATATTATTAGACTTCAATGTAGGTAGCATAATGGGAAAACTTTGCAAATGACAAAAATTGGCTGTATATTCCATGAAGAGGATAGTGTATGCAGAATGATAACTGCAAGATGTTTTCCTTTATTGGGTGAGATACAGAATACAAAAGTAGGAATGGAACTGTATGAAATGCTGGTTGGGCCACAGCTGGAATTTTATATACAGTTCTGGTTACCATTTTAGAGAGACTTAATTGCTCTGGAGACAGTGTAGAGGAGAATTACAAGAATATGGCCAGGATTTGAAAATTGCAAAGGCTAAGGTTGTTTTTTCCTTAGGAGGAGGAAAGGATGATTCGGGTGGGGGGGGGGGGGGGGGGGGGGGGGGGGGGGGGGGGGGATGTACAAAATTGAGGTTTTTAGGCTATACAAAAACTTCTCTAGCTGATCAGGTAATTACCAGATAGCAGATTTGGGGGGAACATAGAACAATACAGCACAAACAGGCCCTTCAGCCCACAAGTTGCACCAATCACATCTACCAATCCACAGACCTATCTATAACCCCCTATCCTATTCATTTCCATATACTCATCCAGAAGTCTTTTTAAAGACCCCAGTGAGTTTGCCTCAACAATCTGACAGCAGTTGGTTCCATTCACTCACCACCCTCTGTGAAAAACCTACCCTGACATCTCCTTTGTATTTGCTTCCCTGCACTTTAAATCTGTGTCCTCTCAGTGACCATTTCAGCTTGGGGAAATAGTCTCAGAGTCCACCCTATCTATCCCTCTCAACATTTTATAAACCTCTCAGGTCGCCTCGCAACCTACATCACTCCAGTGAGAAAAGTCCCAGCTCCCTCAACCTTTCATAAGGCCTGCCTCCCAATCCAGGTAGCATCCTTGTAAATCTCCTCTGAACTCTCAATAGCCTCTACATCCTTCCTATAATGAGGTGACCAGCACTGCGCACAATACTCCAACTGGGGTCTGACAGGAGTCTGATAGAGCTGCATCATTACCTCCTGAACTCTATTCCTCAATTAATGAAGGCCAGTACACCGTACACCTTCTTGACCACTTCCTCCACCTGCGAGGCCAATTTAAGAGTCCCTTGGACCCAGACCCCGAGATCCTTCTGCTCTACTACACAGCTAAGACTCCTACCCCTTATATTGTACTCCTTCATCCCATTATTCCTGCCAAAATGGACCACTACACATTTGTCTGCATTGAAGTCCATCTGCCACTTCTCCGCCCAGTCTTGCATCCTGTCTATGTCCCACTGCAACTTTTGGCATCCCTCCAGACTATCCACAACACCACCAATCTTTGTATTGTCGGTGAACTTACTAACCCATCCCTCCACTTCCTCATCCAGATCACTTATGAAAATGACAAACAGCAGGGGTCCTAGAACAGATCCCTGGGGCACTCCACTGGTTACCGACCTCCATGCAGAACAAGACCCATCCACAACCATTCTCTGCCTTCTGCTGGCAAGCCAGTTCTGGATCCACAAGGCCAAAGCCCCTTGGATCCCACACCCTCTCACCTTCTCCAGCAGCCTTGCATGTGGGACCTTATCAAATACCTTAAAGTCCATGTACACTACATCCACCACCCTTCCTTTGTCAATGTGTTCAGTCACATTTTCGAAGAACTCAACTAGGCTTGTAAGGCATGACCTGCCCTTGACAAAACCATGCTGACTATTTCTAATCAGGCCAAACTTCTCCAAATGTTCATACATCTTATCCCTCAGAAGCCTCTCCATCAGCTTACCAACCACTGGTCGGTAATTTCCTGGACTATCCCTGTTCCCTTTCTTAAAGATAGGAACGACATCCACAATCCTCCAGAACCTCTCCCGTTTCCATGGACGACACAAAGATCATCGCCAGGGGCTCTGCAACCATTTCCCTCACCTCCCACAATAACCTGGGGTACATCCCATCCGTATGTACCCATCCAGTACATAAGGAAAAAATTTTTTTTAAACCTAATGGTGGTGAGCAATTGGAATTCACTGCCCAAGTTAGTGATTGAAATTGAAACACAATTCATTTAAAGTACCTGTTTCTGCAAGTGCTGTAACTGGCAAGAATATGGACCAGGTGTTGGAAATTGGGATTAAAATGAGCAACTACTTTTGGGCCAGTGCACAAAATGGGGTTGTTTCTGCACTATAACTTTATAGTTCTATTGCAATAGAATTGAGTGACTACTTGGCAAATTCACACCACATGGTAATTTTGCCAGCATTGCTTAGGCCTCTTCAATAACTAAGAGGCAACTTGCAGTAGATAGAGCTGCATGAGAATTGAAGGGGTTTAATAGTTATCAGAAAAAAGCAAGGTTGGTATCTTCCCATGTTATAAGCTTTTGATTGAATGTGGAATGGGGGGTGGGTGGGAAGAGGAGTGTCTTCAATCATGGGTCTAATGAGGTCTCAGCTGCTCCTGATATTGATGGTAGCTCCAATGCTTTTCTTCTATATTTGGTGCTTGGGTCTCAGTAGCAGTCACATTCAGACATTGACTGCCAGCTTACCTTGTGGTAGATTTCATATTCAAAGGGCATCTTTTATCCATCCAGCATTGAGGCAACCTACATAAAATTCAGCTGGAAGCACATGACCAACTTGAAAAGGAATCAGATGCTTGTGACAATTTAGTCCAACATGTCAGAAGCAAATCCAGATGTATGTCAGCAGAATGGAAAAACTACAAAATATAGTTCTAGCTGCAGCTCTTCAACTGTCTCACTGATACTACAAGTGCTTCATTAGAGTTCTTGGTCTCAGTTGCCAGCAGCACTTGATGGTAGTGTGCAAAAATCAGAATTACAATGTCGCTGGCCCTCATTAGCTAGGATTCAAGGATTGATCTCAAAGGAACAGAAAATGCAATTTTAGGCTAGAGCACAGGAAATCAGTTAAACTGTGACCATTTGCTCCTGTTATGTGCTGACAGTACACCAATACAAACCTTGATCAGCCACCATCCAACAGTTGTGTCAATACATCTTCCATGTAAACTAGTGTATCTAAAATGCTCATGTCTATTACATGGAGCCCAAGATATTTTCTTGGCTTAGTGATAAAATACAGAGCAAATTATTTTTCAGGCAGCAAGTGAACTTGCTTATGTTCCCATCACCAAACCCATCTAAACAGAAGCAAAAAATCCCAGCCCTAGAGTGTGAAGATGTTTAGGGGTATGGGAATAACAAGTATGGCATTGAGAGGGAATCAGCCATGATCATGTTGAATCATACAGAAAGTTTGAAGATCAGATAGCCTACTCCAGCTCCAATTTTCTATGTTTCTTGTCAAAAATAAAAATGCATTAAAAGTTTGTATAATGACTTTAGCAAAGCCCACAATAACTTTCTAACCTGGTCTTCATGGCAACTGTAAATATATAGAAGCACAAAGAAACAGCACTCTTGCTCATGTTACACTTTAATTTTCAGAAGCTACAATGATTTTGCTCCACAGGTGATGTATTTAACATTTATATAACATTTCCATAATAAAGGCAAGAGCTCCTATTGGTGTACTTAAAGCAGTGGGAGCTTTTAGTTAACATTAAACAGCTGGTAGTCAAATACAAATTAATTAGCTGCAATGCAGAAATTCAGTTGTTTGATGGTCTGCACATTGTCTTTATCAGATCATGTTTTCCTTTCCAGGGTATTGAAAAGATCTCAAAGTTGCAAAGTGTTGTCTGAAAAATTAATAGTTTGAAATTAAGTTGCCTTTCCAGGATTTATTCCCTTGTAACTTAAAGATCCTGTTAAGTTTCCTCTAACAAGGGTAGTTTAAACTTGGAAGTTTCCAATGATGTCTGAGAATAGAAACAGTTTTAATCCATTGGAAAAAAATTGATGCAAATGTTTGAAATATTCAGTGAATAAAAAACAAATATTTTGGTTCATCAGGCAGAGGAACTGTGTACTTGCCATTGACTGCAATTTAAATTGCCTACCATTTTTCATTGCACTCTTGTCCTGGCTCTAGAGTTGGAGGCCTATGGCAAGGCTAATTCCAGCAAAGCCACTTTTCATTACTTCATAATGACATTCTCCTGTAGGGCTGTCTTCAGTTCACTAGTTATTAAAAATGGACCTGTCAACCTGCAACACTGCACAATGACATTCCTGTTTTCCCCCCCCCCCCCCCACAAAAAGTACTCACTCCCTTCTTCACATCCAATAATTCTCCCACCCCACCCTCAGCACCACCCCCATTTTGACATTCCAGCTGTTTTATTCAGCTCTGCTGCTCAGCAGGTTTGACACCTGCTAGGAAAAGCTCCAAATAAATTCATGTAAAGACTATATACAGAGGCAAATAACCCAAGATTGTGGGGTTATAGTCATCTCAGTTGTAGGGAATTGTGCAGCTATAGATCACAATAAAAGGAGCAATTGTATGTTTAAAATTCCCACAAACACTTTTTACATGCACTGGGACTTCCTTAGGGTCCTGAACTATATGGCAACTTGGCTGACTCAAGTGTTACTCCCCATGTTGGAAGATTCAGAACTTTTCAAATGTCAGTATTACAACATTATGTAAAAATGTTTTACAAAAAAGTGTATTAGAATTGTACACAATTGTAAAAAAGTACAAAAAATCTACCCAGAAGGAATGATCTATACAGATCATAGATGCTTCTATTTAAAGATGTAGCTATTGTCACTTGACTGTGATCCTATTTAGTTCCCAGCATTATAAGCAATAAAATATTCTGTATACTCAATCTCCTTGCCCTTTCTGATAATCCCATGAACATGAGTCACAAAGCAGCAAGATATGGTCCAAAATATCTTCATAAATTTCAGGATTATATTTTGACCTAATCAGTATTGACTTTAAGGACATCTTCCAAAAAAACAAAGTACATAATGAGCATGAAAATGGAAGAGTTTTGGATCCATTTTTTAAGGTGGGTCTACATCTGCAATCTTGGGTATTTAGATAAAGAAAAAAATCCTTTAAACTGTTTCTCACCAGTAAGGGGGTGGAGCTCACATTTCCCAAAAGTCAGCACTTCAATTCAGAAGTGCCAAACATGCACACACACAAAGCAGTGAAACTGCAGTGCTCCTGCTTGCAACCAACCTCCCTTCCCTGGCACTGACACACCCTTCCCCTCCACAGATAACATTAGAGATCTGCCCCCCTCCCCAACCACCACACTCCCTCATTTTCCTCCCTTCATAATCCCAATGAATATCTCTCACTATGCCCATTTACAGAGTGTCCTTGTCACCACAATAACATTCCACCCCATCACCACACCTGCAAGTCCTGCCTTGGCTCCCCTCAATACAAAACAGCAACTGCATGTAATCTTGCTTGAATGTCCTGTACATGACTTGTCCAAACTGTCTGCAGCCGAACTGTCTTGACACCTGCAATAAGCCACTAGGATGAGCAGACAGGCAAGCAGAGCAACAAATTGGCTACTACAAATACAGCCTCCAGATTCTCAAAGTTGAGCTAGCATGTTTCCTGGAGGGATACCTTATTCCTCTCAGATAAGAATGAGCCAGGAGAAGGGAAGTCACATACAGGACATTCAGCCTGGGAGGCAATGGCAGTCAGTGCAAAGTAATTAGCACCAGCTGCCAGTGCAAGAAGAAATTGAATGACCTCATTTGGGCCCCAAAAGTGCACATCCTGTTGTGGCTTATTTCCCTTATGTGACACCTGCTGTATGCATCTCCCTGCAAACCAGGCTTCCAGCCCCTGACCACAACACTTCTCCCCAAACACACTGCCACACACCAGCACCCCCCCCAGTCCTTATTCAGCCCCTGCCATCATAGGCCCATCCCTTGACATGCATCATGCTTCCTGCCATCAGCCTTCACATCTCCTTCCATCTTCACAAGACAAAGTCCATAATCAGAAATGAGAAAGACAGGATGGTTCGTCTGAAATAAGAATTCCCTTTTTTGAGCAGCATGTGCTGGATCTGGTGGGGGAGGATGAAAACCTGTTATTACTGACAACCAGATCAAGCTGTCACTAATGTGAGCACCTGCCAATCTTACAAATGTTTGAGATAACTCATGCCATTTGCATGCATTGCAAGTTCATGTCCTTCCCTTGCACTCAACCTTGTGTTCTGTGTTGAGGAAGATGACCCTGATGCACCAGGCCCATCTGGCATCACTGACCTCCTTCCCCAACAGCTCTGAAGACCTCAAAGAGCAAGGAAGAAATCACTGATGCCAACACCAGTTTGTTTTAAACACAGGTATCCAAATCACAGTTCATTATCCCAGACACTATCAATTTGTTAGGTCAATTTAGGGGTAAATCTTCTGTGAAACTGGAGTGCATAGCATCTGTAGATGTACAATTAGGCAGAGACAGGAATATCTCAGGCTTCTGGCATGTGGAGGCAAGAACTCAGCTGGCCTCATACCAGATGCTGGGCCTCTGATTAGTTCTACCTCAGCTGCTGGAGATGCAGCAGTGAATACAGGAGGGGGATGTTGGCAACACTGAAGGAATTGTAAGGCTGTTGGGATGAGTCAAAACTTACAGGTACAGCAGCAATTGCTGATACTGTTTGATACCCAGGCCAACAGTACAAGGGTGATGTCCCAAGCCATGGCCTAAACATGCATGCACACAAAGCAGTGAAACGGCAGTGCTCCTGCTTGCAACCAACCTCCCTTCCCCTGGCAGGTTACAGAGATCTAGAGGGCCATGGCTGAATCACTCATGAGCCTTAGAGATTCTATGGCTCATGGCTGAGGCTCAAGAGGTTGTATGAGACCCAGTGGGACAATGCCAAGAAATAGTGGGCTAAGACTGCAGCCCTCAAGAGCATGGCCCACTCAATGGGGCATGGCTGAAGGGCTGTGAAGCCTGATCCAGTTTCAGAGCTGTTGCCATTGATAAATGGACCCAAACTCAGAGGGCCACTGGCAAGGGTGCTCACACCAATGGGCTAATGCAGGTGAGCCACAGGCACTGACAGGGCCAGATGATGCCAGAGCCTTGAGTTCAGTCCAGAAGTCTTGTCATTCTATGGAGCAACCAGGAACCTACTGGCATTCCAAGGGAGGAGGAAGGGCTGCAGCCCATGTCAAGGCCTTCTGACTCCTCCTTTCTTAACATTGGTGCATCTCATGGGCAGCAAGTTGCCCAGGCTGGCAATGGATACATCTGTGACATCTAGAAAGCCAGCTGGGGCTCTCCAGAGGACACATCAAGGGCATCCCAAGTCACAGGACACAATGCAACTGATTATCTCCACCTCTTGTGCATTCTGGGGGCACAGCTAGATAATGGTAGACCATACAAGGTTAAGTTGTAGGATTACAAAGACAGCACAGGTGAAGGGATGTACCATTTATTTTGAGGGAATTAAGCATACTTTGGTTTCCAGTCATGTTCAGCATGAGCACTGAGTTATTGCACTGTTAATGATAAAAATGTTATTGCACCCTACTGTTAAGATTAATATGATTTTGATTATAGAACATAGAACAATACAGCACAGAACAGGCCCTTCGATGTTGTGCCGACCAAAATAAAAAGCAATGCCCCTCCAAACTAAACCATTCCCTTCTCTTCCATATACTTATCAATTAACCTCTGAAACGCCACCAAACTTGGCGCATCGACAACAGCTGCAGGCAGGGCATGCCACTCCCTAATCACTCTTTGAGTAAAGAACCTACCTCTGATATCCGTCCTATAACTCATACCCCTTAATTAAAAGTTGTGTCCCCTCGTGCTAGCTTTTTCCATCCTAGGAAAAAGGCTATCACTGTCCACCCTATCCAAACCTCTAATTATCTTATATGTTTCAATAAGATCCCCCCTTAGCCGCCTCCTTCTAACGAAAACAACCTCAAATCCTTCAACCTCTCTTCATAGGACCTGCCCTCCATACCAGGCAACATCCTAGTAAACCTCCTCTGTACCCTCTCCAATGCCTCCACATCTTTCTTATAATGTGGCGACCAGAACTGCACAAAATACTCCAAGTGCGGCCGCACTAGAGTTTTGTACAGCTGCAACATGATGCTGCGGCTCCTAAATTCAATCCCCCTACCAATAAAAGCTAAGACTCCATATGTCTTCTTAACAACTTTATCCACTTGACTGCCTACTTTCAGGGATCTATTGACACATACACCAAGATCCTTCTGTTCCTCAACACTATTAAGAGCCCTACCATTAGCCCTATACTCTACACATTTATTGTTCCTGCCAAAGTGCATTACCTCACACTTTTCCACATTAAACTCCATTCGCCCCCTCTCGGCCCAGCTCTGCAACTTGTCCAAGTCACTCTGTAAACTAAAACACCCCTCTTCACTATCTACCACTCCACCAACTTTAGTATCATCTGCAAATTTACTGCTCCATCCCTCAATACCCTCATCCAGATCATTTATAAAAATTACAAACAGCAGGGGCCCCAAAACAGAACCCTGAGGCACACCACTCGTCACCGAACTCCACGATGAATATCTCCCATCAACCACCACCCTCTGTCTTCTATCTGCCAGCCAATTCCTAATCCAATTAGCTAAATCACCCTCTATTCCACACATCTGCATTTTCTGTAGAAGTCGTCCATGGGCCACCTTATCAAAAGCCTTACTAAAGTCCATATATACTACATCAACCGCCTTACCCCCATCCACCTCTCTGGTCACTTTCTCAAAAACTCAATGAGGTTAGTAAGGCATGACCTACCCTTCACGAAACCATGCTGACTATCCACAATCAATTCATTTCTCTCTAAATAACTATAAATCCTATCCCTAATAATTCTCTCCAATACCTTGCCCACCACAGAAGTAAGACTCACTGGCCTATAATTCCCAGGAAGGTCTCTCTTCCCCTTCTTAAACAATGGGACCACATTCGCTATCCTCAAGTCCTCCGGAACCACACCCGTAACCAACGAGGACCTGAAGATCAGAGCCAGAGGCTCTGCAATCTCCTCTCTTGCCTCCCAGAGAATCCTAGGGTAAATCCGGTCCGGCCCAGGGGACTTATCCAACTTCAAACCCTCGAGAATTTCTAACACATCCTCCCTATCTACTACAATACTCCCCAATTTGCAACCCTGTACCTCAGTGCTCTCCACAGCTACATTCCCAGCACTCTGCGTGAATACCGAAGAGAAATATTTATTCAGTGCCTCACCAATCTCTTCAGGCTCCACGCACAACTTCCCACTGCTGTCTATGACTGGCCCTAATCTTGCCCTAACCAATCTTCTATTCTTAACATATCTAAAGAAAGTTTTAGGATTCTCCTTAATCCTATCAGCCAAAGTCTTCTCGTGTCCCCTCTTAGCTCTCCTCAACTCACTCTTTAGCTCCCTCCTGGCTAATCTATAGCTATCCATTGCACTAACCGAGCCTTCAAGCCTCATCCTGACATAAGCCTCCTTTTTCCTTTTAACCAGCAAATCAACTTTTTCGTACACCAAGGTTCTCTTACTCGACCATTTCCTCCTTGCCTGACAGGGACATACTTATCAAGGACTCACAGCAGCTGCTCCTTGAATAAGCTCCACATTCCAGATGTTCCCAGTCCCTGTAGTTTCCTAGTCCAATCTATGCACCCTAATTCTCTCCTGATGGCCTCATAATTACCCTTCCCCCAGCTATAACTACTGCCCCCAGCTTCATGCTTATCCCTGTCCATCACTAAGGTGAACGTAACCGAATTGTGGTCACTATCACCAAAATGTTCACTAACTTCCAAGCCTAACACCTGGTCTGGCTCATTGCCCAGCACCAAATCCAATGTAGCCTCACTTCTAGTTGGCCTCTCTACATACTGAGTCAAAAAACCTTCCTGCACACTCTGTACGAAAACTGACCCCTCTAACAAGCTAGAGCTATAGCTATTCCAATCAATATTAGCAAAGTTAAAGTCCCCCATCACAATTACCCTACTACTTTCACTCCTAATCAGAATTGACTTTGCAATCCTTTCCTCAACCTGTCTAGAACTATTAGGAGGTCTGTAAAAGACTCCCAACAGGGTGACCTCTCCTCTCCTGTTTCTAATCTCAGCCCATACTACCTCAACAGACAAGTCCTCATCAAACTTCTTTTCTATCACCATGATACAGTCTTTGACCAATAACGCCACTCCTCCCCCCCTTCTACCTCCTTCTCTACTCCGACTAAAGCATTTGTACCCTGGAACCTGCAACATCCATTCCTGTCCCTGCTCTACCCAAGTCTCTGAAATTATCTTCCAGCAGGAATGATCATTGGCTAAGCTTAGCCAGAGGGGCTCTAAACATTGTGGTACATAGGGGAAAGGACCCTACTGCAAGTGCCTAGCTACTGCAATCACCAATTTCAGCCACATGTTTACCTGTCACTCCATCATTTACAATCAAGGTAGTCAAAACCATCAATGCCAGTTCTGGGTGCTGTGCAGGGCCACTGAGTCACTGAAACTGCCATGGCATCACCAGATGCAAGCAAATACTGTATATTCCTGCCCCCACCATTCCCAAGACCCTACAGTAGTGGCTGTGGTCCCTGAACCCCTCACCCAGATGTGGACCCAGGTGCCAACATGCATGTAGAGCACAGGTAGGAATTAGGGTTGCACCAGGGCACAAGTGTGCTGCACAGTGAATTGTCCTCACTCCCTGCCTGCAACAGTAATTCACTACTGCAGCCTACCCAGGCCCATTAGGCTTGTGTTCCCATGGCAGGTGAGTGTGACAAGGGTTATGGGGGCAGGGAGTGATTGCCACTGGTGGTCATGCACCAACTGTGCATTGAGTAGAACCCCTTCCTGTTAACAAACTTTAAGCAAGGGACCTGTGTGCAATGAATAGCCCCATGTACATTTTGCTGCTGTTGTGGACATGCCTTTACTGCAGCCTGGATTCACACTGGACTTGGCCCAGGTTGAAGTTGATATACTGCCCAGCCCAGATGTATAGGGCATCTTTCACCTCTGACACATTTGAGGAAAGAGAACTGGAAGCCCCCCACAAAGGTCCACATTGGGAGCCCAGGTATAAACATTGAGGGCTGTTGTATCCTTGTGCCCAGAAGTGCCAACTACTGCAGGACATGGCAAAGGACCCCTGCTCCAATGAGCACTCCCTCTCTTCCTCCTCCTGTTGCAGCCTATGGTCTGGACTGCCCTTGCAGTGCCCACAATTCCTCCAACACAAGCAGCCACAAGAATTACTACATCAATTGGTTTCATAGCCAAGTCCAGTCTCTAATTTGGGGGTGGGGGGCCTTTGCTCTCCCCCACTCCCACAGAACCCCAGCACTACTGGTCCTAGACAGCACTGCCTCAGGGAAGCAACACTATTGCTGTTTCCCAACTCTCCTCCCATTGCTGGCAGCATTGAGGTCAGAGTGGCACTCTAAGCTTTTATAAAGCAGGTTTTAATTGCTTTGAGTTGCCCCCAACAAGGTCATTAAGGTAAATGAGGTTGGGAGTGCATCATGTTATTTATATTGATATGCATTGCAAATGGCCATCTCACCCATTTTGGTTGAGTTCCACATTGTGCCTGGATTTTTGGTAAGATGCAAGGTGCCATTCCCTTTTGTTGACTCATTGCTGATTTTATGACCTAATGTTGCCAAAACTGTTTGTGATGAGGTAATAAGATCAATCTTCCACTCATTCTTGTAACAAAATATAAATTTTTACCTGTGAGTCTACTTGCAAATCACAGGATTCCAGATCTTGAACCTCACTCTTTTCACATTGTGTTCTCCCCAGTTCAGCTTTCAGAAAGTAAATCACTCCAGCAACAAGCTGAAAAGAAAACATGTTAAAAACCAAGCCCTGATAGGGGATGTCAGAATTATATTCTGCAAGTGTTAAATCCAGTCCATTCCTTACAGCTAATTTCTGCACAAAATGTAATCCCCAGTAATCTGAATTGAGCATGGGCACAGTCAAGAGTTCTCAGCAAAAAAATTTTCATTTAATAAACATTCAACTGCTTGCACTCTTCAAATTAAATTTTGGCTCATCATTCATTATGTAACTTAATTTAGAAAGTGAAATTGAAAAGCTGCCTAGTACAATTTACTGTCAGCAATTTAACAAAGATTTGTACTACGATTCTGTGGCGAATTGAAGTTTCATTTGTGACCAGTGAGAAAAGTCCATTAATTCAAAAGTTATTGGGCATGAATTTCCCAAAAAGTAGCTAAGTGCCCAATAGGCAGGATCCTTTCCACCTGTTTTCTGGGCAAGTTTAGTGGAATGAATTTATGGCACATTGCATATCAGAGTCTGTCACAAGATTTACACCATTGACAGACAGCCAAATCCTGCTCAAGAGGCTGGCATTGAACTGCAGAGGGGACTAGTATGCATACTAATTATTGAGCTCTGACAATGCCTCCCCCACCCTCTTGATACTGCTTGGATACCAGGATGTCATCTCCTGCTCCTGACCTTCTACTGGGTCACAATAGCCTTGGATCCCACCAGCAAAGACATTGCACTTGATCCTCACAGGGAACATACATGATTCTCACTGTGGACTTCCACCAGCTGGGGCAGAAACTTCAGCTAATTTGGACAATTGGGTTCTGGCTTGCTAAATAGATGCTCAGTATAGGATATTGTAATCAGCCTTGCATCATTTCTTGGACAATGGTGATTATGTCCAGAACAATAGATGGACCAGATGCCAGTCACAAATCTTGTTCTCTTCCCCCACTTCCAAGCTTAAATTTCTCAGCTTGCTGTGGTACTTTAATAGTGCACCACACCAACAAAATTATGCAGAGTACAAATGTTAGCATTGTTCCTGCTGTGTTCCCAGTAAATAGCTCAGGGACAGATGCTACATATTGTTTTGAAGGGGAAGAGAGAACAGCCAAACTTACATTTCAGACAGAAAATGGATAGCAAAATGAAATAGAAGCAAAGAGACTTATGGTAAATGTCAGATTTACAGAATAGTAGAGAACCAAGCAGAATACAGAAAGTACAAAGTAGAACTGAAAAAAGTAGGCAAATACAGTAACAAAATATTGGCAAGCAAGAAATTCAAAAATCTTTTAAAATAGATAAGGACACCTCAAAAGGAAGGAGAGTGTGATGAGGGATTAAAAAAGGGAGATCCTTTTGAGGACACAGTTAAGGTATTAAATAAGCACTTTGTTTTCACAGAAGGTGGTACTGCCAAAATAACTGTTTAGATAAAAGAGGTACAGGAGAAATCAAAGTAAAATTGGAGAGAGTTCTGGTCATCTCATTAAAGGCAGGCTACAGCTGCACTAGAGAAGGTACAGAGATATACAAGAATCTTTCCCAGGCTGGTAAATTGTAGCTTTGAGGAAAAATTAGATAGGCCTAGCTCATTTTTTTGAGCAGACAGAACAAGGGAAGATTTGACTGAGGTATACAAGGTTATGAGGGGTCCCAAATTGAGTGGATGGGAAGAACCCATTTCCCTTAGTGGTCAGTGACTAGGAGGTCACAGAATTCAAGTGATGGGTGGAAGGGTTAGAGGGGAAATGAGGCAATTCTTTATCCAGAGGGTGACAGTAGTCTGGAACTCACTACTTCAAATAAAAGGCAGAAATACTTGACTCATTGATAAGATGCTTGGATATGCATGTGAAATCCCACAAGTCTGAGGGCTACAAACAAGTTCTGGAGAATAAGTCAAGGCTGGATTTGGTTGGCACAGACATGATAGGCCAAAATCTTTCTACATTTTCTAAATTCCTAGAAAGGAGGAATGTATAAGGATATGGAAAGACTGGCAATAATTCACTGGCAATAAGTGAATTAATCCATGGCAGGGATGATACAGCTACAAAGGTCTGAATGGCCATCTTCTGTGCAATAAATTCTAAACATGCAAATTTAAAAATACTGGCAGCATTCAAAATAGGAAAGTCACTTGAGCAGATGGAATTCATCCTAGCTCAGAAAGTCTTCACAATGGGAAGGCTATTAAAACTCAAGATCCCTGTCTTTAATAATAGAAACCCAGGGTACAAAAACACAATTTACACTAAAGCTTTATAAATCACTGTTTAGGCCTCCTACTGCATCCCATTGTGAAAATGTCAAAGCCTTGGAGGGGGTGCAGGAGATTTGCTAGAACAATACATGGATGAAGAACTTTAGTCTGTCCAAAACCTAGAAAAGCTGGGATTATTCTCTTTAGAGCAGAGATTAATGGAAGATTTAATTGAGGCAGCTGAAACAAGGGAGTTTTAATAGGACAAAACTGTTTCCACTAGCAGTAATATTGGTAACAAATAGGCTTGTATTTATATGATGCCTTTCATGAAGTTCCAAAGCATTTTACAGCCAATTAAGTACTTGATTTTTTTGTCACCATTGTAATATAGGCAACACAAAGCTCTCAAATGGTGATATGACAATGACCAGATAACATCATTTTGATGTTAACTCAGCTAAATACTGAGTAAGGCCCCAAGCAGAATTCCCCTGCTATTCTTCAAAGTGAGCCAATCTTTCATGGCCAAATAGATAGGCCTTAGATTTAGTGCCTCAGCCTAAAAATGGCACCATAAAATGCAGCGTTTCCTCATTACTGCATTGGAGTGTCAACATCAATTTGTACCCTCAATCTGACATAACAGGACTCAACATTGACAGATTTAAAATAATTGAAAATAGTGGTGTTGAAATGACAACTTTAAAATGCTCAGTTATGATGACCTAAAAGACAAGGTCTGAAAGTTTGATGAATGGAAATTCAATAACAACTTTGAAAATAAATTTCACATACTTGAAGTAGAAATGATTGCAGGTTATAGGCCAAACAGGAGTGTGGGACTAATAGCTGCTGACCTCCAATGCTGACTGATTCTATTTTTACACTCTTCAGAACTGAAAATTAAAGAAACAAACATTCATAAAACTAGAAGTGGGAAAAAAAAACAGCAAGGAGGAACAGAATTGTTATTGCAAATTGCAACAGGTCAGTGAAGTAATGACTAAAGGAATGAATACAGTTAAACATTAGTGGCAAAAGACTATGACTAAATAAAGTCCATGTGGGGAGGGGTAAGGGAGCAATCTAGCAAAGTACAGTACATCCATTAGCTCAAAGTAATTGGCCTGAGACATATAATTTCCTTTACTGTGGCAGCCCTCACCCTCCCCAACTCCATTACAAATAATCACAAGAATTCCCAATAATCCCTCTCCATTTTATCTCAGCCTTCCATTCTGCTCAGAAGTGTGTTCCAGATCTACCCAAGGGCTTGAGCACATAATCCAGACTGAGGGGATTGTACCATTAGAGGTTCCCATTCCTTCTGTCCTTCAAGTCAATCTGAAGAAAAGCAGTGGAGTTATAAAGAAGCAGACCATTCATCCTAACCATTGTTTGGCATGCTAGTTCAACAGATAGTCCTGATCATAATTAATCATTCTGTTCCCCTATTCCTTTGTCTATCAGCTAATTAAACACTAAACATTGGCAATTTATCTCAGCCACTAACCCTGGAAGTGAACTCCCCAACCTCACATGAGATTAGTGAGCAAAAAAGATTGTGGAATTGGGAGTAATGTATTAACATGGATAGAGAACTTGCTTGATAGACAGGAAGTAGAATGAAATAAACAAGTTCCTTTCAGTAGCAGGCAGTGACCAATGGGGTATCACATAGTTCAATGCTGAGACCCCAGCTATTCACAATATATTAATAATTTGGATGAAGGAATTGAATGCAATATCTTAATTTGCAGACAACACACTAAGCTGAATGACACTGTGCTGGGAGGAGGATGCTAAGAGGCTGCAGGGTGACTTGGACAAATTGGCTAAGTGGGCAAATACAATATAATGTGGATAAGTGGGAGGTTATCTACTTGGTGGCAACAGGAAGGAAGATCATTAATCAGAATGGTGGCAGTTTAGGAAAAGATGTTATGGTGAAATAGTTGTGAAGGTTGGCATGCAGGTACAGCAGGTAGTGAGAAAAGCTAATGGCATGCTAGCCTTCGTAGCAAGAGAATTTCAGTAAAGGAGTAAGGATGTCTTGCTGCAAGTTACAGGTCTTGTGAGGGTGCACCTGAAGTATTGTGCACCATTTTGGTCTCTAGTTTGAGGGAGGATATACTTGCTATCAAGTCCAGAAAGGTTCACCAGATTGATTCAGAATGGCAGGACTGACATGAAGACAGACTAAAGTGACCAGGCTTGACTCTTTAGAATTAAGAATGAAAGGATCTCAAACAAAATCCTGATGGGACTGGAGAGGCTTGATGCAAGAAAAATGTTCCTGATGTTGAGGAAATCCAGAACTAGAGGTCACAATCTAGGAATAAGCTATTCAGGACTGAGGGGAGGAAGAACTTCTTCACTCCGGTGTGAGCCTGTGGAATTCTCTACCACAAAACTGTTGGGGCCTGCTTGTAAGGCATGTTCAAGGAGTTGGATACAGAACAGCACAGTCCCTTCAGCCCCTGATGTTGTGCCAAGCTTTGTCTGAAACCAAGATCAAGCTATCACAATCCCTATCATTCTGGTGTGCTCCATGTGCCTATCCAATAACCACTTAAGTTCCTAAAGTGTTCACGGCCCTTGTGGTAAAGAGATCAAAGAGGTATGGAAAGAAAGAAGTGGTATACTAAAAGTGCATAATCAGCCATGATCATGTTGAATGGTGGTGCAGACTCAGAACCAAATGTCTTACTCATGTACCTATTTTCTACGTTTACCCTTCTCTCCAAGCATAAGAGCTCCAATCTATCCTCAAATGAAGTTTCTCACTGTTGGAAACATTCTTCTAAACCTCTTCTGCTCTCTAACCAACATGTTCACATCCTCCCTATCGTGAAACATCCAGAAAAGTACAACATTCCAGCCGAGGTCTAAATCATGTGTATAACATGTTGCTCCTGTATTCTATGCCAATGTACTATATGCTTGATTAACTTCCCTTTCCACCTGTACTGGTGTTTTCAATAATCTATTGAAATTGAAAAGATCACTCGGCTCTTTCAACCCTTCAGAATATTTTCCTTCAATTTGAGGCCTCCTGTTAACAAATGGAATGAACTACAAAATAAAATAAATGGGGAGAAAGCAGGAAAATAGAGATGAACATATTAAATGTTAGAGCAGACTCAATGCACTGAATGAGCTTATTCTGTTCCTATATTTATGAACTGATGAAAAAGGGCAGCTGAGAGATTGATTTGTGAATCAGCATATCAATGAGAAAAGTATTTACTTAGGGGAAAACAATGAGGTACAGAAGAGAACCTCAAAAGTGGAGACATAAGGAAATTAACACGTACATGCTAAAAGGTAGGGTAACATGCAGGGTGGGTAACTTCAAAGAAAAAAGGATATATCCATAGCAAAATAACTGAAGATATAGTAGCAGCTATCATCACAGCCACATGGAGGTGCAGAATCAATCTTCTGGAAAAAATTTCTGCTGATTGCTTTACAAACTTTTATGTAAAGCTATAGCACATGGGATTACAGGTAATGTCTCTAGACTGAGAAAACTGGGGAGCAGATAGGAAGCAATCAACATAAGTGGGTTTTCTTCTTGGCAGTAGGTGACTGGCATGGTTCCAGAGGAATCTGTACCAAGACCCCAATGTTCATACTACATATGATTTGGAAGAGGGAATCAAATGTATCATCTGCAAAGCATGAGGGGGAGCCATGAGGAGGATGCAGAGATGCTTCAGCAGCATTTGGACAGGCTAGATGTGTAGGCATGTGCATGGTAGATGCAGTGTAATGTGGATAAATGTGAGCTTATCCACTTTGACAGCAATAATAGGAAGACAAATTATTACTTGAACGAGTATAAATTGAGAGTGGATACACAGTCAGACCTTGATGCCCTTGTGCAGTCACTGAAAGTAAGTGCACAGTTGCAGCAGGTAATAAATAGCATGTTGTAATTCATAGCAAGAGGATTTGAGTATAGGAAAGGGATGCTTTACTGCAATTGTATAAGGCATTGGTAATGCCACAGCAAGTACTGTGCAGTTTGGGGCTAAAGTGATTAAGGATATGGAAGGTGGCAGTGGTGGGAGGGGGGGGAAAGAGATGATATTCAATATGGTCAACCATGATCAAAATGAATAGTGGAGCAGGCTTGAAGAGCCAAATGGCTTATGCTTTAGTTAGTAAAAATTTTTCAATTCTCTAAACTGTCTCCTGACTCCATTCTAGATATTATGCAGTATTTTATCCATTTCCCCTCACTGACTTCAACTACTGGAAACAATGGTTGGAAACATTGTGCTTCCAATTTTTGTAATTTAAAAGATTGTTCTAATTGAAAAAAGTGAAATTTTGCATTTCCTCAAACTGGACAAATATGGGCAATAGATTTATTTAAAGTACCATAGCAATAAAACATGCAAGCATCTCACTGACAACCTACAGTTTACAGCTGCAATATCAACACAAGTTTTGTATTCATAATTTTTGATAATTAAATGATATTGTCCAATGTCCTGTTCAATGCTTTCCTTTCAATATAAAGGTCAATCCTCCAAAATTAAAGTTTAACCTTGTGAGCAAACATCTGTAAGCAACCACAAAAACAGACTATTGTTTCTTCATTTTAAGAATTACAAATTGAAGGGAAAGTGCTATTTCACTAGCCAGGACAACTAGAGACAGGGAGTCATGTAATGAGACCTCCAGGATTATGTTCAACCAGAATTGGCAACCATACCTTCCACCAGGTCATTGTTTGAAATGTTGCATTCAAATTGAGTTCTCTACACCAGAGTACCAACTGGTATTTCATGCTTGCTTGTTAGCACAAATGGCAACATGGATGCAAAATATTGAGACAGTCAGAAAACAATCTCACCAACAACATCTTGTTTTGATGTTTCCAATTCCATCCACCCCCCCCCCACCATGATTGAACAAGATTCTTACCCAGAAAAGCAAGAAACCATATTTTAATAAATTAATCTCATTAAAAGGTCTTCCCTGCCATATCATCCACCTATATTAGGAATGCCACTACTTTTTGCAAGACATGAACCTAAACAAAGGGAACCACTAGGAGCACAGGTAAGTATAGCCTCCAAGGAGGTCATTTCCAAACAGTGCCAAGGATGCCCGTCTGGGGAGCTTAATTTTAATCTGGAGGGTGTTTCCTTATTCATGAAGGTATGTTAGGGAAATGGGGGTCTTTATTATGTTTGGGAAGGGGAATAGCAAAGGGAGAATTCACTTCATATCAGCATTCAGGACAATCTTCTAAACAAAAGCATCCTGATTGCAGAATTTCCAACGTTGCTATTATTTTCCAGTTCCAAGTCAGTGTGATAGCACTTGCAGATTTCTTTTGCAAGAGTGCCACACAATGGGGCAAGAAAAACCAGCTGTGCAAAAAAGGAAATTTTCACCCACTGTCTTTCACTCCCAACAAAATCTATCATTCCTGACCAACATTTCCATCACTGGCAGTTGTCTCAAGTTGACCCAAGCCTTTCACATTGTTCATGCTACATCTGACTCCCAAACCCTCATCAGCTCATCACCAAGACCATCAAGTATCACCTCCAAAACACACCCAACACAATGCTGCCTTTGTTGCCTCTAGACTTGATTATTCCAACAGTCTCTGGACCAGTTTCCCAT
This sequence comes from Sphyrna mokarran, assembly GCA_024679065.1. Taxonomy (NCBI): domain Eukaryota; kingdom Metazoa; phylum Chordata; class Chondrichthyes; order Carcharhiniformes; family Carcharhinidae; genus Sphyrna; species Sphyrna mokarran. Next base: position 20,275,691 of record JAGIQG010000012.1, on the reverse strand, counting down.
CTTCTATCCTATATAAACATGAACTCACCCAAACATCTGGTCACTTCAAATAGAAAATAGGATTGGGGTGGGCCATTTGGCCCTTCAAGTCTACTGTACTATTCATCATCCAACACTATAGCTTGGCCCCACATTTCCTCCAAATCCCTTGATGCTTTCCACCACCAAGAACTATACCTAATACCTTGAAAACATGCACTGTTTTGGCCTCAACAGCTTTCTATAGTAGCAAATTCAACAGCTTACCACTCACTGGTTGAGTAAATGTTTCCATCTCAGTTCTAAATAGTTAATCTTGTATCCATAAGACTGATCCTCAGTGCAGGACACCTCTACCATCAGGAGTATTCTTTGTGTATCCACCCTGTCTAGTCCTGTCAGAATTTATAGATTCATGTGATCACCACTCATTCTTCTGAAGTCCAGCAAATATAATCCCACTAACTGAACCTCTCATGTCAGGATCTTTTAACAGATGAAATTCCTCCTCATCTCAATTCTAAAAAGGTTGTCCCTTTTGGATCCTAGTCTCTTGAACTAACAGAAACATATTTCACCAATGTTCCCTCTGTCCAGGCCAGTGTTGTGTAAGTTTCAATGAGCAAGAGGCTGAAGTTTTGCTACATTCACACAATGATTAATGTAACAGTGGGACATTCTCCTCCCTCCAGAGATTTAAAAATAATTAAGTGGACTTTTTTTCCACAATTCAGTTTAATTTAATGCATCATTGAAGTGATTTAGTCTTGGGGAAAAGTCAGGATAACAGGGTTTACCCATTTAGAATAGTACACCATCCAAAGAATCAGCAATCCCTCAATAGCAAGAGCATCCTTCCTCACAAGAGGCCAAAGCTGCCCAAAAGCATAAGTAGATTTTCCTCTGAACCCTGAAATTCCCTCCTTAAGTTTTTCCACAATCATTCTCCACCTTTAAAAATCAGTGATTAGCCCTGCTGCCTCACAGCGCCAGACACCTGGGTTCAATGCCCAGCTCAAGTCAGCGTGGAGTTTGCACATTCTCCCCACATCTGCATGTGTTTCCTTCAACTACTCCAGTTTCATCACCTAGTCCACAGACATGCAGGTTAGGTTGATTGGCTATGCTAAATTGATCAGTGTCAGGTGATTAGTATAGTAATCAAGTTGGGTTATGGGTCAGTGCAGACTGAGTTGAATGGCTCTCCTTCTGCACTGTAGGGATTCCATGGTAAAGGCCTGACATCTTTGACCAGATTTATATAGCCAGCTGTCCTGATATCTCCTGACTCCTAACTATAATGTGTAAAATATAATATTCTTAAAAACCAACTTGAGATGTGTTGCTCGGTTACAAGGTTTTTTCTATCCCCTTTTCAGTCCTGGTGGATGTTATCTCGAGCACGCAGAACCCTTTCCCCTTCCCCAGTTGCTGGCAGGGTGCTATCAAACATCCCCATGGTTTGAACCTAGATTCTCCTCCCCATGAACCCTTGCCCCAAACTCTTCCTTTAAACCGGGGCTCTTTCCCTCTGGAGAAGTTGAGCACTTTCCCCCGCCCTTTACCTGCTTGCGCGCAGACAAGATTCTCAGCACCTTGCTAGCGTACACGTCGTTGGAAGCTTTGTTGTACTCGGTGACGGCGAACTCTGCGACTACCACCACCTCGGGACTGTCCAGAGGCATGGACACTGCGGAGCTCAGCGGGCTTGTCCCAGTGCGCTCACACGCATGCGCACAAACAGCCAGCAGCGCGACGACCAGCACTCGGCACGCGTTCATCCTCCCGCCTTTTCAAAAACTCAACCGTCCCCTGACCGCAGGCACCGCCCTTAAGTAGAGAGGGGAGGGCGGGCTATGTACGTCATCAGTCACGCCCCGTCCACAACACAACCAATCATAACCCGGGGAAGGCGGGGAAAACGCCTGAGTGATACTCCAGGGAGGCGTTGCAGTGATTTGTGGGTGGGTTCAGCTCGAGCGCCGGAACGGTTGGAGTGAATAGCTCAGAGTAAGAACGTGGATTTTGGTGAGGGGAAAGGTAGCGTTTACAAAGTTAACCTGAGTTAGCACTCTCACACAGACCCAGAGGACTCTGTTTACTGTAATGCAGTATCTCTTTCAGGAGCTGCATTTTTAATTCATCGCACAGTTTTTTAAAATTATTTTACTCTATTCTTAAAGTTTATTTATTGGTGTCACAAGTAGGCTTACATTAACATTGCAATGAAGTTACTGTGAAAATCTCCTAGTTGCCACGCTCCGGAGCTTGTTCAGGTACACTGAGGAGGAATTTAGCGTGTCCAATGCACCTAACCAGTCTGTTGGACTGTGGGAGGAAACCAGAACACCCAGAGAAAATACGCACAAACAGAGAAAGAATGTGCAGACTCAGCACAGACAATCATCCAAGCCAGGAATTGAACCCGAGTCCCTGGTGCTGTGAGGCAGCAATACTAACCACGGTGCCATCACGCCATCCTTAAAGTTATAAAGCCAATGCTCAAAATGGATTAGGTGGACTCAAATCCATTCCTTACTTGTTCCAAAAAACCAAATTCGAATTCCAATTAAATCTAATTCATGGTCCCCACAAGAAAGGCAAACAAGATCCGAGCTGCTAAGATAAGATGCCCTGATGAATGGTTTGAAATGTTGGCTATATTCTCTGTCCATAGATGCTGTCAGACCTGAGTTTCTCCAGCATTTTCTATTTTTATTTACAAATCCAGCATCCATAGTATTTCGCTTTTACATTTCAGGATACAGTGTTGTACCCCATTTTGGGCTTGATCTGACCTTGATCTTAGCCAAAATGTAAAGAAGCATACAGCCCTGGAAGGGATAACAGCTCAGAGAACAGCCTTGGAGCAGAGGCCCCTGAAAGTAGACATGGACAAACCAGCAAAGATGACATAAATTAAACATACAGAATCTCAGGCTTAATACATAGGGATGTGGAGTACAAAAACGAGGAAGTTACATTGAGCAGGTATAAACAACCCCAGTTCGGCCTCAAGTGGAGCATTGCATCCAATTCTGGGCATCAAACTTTAGGAAGGATGTGTGGAAAAGATTCCTGAAAATGGTTTCAGGGAGGAGAAACTCCAATTAAGTGGATACATTGGAGAATCTGGGGCTGTTCTCCTCAGCAAAGTAAATATTTAAAGAAGAGATTTAACAGAAGTGTTCAAAATCATGACTAGATAGGAAGAAGCTGTTCCCAATGATAGACGAGGCAAGAACCAGAGAATACCGAATTAAGATGATAGGCAAAAGAAACAATGGTGATACAAGGAGAAACTTGTAGCATGTGGTTAGGATCTGGATTTCTTTGTGTGAGAGTGGGGAGGAGGAATATTCAACTGAGCCTTTGAGAGAGAATTGGATAATTATCAACCAGTCCTACCAATCTTCAAGACAAGGATCTCAAATTTCAGTTGGGTAATGCCCTTTTTACTGTGCAATCCACTGACCTCCACAACACATATGCACACACGTCTTCCTGGTGAGAACATTTGCTGCACATGGAGCACATGCTAGAATTTGCAGGGTAGGTAATTCATAGGATCAGTTGTAATGTTGATTTAATGCAATTTTGGAGCTCAACTTTAATGACCATGTCTTAATCTTCTATACCTTGAACATGTGTTTAACAGCAGGAAGATCCCCCAGCAGCATGAATTAATGAGATCACCACCAACTTTCAGGTTAGTCATTAATTGATTGTCATTGATTTGTTGAGTTCATTGACGTGTTTGGTGGTGAGTACCTTCCCCGATTTGACTCTCCCTGATCATCCCCACCCCTGACCATGCCACATCCTCCATCCTGCCTAACTCAGCCGATCCTCTGACACAAACTTCACCTGATTAGGACCTGCACCCAAACTGACCCCCCAACCCAGATGAAGCTCTCTTGACATCCAAACTACCCCCAATGTCTGAACCCTCGCCTCACTCATGCCCTCTGATCTCCAACCTCTGACTCCCCCACCACATGACCTCCAACTACCATACCACTGGACCCAATTATTTTTTTATTCATTCGTGGCATATGGGCATCACAGGCTGGGCCAATATTTATTGCTCATCATTAAGGGCAATTAAGAGTCAACCATATTGATGTGGATTTGGAGTCACATGTAGGCCAGACCATATAAAGATGGCAGATTTCTTTCCCTAAAGGACATTAATGAACCAGATTTTTTTTACAGTTGACAATGATTTTATAGTCCTCATTAGACTTTTAATTGAATTCAAATTTCACCATTTGCTATGGGTCTCCAGAGCATTACCCTAGGTCTCTGAAGAACTAGTTGAGTGACAATACCATGACGCTACTGCTTCCCCTTATAACTCCCCACTCCTGACACCTTCCCCCTTGACCCAATCTCCGAAAGGCAAGTGTGCAGCAAGTTCTTGTTATTGCAGTGGTCCAGTGCTTCCCAACGCCAATTAGACATTATGGCCCGTGATGTGGAAATAATGGAGACCTGGTTCAAAAATAGGTAGTACTGGGTCTGAGTATTTCTTGAATAATGACACAAAGCATATATCCCTCAGACAGAGAAAGCTTTAAGCAAACTGAAGTCCAAATTCATACTCTGTGCACCTTACTCAAACCAAAACTCTTCAGTATGGGGAAGCAAGTGAAGTGACCACCCCAGATTTATATACATGCTTGTGCACATCAGGTCCAGGAGCAGATCGAGAGGAGACCCTCATAATTGCTCACTCTGCACATAGACTGATTTGAGATGGGCACTGTAAGGAAAACTTACAATCAAAAATCATGGGACAGGTCTTCCGAAAATGAAGAAAGGACCACATACTGAAATATTGCATAAATACATAGAAAAAATATAGGATTCCTGAAGTTTGGCACTATGGTCAAATCCTGCAGTGGGGCTTTAACCAGCAATCTGTGATTCAAATGTGAGTGCTGCCAACTAAGCCAAGCTGATCTAAACAATTTTGCACATTTGTAAAATATTCACCAGTGATACTGTCCAAAATCAATAATCAGTTATGCATTTAAGAAAAAAAATGAATGTTTAGAATGCACTGCCTGAGAATGTAATGGAAGCAGATTCAATCAAGGCCTTCAAAAGAGAATTAGATAATTACCTGAAAAGAAAAGATTGCAGAGGTATGGAGAAAAGGTAGGGGAGTGGGGCCAGGTGAGAGCTACATAGACACAACAGGCTGAATAATCTTTTAAATTTCTTTATATGTAAATGAAGGAGAAAATAATGAAAATATACATCGCTAGGATGGGTTGAAATTAATAGAGTGAGGAAACTCATGTGGAGCTTTAACACTGGTCTTGACTAATTGGACTGGAAAATCTGTTCCGATAAATTCAATGTACTATTTGTTTAGCTTTAATCATAGAATTGACAGATAAGCAGGACATTGATGAATTGATTCATTTACCACTATGTTATTTAATATTCTTCACCATGATACGCAGTGGAACCACAGCAGAGAAATAAATGGAGTGCCCTCTTTTTAATGAGTCAGTGGGGGTGGCATTAGCATGTCAAATGCTGCTGACAATTGTTCTAGCACCACCATGGGTGTACAACATCAGTGAGTTACCAAGCTTCAGCTTTAGCATAATGGTAGCCCTCTGCTTGTTTCAATTGTTTCAACACTCTTGCTCTTCCGCCCATAGTTTTGCAAAGTTTTTCGCTTGAAATGTATATATAACTTACTTTTGAAAAGTTCCTATTGAAACTTTTAACTACACTTTCAGGCAGTACGTTCCAAGTCGTCATAATTCATTACGTTAAAAACAAATTCCTCACCTCAGACCTCTGTATGTTTGACAATTACTGTAAATCTCTGTGTTTGGAAGGTTGTAGGTTCAAGTTCTTCTCCAGAAATCTGAGCACACAATCCAGGAGTAGTGGGTGATTGCAGCTCTGTTGGAAGTGCTGTCTTTTGAATGAGATGTGAAGTCAGGGCCTCAAGTGCTCTCTCAGGTGGACATTAAAAATCCCAATATACTATTTTGAAGAACAGAAGAGGTCTCCCAAGTGTCATGGCCAATACTGTAGTCTCAACAAACATAACTTTTGGGTGGCACAATGGTTAGCCTTGCTGCCTCTCAACACCAGGGACCTGGGATCAATCCCTGGCTTGCGCACTGTCTGTGTGGAGTTTGCATGTTTTCCCTATATCTGTGCAGGTTTCCTCTGGGTGCTTTGGTTTGCTCCTACAGTCCAGAGATGTGTAGGTTAGGTGAATTGGCATGTTAAATTCTCCCTCAGTGTATCTGAATAGGTGCTGGAACATGGGGATTTTCACAGTAACTTTATTGCAATGTTAATATAAACCTACTTGTTACTAATAAATAAACTTCTAACTTTAAAACAAATCTGTTACGACATTCTAGTCTGTGGATCCTTGTGTATAAACTGATTCGTAGATTCTAAGTGTTTAAGAGTTTATATTTCAAAAGTACCGAATTGCTTATAAATTGTTTCAGCTCACTTAGCATTGAAGGAATATGTCATTTTTTTACTATGTCTAGACTACAGTATTCATTTAAATGATATATCCATTTCCACGAGGATGGGTACATTTTGCCTGTTATCTAGTGGCAGAAGACACCTAAGATTTGAAGCAATCTGGTGAACATTGGTAACTTATATTCATGCACTAGACTTTGAACATGGCCTTTCAGACTGAGAGACTGTCTTGGTGCACTCATGTGCCCTGTTCCAGGTGGTTCTCCAACTTGTTCACACTTTTGTACCAATCACACAGGCAAAGATGATTAAAAGAATTGAAAAATAAAACCAGAAATTGTGTAACGTACACTCTGCATTTTATATCAGCAGCAGTTCTAAGAAAGATAGCTGAATGAGATGCAAGCCTCAAATCCTTGGTCATAATGTTGTGGAGTGTAACAAGTGATGGAATATCTAGTTCCTTAAATGTTACAATCTCCAAAAACTACAAGCTTACATACAACACAGACATTATGAATGGATTTTATAACAATGTATACGTGCTCCTTAGATATCCTCCTTGATTCTTTGAAAATCACCATATCTTATGCCATTATTTTACTATGGAGTGAGCCGACTTCAACTGGAATGATTGAAGCTCAAGCCCTAAGCTGACTTCAACTGGAATGTTTGAACCTCATAGTCTGAATGACACATTGGCCGTCTAACCAACTGAGCTATGTAACCATCTCATCATCCTCAATGTATGCTACACTATGAAAGCTCAATATTCAGTTTGGTTTGGCCTTGACATTATACTTGAGAATCTATGTTGCACTCTCCAAGGGAAATACATTCTTCTCTGGTACAGTACGCAGAACTCCACAGATTACTCAAAATTGAGTCTTAACCAATTTTATCATGGTGACTGTTTTGCATTCCAACCCATTGAGAAAAAGAACAACATTCTATTGGCCTTTTAAATTGTTTTTGCCTCTATGCTGCAACTTTTAGTGATTTCTATTCATTAATCTCCCTGCTCCTTCATGATTCCTAACTTTTCACTGTCTGATTTATCTTTCTTCGAACCAAAATAGGTGACCTTGCACATCACCACAATTGTATTCCATCTGCTAAAGTTTTGCTCATTTACTTAATCTATCAATGTCCTTTTGCAACATTTCACTACAATCTACAGTATTTACTGTATCACATGATTTAGTGACTTCAGCAAACTTCAATATATGACTCTATGTACTTTTTTATCTCTCATATGCGTTATTTATAAATCTATTATTATTCCAAAGAGATCAGTATTATGATCCCAGCTGCTATTACCACTGGACAAGTCAGATCGCTGAGTAAATCCTGGCTTGATAGATCCTAGTTTTTCCTTTTAGAAACTGTGGAGAAAGTTGCTGAACAAATTCACTGGTGAACGTTTAACACAAAAAATAAAATGTTTATTAAAATAAGAAAAATGAACCATATGATTCCAAACAATAATATTGGAAAGATCACAATCCAAACACAGGAAGATGATTCATTTTCCAAATACTCCTTTACCCACAATATTTTTTACATAAAGCAATGGAGAGTTACAACCAACTTGACGCAAACGCACCTTGTTTGGGATTCGCACACATGTAAACAGTTTTCTTCCAGTGAATTCTTGGCCATTTACTTGATGCTTTTCACCCAACTCAGATCTCTCCACAATGCACCCAAAAATAACTGCACTTTAAACTCACTGTTTCAGTAGCAACATCACTAAACTGATCATGTTACTAAGTCCTACGACTGATTATTCAATTAACTACACTCCCACTAACCTGTACTTTTCTCAGAGAGCTGAAAATCCTGCCTTTGCACACACATTGAACTCTTTCCTGTCTTTCTCTGAGGGTGGGATTTTCTGACCGCGCTTGGCCCATGGTTGTAAAATCCTGCCCGAGATCAACAAACCTTTGTATAGTCTGTGTCCTGCCTGCTACGATTTCCTTGGCGAGTGGGATGGGAAAATTCCACCCTGTGTCTCTGCGTAATTTGACCACTGTCACTAGGCAACAGCCTAGCGGTTTTCAACATTATGATTTTTCCCAAAATCATCAAACATAAAATTCACTTCTAACACATCTCTTTAACCTCTGGGGTTGTAAAACCTCATAAAAATTCGTTATACATATAAACAAACACAAAAGTTTAACCTTTCAGCAACACATTTACCCAGATATCTAGGTCAAGGTCATAAAAAAACCTAAGTGAAAATGGAACTACTTTACCTTTACTAAATATATATTCAACACAAAAATTATACATTGCTCCTAACATCAGCAATTTTATTACAATATCAGAAAACAACTATATTTTATGATCCAGTTAGAGACCAGTAACTTCTGATTGAAAGTAGATGAAATTTGAAATTCCAAGTATTTACCATGAAAATAAAGTCACAGGAGTCTATGGTTTTTAACAGAAGAGGTTTTACAAGAGCCTATAGAAGAGCCAATAGAACAGTCAATGCATATATTTTATACTTGAACATGTAGAATTAACACAAGGTAACATGGCTTAATAGGCAAACTGCAGTCAAACACGAGTGCTACCATCTAAATTTGGCAAGGGCATTGGACACATGGGAACACTAGCACTTGGAAATTCCCTTCCAAGATATTCACCGTCCTGACCTGGAAATATATCACCATTCCTTCACTATCACTGGGTCAAAATCCTGGAACTCCCTCCCTAACAGCACTGTAGTGTGCTTATAACATAAGCACTGCAGCAGTACAAGAAGGCAACTCACCATCACCTTCTCAAGGGCAATTAGGGATGGATAATAAATGATGGACTAACCAGTGATGTCCACATCCAGTAAATAAAAAAATGTCATAATGATGCATGACTTGGTAGAGAATGTTCCATATATTTGTTGCCTTGCCCTAGATGGTAGAAGCCACAGGTTTGGAAGCGGTTGCCTAAGAAATCTTGGTGAGTTCCTGCAATATATCTTGTAAATGGTGCACACTGCTGCAACTGTTAACCAGTGGAGGGAGTAGATGTTAAAGGTGGTGAATGGCAATCAAGAGGGTACTTTGCTCTGATGGTGTTGAGCATCTTGACTGTTAATGAAACTGTATCCAGGCAATTGGAATGTGTTCTGTCCCACTCCTGAATTGTGCCTTGTAAGTGATGGATAGGCAGTCACTAGAGAGGTGGTGCTTGATAGGCTGATGGGGCAGATAAGTCCCCGGGACCGGGTAGAATGCATCCCAGGGTCCTCAAGGAAATGGCAGAGGTGATAGCGGATGCCCTGATAATTATCTTTCAAAATTTGCTGGACTCCAGAAAAGTGCCGGAAGATTGGAAAACAGCTAATGTTACGCCGCTGTTTAAAAAAGATAGCAGACAGAAGGCAGAGAATTATAGGCCAGTTAGTTTAACACCTGTAGTAGGGAAAATGCTTGAATCTGTAGTCAAAGCAGAAATAACAAGGCATCTGGATATGAACTGTTTGATCAGGCAGACGCAGCACGGATTCGTTAAGGGGAAGTCGTGCTTGATGAATTTATTGGAGTTCTATGAGGAAGTGACTAGTGCAGTAGATAGAGGGGAACCGGTGGATGTGGTGTTTTTGGATTTCCAAAAAGTGTTTGATAAGGTGCCTCACAAAAGATTGCTGCAGAAGGTTAAGGTGCAGGGAGGCGGGGGTAGGGTGTTAGACTGGATAGAGAATTGGTTGTCTAATAGGAAGCAGAGGGTAGGTATTAATGGGTGTATTCTGATTGGCAGCTGGTGACTAGTGGAGTGCCCCAAGGTTTGGTGCTGGGGCCTCAACTATTTACCATTTACATAGATGATCTGGAGGAAGGGGCAGAGTGCAGGGTGACAAAATTTACTGATGACACGAAGATGAGTGGAAAAGCAAATTGTGTGGAAGGTGTGGAAAGCCTGCAGAAGGATCTGGATAGGTTGAGTGAGTGGGCGAGGACCTGGCAGATGGAGTATAATGTTAGCAAGTGTGAGGTTATCCATTTTGGTAAGAATAATGGTAGGAAGGATTACTATTTAAATGGAGAAAAGCTGCAGCATGCGACGGTACAGAGAGACCTGGGGGTCCTTGTGCACGAATCGCAAAAACACAGTATGCAGGTGATTAAGAAGGCGAATGCAATGTTGGCCTTTATAGCTATGGGGATAGAATATAAAAATAGGGAGGTTCTGTTGCAGCTGTATAGGGTGCTGGTGAGGCCGCAGCTGGAGTACTGTGTGCAGTTTTGGTCGCGGCATTCAAGGAAGGATATATTGGCCTTGGAGGGGGTGAAGAGAAGGTTTACTAGGCTGATGCCGGAGATGAGGGCATTGGATTTTGAGGAGAGACTGAATAGGCTAGGTTTGTACTCTTTGGAGTTTAGAAGGATGAGAGGGGATCTTATAGAGATATATAAGGTAATGAAGGGGATGGATAGGGTAGAGGTTGAGAGACTCTTCCTGCTTAGCAAAGATAGCAGGACTAGAGGGCACAGCCTCAAGATTGGGGAGGGCGGCGGTTCAGATCTGAATTGCGGAGATGTTTCTTCACGCAAAGGGTGGTGAATCTTTGGAATTCTCTGCCTGATGAGATGGTGGAGGCTTCCTCACTGAATATGTTCAAGTCAAGAGTGGATAGGTTTTTAATTGACTAGGGAATTAAGGGTTATGGGGAGAAAGCAGGAAAGTGGTACTGAACCACTACAGATCAGCCATGATCTTATTGAATGGCGGGGCAGGCTCGAGGGGCTGTATGGCCTATTCTCCTGCTCCTGCTCCTATTTCTTATGTTCTTATGATCAGGGGTATAATGGAATACCCTCCACTTGTCCAAATGAATACAGCTTCAACAACACTCAAGAAGCTTGATACTGTCCAGGACACAGAAGCCTATTTGACTGACACCTTATCCCCACCTCCAACATCCAACACCTCCACTGTCAACACACACTGTGGCAGCAAGGACCATGTACCATCTTAAAGCGTAGCGCCTGAACTTTTTTTTTGGACTGGATACAATAATCCAGTTGTGGCGAAATTCTGTCCTTGCACAGTATGGCCATGTAATGAAATGCTTTATAACTGCTCTTTCAATCTGCCTTACCATCATTGATGGTTAATGCAAGTCTTTAGACTTGTAGTCTTTATTTTATATTGTCTCTTTATGTACTTCTTACCAAAATGAATCACTCACGCTTCTTTGTATTGAACTTTACCTGCCATCCATCTTCCCATTCCACCAACTTGCCAATGTCTCTTTGCAATCCTATGCTATCCTCCCATCAGTGCACCATGCTTTCAAACTTTGAAATCAAGGTCGGTGTCATAAAGATATATCAGGAAAAGCAAAGGTCCCAATATTGATCCCTGGGGAAATCCACTACAAACCTTTTTCCAAAAAATATCCATTACCCATAATGTTTTGTTTTCTATCACTTAACCAATTCTGTATGCATTATCCCTTTTACTCTGTGAGCTATAACTCCTCACAAGTCTGTTGTGCAGCAGCACAATGTCAGTCATCTTTCAGAACTCCATGTAGTCCATCTCAACAACAATTTCCTTATCAACCCTCTCTGGAACTTCTTAAAAAAAAAACTTCAGTAAGTTAGTTAACATGTTTTTTAAGGAAATCCATGCTGGCATCCCTTAGTTAGCTGTCTTTTGTCCATGTGAATATAAATTCTGTCCAAAATTATTATCCCTAGAAGTTTCCCCACCACTGATGTTAAACTGACTGTCCTATAATTGCTGTGCTTACTTTGCACTCTTTTTTTGAATAATGGTGTAACATTTGCTATTCTCCAGTCCTCTGGGGCCATCCTTGAGTCTAAGGTAGGAAAAATTATGGCCAGTGCCTCTGCAATTTATACTCTCACTTCTTTGGATGCATCTCATCTATTTTTGGTGATTTATCAACTTTAAGTATAGATAACCTTTCCAATAGCTCCCCCTTTTCAATTTGAAATCCATCCAGTGTCTGGATTATTTCAACTTGCATCATGGCCTGGATAACATTGTCTTTTTTTATAATGACAGGTGCAAAATATTCATGTAATACTTCAACTATACCTTCTTCCTCCATGTGTAAATTCCCTTTCTGGATCTGAAAGCCATACTCCTCTTAGCAGCTCTTGATTATTTATATGCATATACCCCTATTTTAGGATTCCCTTTTGTGCTAGTTTCCTGTCTTTTTTCATACTTCCTCTTCATTTCTTTTATTTGCTCCTTCACTTTCCTTTGAATCTTCTGCTTCCAAATTAGTTTTCAATTGTATTTTTCCCCTGACACCTGTCTTTTTTTAATTACTTTATATGGACATCGCTGACTAGACGAACATTTTTATTGCCAGCCCTAATTATTCTTGGGAAAGTAATGATAAGCTGCCTCCTTGAAGCACTGCAAACCATGTGATGTAGGCACATCCAAGGGCTAGGATTTTACCGGCTTGCCCCACACATCGATGGATGGAGTGAGCCAGTAAAATTGCATGACAGCCGAGAAATAAGGATCACACCCAAATTCTTGTCTCTCCCGATTAGTATTTAGTGAGCCCAGCACTCAGTTTTCCGTGGTTCTCTCCGACAAGGAAAATACCAGTTCCCCATGAGTAGGGAACAGTCGTGTTGGCCTCATCATTGGAACCAGAGACCATTAAGATCCCATGGGGAGGCCAAGGGCAAGATGGTTGTCCCTTGGGCAGTGCCACCCTGGCAATGCCACCCTGGCATCTTGATGCTGCCAACCTAGTACCTGGGCAATGCCTATTAAGGACCTTGGTACTCCCCACCATGCAGTGCCAGGGGACAGGACCTGAGGGATGGGCCCTGAAAGGGTCTCCCCAAACGGGAATGGAGGGGAGCCACTGCACATTCTGCTCCGGAATGGGGGAGCGCTGCTGCACACTCTGCAGATTTGATTGGATGGGGGGGGGAAACGATTAAAGGGGGCTTGTGATCGGCCGTGGGCCCCCATGATTGCAGTGAGGTGGGGGGACAAGGGTTTGTGAGGCTGCCTGCATTAGCAGGAACCAGAGGCACTCTCTCTGTCTATCAGACTTCTGCCTTTGCAATTCACATGCAGTTTCAGAGGTCTACACATGCACAGTTGCTTCCTGTATAGACTGGCTGATGAATTAATCCTAGCTGCGCTGCCTACAGCAGCTAGAAATAGTCTACACTTTTTTCAATGACTAAGTATGTAAGATTGGGCATAAAAACCTATCCAAAAAAGTGATCAGGAACTCACCCGTTTTCACACTAGCTGGACACCTAGCACCCTATTTTACCATTTTGATTCTAATTGCTGGGCGGACTTGAAACTGGGAGTATTTCAGATCTGACTTTTGGACTCATTCTGAGGCATCCCCTCTGCACACTGTCTGCAAAAATATCAGCGAATCTGAATCATGCTGCACAAGCCTGTGGGTGGAGCTTAACGCACCCAAAACCCTGCAGTTCTAATTGATGTCTCCAACTGTGCATGCACAGAAAACAAATGTGAGAATGTTGCTCCCCTGCCACATCCCTCCCAGACCAGATAATGTCTCCCCCTGCTCCCACAGACATTGCTTCACATCAACAACATTACTCACCCCCTTTACCCCCAGCCCCCTGCCATCCATACTGATCACAGGCCCCTCTCCTCATTCCCCCCACTGATTACAAGCAGATGTCAGCAGATTCCTTTCCCCCTCCACTGATCACAGGCAGAATGGCAATTATATGGCACAAATGTTACTTGCCATTTACCAGCGCAAGCTTGAATGTTATTCATTAAAAGCATTATAATTGTTAAAATTCCACCCCCCACTGACTTTTACTATGCATGGACTGAGAAGATAATACAACAATCTCAAAACTAGTGAATTTCTTTAGTGTCTTTGACACTGTGTTTTGGAACAATATGTCCTTGAACCAACTATAGAAGAGGCCATGCGAGATTTAGTGATTAACAATGAACCCAAATTAATCAACTATCTAACTATAAGAGAACACCAAGTTAACAGTGACCATAATTTAATCAGATTCAATATCATATTTATGGAGGATGTGTAACAAACCAAGGTTTTAATTTTAGGGAAGACTAATTTGAAAACATGAAGCAGAAATTGATTATAGTTGACCAGGCAGAACTGTGAATAAGAAAAAATCCAGATGAACAGCAAAGATGTTCAAAGAAGTATTCAATTCAATGTAAGACCTGAACATATGCCTAAAGGGAAGAGTTTGCCTTGTGTAGTTAAACAGTCTTAGTCAGCAAAAGAAATGAAAGTAAGTGTAAAACTAAAGGAAAGGACTTAGATAAGTACATTAATATTTTCAGCACAAATGTATCAAGATGGAATTAAAAGAGCAATCAGCCATGATCAAATTGACTGGGGCTTGATGACTTCCTGTTCCTTGTTTATATACTGTGATGGTGAACCCTTCATAAGCTTGTTGGTTATCTTCATCACTATACTCATAATAGACCTATGACTGTGTGGCCAAATTCCCCTCCAATTCTATTTTGAAGTTTGTGGATGACACCAGCTTAATGGGTCAGATCCCAAATAATGTCGAGACAGAGAACAGGAATGATATAGAGAATCTGATGAACTGGTGCGACAATAATAATTTCTCCCTCAATGTCAGCCAAACGAAAGAGATAGTCATCAACTTCAGGAAGCATAGTGGAGAACATGTCCCTATCTATGTCAATGGGAACAAAGTAAAAATGGTTAGGAGCTTCAGGAGTTTAGATGTCCAGATCACCAACAACCTGTCCTGGTCCCCCATGCTGACACTAGAGTTAAGAAAGCCCATCGACACCTCTATTTTCTCAGGAGCTAAGGAAATTTGGTTTGTCAGCTCTGACTCTTGCTAACTTTTACAAATGCACTGTAGAAAGCATTCTTTCTGGTTGTATCACAGCTTGGTATAGCTCCTGTTCTACCCAAGACTGGAAGAAACTACGGAAGGTCCTGAGTGTAGCTCAATCCATCATGCATTCCATCCACTGACTTTGTCTACACTTCCTGCTGCATCGGCAAAGCAGTCAGCATAATTAAGGACTCCACACGCCTCAGACATTCTCTCTTCCACTTTCTTCCATCAGATAATAGATACAAAAGTCTGAGGTCATGTACCAACTGATTCAAGAACAGCTTCTTCCTGCTACCATCAGACTTTTGAATGGACCTACCTCGCACTAATTTTATCTTTCTCTATACCCTAGCTATGACTGTTACACTACATTCTGCACTCTTTCCTTTCCTTCTCTATGAATGGTATGCTTTGTCTAAATAGCATGCAAGAAACAAGACTTTTCACTGTATACTAATAAATGTGACAATAATAAATAAAATCCAAGCAACATTATTTCCCAATATATTTTACTTCTTGACATCTGTTATTTCCCAAGATTCACTTTCCTTGTGCTGAGCTACCATGTATTACAAAACATGAAAATGAGTTTATAGGTCAATTGGACAGCAGCAGTCAGTTTTTATGCCCTTATTTTCTCAAAGAGTTCAGATATTGCAATCTTTCTCAAGTGCCTGCTGAGATATTTTTCTACTCCCTAAGATAAATAGTTCTGGAATATTCTCATCTGCTTTCTCCTGCCTATGAATAAGTGCCAAAGCTAATTCCTGTCATTGCATCGCAAGATAAACCAAATCCAACAAACAGGGAAATTGCAACAAAGGCTTCAGATGACTGACTCATTTTATCTCCATCTTAATTTTGTAAAATTATACCTATATAATTAAAGGTTTGTCTGATGAGCTTCCAACATTAAATCTGCAGGAAGAGATATTAAGAGTTGTGCTTTTTATGCCAAGTTAATAATTTAACTGTTGTCCTAATTGAAATAATCTTCAAAAAAAAAGTAATTCCATCTAAAAATTCAGAATTTCAATTGACTTCATTGATTTTAATCAGTGATTCTGGTTAAATATGTTGTCATATAACAATTAGATTCATAATATAACACAATCATTAATAGAATTACATAATTACCATGGAATGTTTAAACTTACACATCTCACATTCCTACATTGAATATCCTAATTCCACACCACCATTTTCTTCTGGAAACCTATTTGGCACAACCTGAGAGACCGTTCTCTGTCTGCTGCTTGATTATTAGTATTATTTCTTCACTCGAAGGGTGACATTTTCCAGCCATGCTCGCCCCAAATCCAGGAAACCTCACGCGAGATCAGCGGTCTGTTTGCATGGTCCATGTTCTGCCCACTATGATTCCTGTGGCAGGTGGAACAGGAAAATTCTGCCCAAAGTTTTCATTGAAAGCTCCACTAACTGCTGCAGCCTAATGCACCTTCCCTTTAAGAGGGGCAGGCTGCTTTTAAGAACTATAGACTAACTGAGTTGTGCCAGTTATGCAGACAACTGGTCACCTTACTGCATTTCCAGGCAGTCAGCAGCGTATCCCATGCTGCCCCAAACTGCAAGCCGTTGTCATTGAGAGGAGCAAGCAGCATGAAGATTGTCTGCTGCCTACACCAACTCAACTGGATTTGGAGTAATTGAACATTTCCATCTGTGGACCCATTAAGTTTAAAGTTTATGAAGTTACTATGAATATCAAATATATGTATTTAAACTTTTAACCAATGATGGAGTTGTTTTCCCCCAAAATCTTGCTCCATCAATTTTCCACTTTCCCACAAGCCAGACTGCTCCCTTGCACATCATTATGTCACCAATTGTGCCAGTTGATCTTGGTATGTCTACCCATCTGTTGCTGAGTAACCTTTTTCACAAGACGATTCTTGATCTCTTCTGCTATCCCTTGTTACCTGTGGAACAGAACCTCATTCTGTTCCACCCAATTTGCCTCGCTTTTAATATTCTCTAAAAACCTTTAATATCTACTACCACCCCCACATCTTAATCCAGACTTCTTTTGAGATATCTTCCATTCTTTTCCCCTTCAGCCTCTATACTGTGAGCGTTTGTGCTTCGTGATTTCAATCTCCAACTCAGACCCAACTATCTTCATTACTTCGATTCCATTATCAGAATTTTACTCACAGGTAGTGAACACCACCCTCCCCGCCTCCCCACTTCCAATAGTGCTCCCCTCCTTGTGTGTTCCTTCCAACTTTCCTGAACTCAAGCTTTCACTTCAAAACTGTGGGATCAATATCTCAACTTATCCTTGCACCCGGTTCCATTGAAAGTCATCACTGAGGATTGCCTATTGTCCCAGCATTGGCCATTCTTTGCATTGATGCTGCTGGAATGATGAGCTACCTTCCATTTCATTGGCTGCCAGCTCTGAGAAGTGGGGCTTCCTCTCAGATGGGAATGATGGGGTCCAGATTACCAACAACCTGCCCTGGTCCCTCCATGCCATTACTATGTTAAGAGAGCCCACCAATGTCTTTCCTTTCTCAGAAGTAAGGAGATCTGGCATGTCTGCTACAATTCTCACCTACTTTTACAGATACTTCATAGAAAGCATTCTTTCTGGTTGTTTCACAACTTGATGTATCTCCTGCTCTGCCCAAGACCACAGGAAACTACAAAGGGTCATGAACAAAGTCCAGTCCATCACTCAAACCAGCCCCACTGCCCCGCAGTTGACACTGTCTACACATCCTGCTGCCTCATAAAAGTAATCAACATAATTAAGGAGACCATGCATTCCAGACATACTCTCTTCCACCTTCTTCCATCAGGAAAAAGATACAAAAGTCTGAGGACATGTATCAACCGACTCAAAAGATGATATCAGGGGTAAGTCTTTCACTCAGAGGGAGGCGGGTGTGTGGAATCGGCTGCTGGCAGTGGGAGTGGAGGTGGATTCGATAGGGTCTTTTAAGAGACTTTGTATAAGTACATGGTACTTAGTAAAGTAGAGGGTTATAGGTATGCCTAGTAAGTAGGGATATGTTCAGCGCAACTTGTGGGCTGAAGGGCCTGTTGTATGCTCTATATTCTAAAGACAGCTTCTTCCCTGCTGCCATCAGACTTCTGAATGGACCTACTTCGCATTAAGTTGATCTTTCTCTACACCCTAGCTATGGCTGTAACACTACATTCTGCATCCTCTCTTTGCCTTCTCTATGTCCAGTTTTCTTATATGACACATAAGAAACAATACTTTTCACTGTATGCTAATATATGTGACAATAATAAATCAAATCAAATCAAAATCAAGGAAGCCTAACCCTGAACCAATTAATGGCCTTGCAGTAGGGAATGGGTTAATGAACATTTTAATACTTGGAAAATGGTAAAAAGTATTGTACAATTGGTGCTGCAGCTTGTTTTCATGTTTCTCAGATAGACGCAAGATTTGTTTTTGTGTGCTCAGACAAAGAGACTGCAGCTGTCCTTGCTGTTGTACATAAATTTATGATAGTCCGTTCAGAAATGTAGCTGACCCAACTTGTACCTATGTTTGTATCTTTAATTTCGTGGACTTTTGCCTAACATAATGAAGCTTGCATGTCCTAAATATATATTCATATATATTCGTTATGTACTGCTTATGGGTCATATACAACATATTATACATATCATATGCTATACAACTTATGAACATAGATTGTTACACCAGTCCCGTTAATTTTAACTTGTCTTGTTGGCCTGTATGTTAGCTAAGGGATAATCACACACGTCAGTTGCAGTCTTGAGATAACCATGAAGAAGTGCTGAGGCAGCCATGTTCCCACGATGAAGGACAACCCAAAGTCCGGGAAACTGATGAGACCGAGAAGATGCATACATAACTGGGGGTATAAATATATGCTTTTAATATATAAAAAGACACCTGGGGAACCACTGTTGGGTACCAGGTGTATCTCCCAAAAGCTTTTGAATAATCTTGCTGTACTGACTCACAATTAGTTTCAGAGGTATCTTTATCTACAACAGTCTGATGGCCAAATAATTGCTGCTGGGCTACTAGGGACATGGAGACAGATTTGATTCTTCATTTATGTAGTGGTGCCCTCACCTCCAAGTAGAATTTCAAACTCCTACCATATTCACATTTTGTCTAATTTTGTAATCTACTCTACTGTTACTAACAAAATCATCTTCAACTACATCCTTTTATTTCTCTCCACCATCTCTACTCACTTCCAACCCACTTCCTTCTGTACCTGGCCCAGGAAAAAAAAGCTCATGTTCAACAACACTTTCAAATTGCCAACTAGCCTAATCTCTTGACCCTCTATTCAGTTTGTTAAATCAGCCATCAATTCCTTGCGATGCCCTTATACCCAGCAAAATCTTCACTCCTTCCCATCCAATTGCTTCCCTGGGTATGACAGAATACCTTAATGGCTTGATTTCCATTCACAGCATTAAAGATTTTCGCAGTTTTCTCTGGGAAATTCATCGACAAGGTACCAGCCAATTGTGCACTGGGAGCAGGAGACCAACTATCCTACTGTTACCTCACAGAGCCAAAAGTCCGGGTGACATATTTAAATGGCATCTGGACATGAATCATTCCCTCTCTCTTTCCTCCCTCTCACCCTAGATTAGCCAGGTCCAATCCCATTTGCACTGCCACCCACCTCATCTTTATCAAAGTCTCTGTACTTCAACAAAATTCCCCATGAAAGAAAAACTGCTGTTACTCAGCCCAAATCTACCTGGAAGATTACCTTTAACCAGTCATATGAATCTGAGGAATGGTGTTCCTCATTTACTGCAACATTAATCACAAAGGTATTATTATCTGGTGACGTTGTATTTTAGTAAGTATGCATGACATGCTAATTCATGTTTCTGCTGAATGCTACCAGGAAACTCAATTCACCATCAGTCCACCACAACCTTATTTCCCTACTTTTATCCCACAGTCAGGTAGCTGATATTTTCTATGCAACACAATAAATATACCTTTGGCCTCATTTCCTGCTGACAGTAGGAGCTCCAATTCCAGTCTGTGAGATTAGCCTCATTTAGCTCTATGTAATTTACCTAACATAGCTACATTTTCAACAGTGTTTTGTCTTTCTGCTCCTTGCCCCTACCTCCACCACCACTGATGCATCTATGTGTTTGTCATTAAGTCTCTTTTTTTCCCTCATTTGACATATCGGAGGGAGATTCTCCCATTCCACCATGCCAGTGTTCCAGCACAGCGTGGTGGTAGAATCTTGCATCCGGACATGTATGGAATTTGCATGCATCCACGCAGTGCACACATCTCCCAGGGTTGGATTTCCGGTGTCATCAGATCTGTGCTAGAAATAGATGGGAACAAGACTGAAGCCATTGTTTGGTTCCTATTGCAAACTCTGATCTGTAAGTACTCTATGGCAACCATTTAAGACTAAAGCAGTCTGTCCACAACACTGGTATCATATTTGACTCTGAGATGAGCTTCTGACCATATATTCAAGCCATCAATTAGACTATCTATTTTCGCCTCCCTTCAACATCTGACATTGTTGCTGTCTCAGCTAAACTGCCTCTGAAACGCTCCTTCATGCCTTTGTTACCTCTAGATCTGACTATTCCAATGCACCACTGACTAGTTTTCCACATTCTACACTCCATAAACTTGAGGTCATCTAAAACTTGGCTGCCTGAGTCTTAACTTGCACCAAATCCTGTTCACTTCTTACCCGTTTCCCCTCTGACCTACACTGGCTTTTGACCAAAGCAATGTTTTAATTTTAGAATTCTCCTGGATTTTAAATCTCCCCATGACTTCACCCTTTCCTATCTCTGTAATTTTTCTCCAATCCCAGAACCCTGTAAGATACTTACACTAATCCAATTCCAGCCGCTGATTTTTTAATGACTATGTCTTCAGTTATTGAGGTCATATTCTTTAGCATTCCCTCTCCACACCTCTTAAAGAACAAAGAACAAAACAGCATGGGAAACAGGCCCTTCGGCCCAACGAGCCCATGTCGTCACCCCCATGTTCCCACCTCTACCCATGATCCCTGTCTATGTTTATAGATCTATGGATTAAAAACCAAATTTGAGACAATTTAGGGAGAATTTGTTTTGCCAATTAGCTGAAGAGCACATTTTTGGGATGTGGGAGGCAACCAGAGCACCCGGAGAAAACCCACGCAAGCACAGGGAGAATGCGCAAACTCCCACAGACACCAGCCCAAATCCATGTATTTGCACAGCACAGCGATAGTCACTGAGCTGTTGTGTTGCCCATCAAATGGTCCAGGTCAAGTGTACACTAACGACGTAAAGCACTAGGATACTCTCAAAAAATCCAAGAGCAGCCCTCTCACGACCCATCGCCTGTATACCCCTTGTTAGATAACAAGGTGGACCAAAGCACCTGTAGGATAAAAACAAGTACATCAATATCATCATCTACTTACACACTTCCCAGGGACTCTCAAGGCTCATGATCCCTATTTTAAATCAGTTTTCTATACCCCTCCATTCCCATTTTGTTCATGTGCTCATCTAACAATTTCTTAAATAACTGCAGAATGCCTGCCTCCACCATTTTACTTGGCAGTGCATTCCATATCCCCACTATCCTCTGTGTGAAAAAACTCCCTCTAGCATCCAAATTATACTTTATCCCTCTCACCTTAAGCTCGTGACCCCTCGTACTATTTGAGTTCATCCTAGGAAAAAGCTTAACCTTGTTTACTCTATCTATACCCCTCATAATCTTGTACACCTCTATTAGATCTCCTGTAAGTCTACATCTTTCTAAGGAAAACAGTCCCAATTTGCCTAACCTCTCCTCGTACCTCAGACCTTCCATACCTGCATCCTGGTAAACCTCTTCTGCACTCTCTCCAGCGTCTCCACGTCCTTCCGGTAGAAAGGCAATCAGAACTGGACGCAATATTCCAAATGAGGTCTAACCAACGTTTTATACAACTGCAACATTAAAGGCCAGCTTTTGTACTCTATACCCCTTCCTATAAAGGCTAGCATACTATATGCTTTCTTCACAACCTTCTCCACCTGCTCTGCCACCTTCAGAGACTTGTGCACCTGCACCCCCAGGTCACTCTGCGTTTCTATACTCTTAATAGGTCTACCCTTTATCATATAGCTCCCCCCTTCATTCTTCCTCCCAAAATGCATCACCTCGCATTTATCAGGATTGAATTCCATCTGCCGTCTATCTGCCCAAGCTACCAGCCTATCTATGTCCTGCTGCATTGCCTGACAATGCTCCTCACTATCAGCAAGTCCAGCCATCTTTGTATTGTCTGCAAACTTGCTGATCACTCCACTTACTCCCTCTTCCAAGTCATTTATATATATTACAAATAGAAGAGGTCCCAGTACTGAGTCCTGCGGCACACCACTAGTGACCAACCTCCAGCTAGAAGAACACCCTTCCACTGTCTCCTATTACTAAGCCAGTTACTTATCCATCTAGCTACCTGTCCTTGTATCCCATGAGCCCTGACCTTTTCAACTAATCTCCCATGAGGGACTTTGTCAAACGCCTTACTGAAATCCACATAGACGACATCAACGGCTCACCCTTGTTTGACCGTTTTCGTCACCTCCTCAAAAAATTCTACCAGATTTGTAGGGCACGACTTCCCTTTAACAAAGCCATGCTGCGTATCCCTAATCAGATCACAACACTCTAAGTGCCTATACATCCTATCTCTAAGAATCCCCTCCAACAGCTTTCCTACCACTGATGTCAAACTCACCAGCCTATACTCACTGTTCTCTGGAACTGTAAATTTGAAGAGTGGCTGCTTGCTGGTGAGTCTACTGAATTTTGAATTCTGTCTATAACAATAGTTTTAGGTCGCGAAAGTTTGTTGTTTATTTTGGCGCTCCGTAGCGGGAGATAGGCGTGGGGGCTGCTGGGAAGGGAGCGCAGCATTATATGAAGAAGGCCAAGGTAGACAGCGGGCAGCGTTGGGAGCGGGCAGTGGAGTGAGGCGGGGAGCAGAGTGAGAGCTGTAAGGGCTTAAGCTCACTGGGCTTGGGCGAGCGCAGGCTTGGATGCAGTAAGTTACCACCAAAGTTACCTGTCCCACCAAACCTCTAGTGCCCATACCTCTATAGGGGGTCTAGAAAATGTCAGGGTCCTTGAATAAACGCGTCCACTGTGTTCGTTGCCATATGTGGACATTCTTGGAGGCAGCACGTCTCCCGAAAGCCCACATATGCACAAAGTGTTTAGAGTTGCAACGTTTGAGGGCTCGGGTGAGGCAGCTGGAGCTGAGATTGGAAGATATGTTTTTTGTCAGAGAGAATGAGGGGATAATGAATAGGGACCATTGTCCTGAGGGGACCCCAGAGCCTAGGAGGAGGGATGGGTGGGTTACAGATAGGAAGTGGAAAAAGAAAAGGAGTCACGGCATTAAGATCACCTCAGAGGAGGCATCCCAGAATATCAAGGGTAGGGCAAAAGCTGAGGTAGAGAGGGCAAGGGAGGGGGATCAGAATGCCCCGGAGGACGGCAGGAATTGTGGGATGTGAGATAGTGGTGGGGGATGGGAAGGTCAAAGGGATCGACAGGCAGTTCTGTGGGCAAATGCGGGACTCCAGGATGGTAGTCTGCCTCCCTGGAGCAGGGGTCCAGGATGTTTCAGAGAGGGTAGAGGGAATTTTGAAGGGAGGAGGGTCTAAGGCTGATGTAATAGTTCACGTAGAAGAGAAGGATGTAGGAACAAAGTGCAGGGGGGACATACATAGGCAGTTCAGGGAGTTGGGGGCTCAGCTGAAGTGTAGGGCCTCCAGGGTGGCATTCTCTGGGCTGCTGCCGATGCCCGGGACTGATAGGATTAGGAATAATGAGGTACTCCAACTAAATGCGTGGATGAGGCATTGTAGAGCAGAGGGTTTCAGATTCGTAGACCATTGGGAAGTCTTCATGAGGGAGGGGCATCTATACAAGAGGGACGGGGAACAGTTGTCTGGGAAGGGCACCCATATTTTAGCTGGGAGGTTAGCTGGAGTGTTTCGGCAGGGTTTAAACTAATATGGAGGGGGGGTGGGGAGACAGAGGGAACTGGGAGTGGGAGAGAGATGGGTGACAGGGTAAGTCCAGAGGGTAGGAAGGAGGATCAGAGAGGGCCTGAGGGTCTTCAGTGCATGTGTTTTAATGCAAAGAGTGTGACTGGCAAAACAGATGAACTGAAGGTAATAATGTTCACGAGGAAGTTAGGAGTGGTGGCGGTGACTGAGACGTGGTTAAAGGAGGGGCAGGACTGGCAATTGAATATTCCAGGGTATAAGTGTTTTAGGCATGACAGAGATGGTTTGAAGAGAGGAGGGGGAGTGGCATTATTAGTTAAGGATCACATCATAGCAGTGCAGAGGGAGGGTGGTATGGATGATTTAGGAATTGAGTCGCTATGGATGGAGTTGAGGAATAGGAGGGGAGAGGTTACTATGTTGGGTGTGTACTACAGACCGCCCAACAGCATATGGTATGTTAGCCTTCATAGGAAGGGGTATAGAATACAAGAGTAGGAGTCTGATGTTGCAAGTGTATAGAACGTTGGTTAGGCCTCACTTGGAGTACTGCGTCCAGTTCTGGTCGCCGTACTACCGGAAGGACGTGGAGGCCTTGGAGAGAGTGCAGAGGAGATTTACCAGGATGCTGCCTGGTATGGAGGGGCTGTCTTACGAGGAAAGATTGAACACACTGGGGTTGTTTTCCCTTGAAAGACGTCGGCTGAGAGGGGATCTATTAGAGGTATATAACATTATAAGGGGTATAGATAGAGTAAATGGTGGTAAGCTTTTTCCACCATTAGAAATGGATAGAACGAGGGGTCATGGCCTTAGGGTGAGGGGGGCTATGTATAAGACGAATATTAGAGGGCAGTTTTTCACACAAAGGGTAGTGGGGATGTGGAATGCATTGCCGAGTAAGGTGGTGGGAGCAGGCACGCTAGGGTTGTTTAAGGGTCTCTTGGACAGCCACATGAGCGGTCTGCAGATAGAGGGATATAGCAGGACTGTCTAAATATCTTATTTGTTTCCACAGGCGATTCGGTCCACCTTGTTGACCAACAAGGTGCATGCATTCAGCAGGTCGTGCGAGGGCTGCTCTTGGATGTTGCTTCAGGAGTGGCCTAGTGCTTCAAGTCGTTAGTGTATGCTTAAACTGGACCATCTGATGGGCAACATGACAGCTCAGAGACTATCGCTGTTGCTGTGCAGACACATAGATTTGGACCTGTGTCTGCGGGAGTTTGCGCATTCTCCCGTGGTTGCGTGGGTTTTCTCCGGGTGCTCCGGTTTCCTCCCACATCCCAAAAATGTGCTCTTAGGCTGATTGGGTAACAAATTGTCTCTATATTGGTCCCTATATGGGAATCTTCCACAATAGGCATAGCCTAAAGTCATGGATATGTCATTAAGACGTTAGGACGGCGGTGCGGGCTCGTTGGGCCAAAGGGCCTGTTTCCCGTGCTGTGTTGCTCTTTGTTCTTTGTTCTTTATAATTTCTAGGGTTATCCCTACTATCCTTTTCAAACGGTACAACATTAGCTATTCTCCAGTCCTCTGGGACCTCACCTGTGTCCAAAGAAGAGACAAAGATTTGCATCAGAGGCCCAGCAATTTCACCTCGCACTTCCCTAAGCAGCCTGGGATAACTGCCATCAGGCCCTGGTGATTTATCAGTTTTAATGCTACCTAGAAGCTCAAACACTTCCTCCCTCGGTATAGATATTTCCCTCAACTGGTCCACAGCTCCCTCAGAGACAGGAGCTGTCAACAAGCCTGTCTCCTTCGTGAATACCAACACATTCAGGATCTACCCCATTCCCTCGGGCTCTAAGCACTGTTCCCCTCCTCTGTCCCTAAGAGGTCTAATTTTTCCTCTAACCACCCTTTTATTCCTAACATAGGAGTAAAAAGCCTTTGGATTTTCCTTAATCCTATCCGCCAAAACTATTTCATGCCCCCTTTTTGCCCTTCTAACTCCCCGTTTGAACTCCCTCCTACCCTCGCTGTATTCCTCCAACGCTGTCTCCGTTCCCAGCTGCTTCGACCTATCATACGCCTCTCTTTTCTTCCTAACCAAGTCCTCAATATCCCTAGTAATCCACGGCTCTCTAATCCTACCTTTCCCATCTTTCCTCTTAGCCGGCACATATCTTTCTTGCAACATTTTCAGTATTCCCTTGAAAGACTCCCACATGCCTAGCATGGACTTATCCTCGAACAACCTTTCCCAATCAGTTACCATAAGTTCCTGCCTAATCCGACCGTAGTTAGCCTTCCCCCAATTCAGCACCCCGCCCCTAGGGCAACAAGCATCCTTTTCCATCTGAATCCTAAAGTAGACAGAATTGTGGTCACTGTTAGCCCCTACTACAACATCAACCACCTCCCCTGGCTCATTACTCACAACTAAATCCAATATAGCCCCCTCTCTAGTCAGGCTAGCCACATACTGCTCCAACGATCTTCCAGTACGCATTTTACAAATTCCTCCCCGTCCAAATCCCCAGCTCTAGGTACCTTCCAATCCACCTAGGGAGATTAAAATCTCCCACTATAACGACTCTGTTCTTTCTGCACCTATCCAAAATGTCTTTAATATGCCTTCTTCCACTACCCATGGGCTGTTGGGTGGCCTATAATACACCCTTAGCATAGTAATTGCCCCCTTTCTATTCCTCAACTCCACCCACAGCGACTCCACTCCTAACTCCTCTATATTGTCCTCCCTCTGCACCGCTGTGATGCTCTCCCTAACTAACAACGCCACTCCCGCACCTCTTCTGGACCCTCCTCTGTCACACCTGAAACACTTATACCCAGGAATATTCAGCTGTCACTGCTCTCCTTCCTTTAACCACGTTTCCGTCACCGCAACCACATCCAAGTTCCTCGCAAACATTAAGGCCCTAAGTTCATCCATTCTTCCTGTTACGTCCTCGCATTGAAACAGATATATTCCAGACCTCCAAGCCCACTCGGAACCTCCTTCTCCCTGGTGTATTTCTTCTCATCCAAGCTTATTCTATCTCCCATCTTGCTCTCTACCAAGCTATCAGTTTCAGACCCTCCCCCTCCATATTAGTTTAAATCCGTCCGAAACACTCCTCTTTCCTCTTTTAAGATGTTCCTTAAAACTGAATATCATCTGAATATTATTCAGAATTTGGCTGCGATGCTGCGATGTCTAAAGTTGGGAAAACTCCTTCATGACTGGAGAGCCACAGTAATATGAAAATATTCAGAGTTTCTTGAGTCCATGTAGAAATGTAGATAGCAGAGCATTAGATCTCAGGAGCCTGAACAAATATTTCAGTCTCCTATTTTGTTTAGAGTGCTTCACTGAAGTACTTTGAAATATTGTATTATGTTTAAAATGTTATATAAATATTAGTTGCTGTTGTTGAGATCACATTTCATTCTTTTAACTGCAGAGTCATATTACCAAGGTTAATGGTTCTTTTCTACCTTCTATTGATTCAAATTCCTTCAAGTTCCTTTTTCTCTCCACACTTTGTATCAGTCATCTCATCTACTGACCACTCAGGTATATCCACTGTAGAATTCACTCTGCATTGATCAGCTGTCTTGCAAAGTAAACCTGACAGCTCATAGGCCTCACACAGTGCAATAGCTGAATAATTATATTGTAATCTCTTGGTTGTGCTTGCAGGTGAGATTTGGTAACACTGGCATTTAGTAGACGGAGAGAGGATGTTGGCTGTGCATTGAGGTTTTGGGAGCATTGACAGTCTCGGTGGGTGAGGCGGGGAGGGGTTATGATGGGAGGTTATAGTGAAGGTTTGGCAGTAAGAGCTTGACCTCCATGTCCAGCCAAGTATTGTGGGGATAATGTAGATTCATGGTTATTATTATTCAGAATTTGGCTGTGCTGCTGCGATGTCTAAAGTTGCTAAAACTCCTTCATGACTGGAGAGCCACAGTAATATGAAAATATTCAGAGTTTCTTGAGTCCATGTAGAAAGGTAGATAGCAGAGCATTAGATCTCAGGAGCCTGAACAAATAAGCATATAAAGATTTTACTATTTTCCCCCCACAATCTATCAATTCTTGCATAATCTCGCTCAATTTACATTCTGTGCCTCGGACAATGAAGGAAAGTATTTTGTACATCTCCAGAACAATTGTATTGATGTGTTCTACCAGGTTTTCTGGGATCGAGTGCATCTTGGAAGTTGAGTTGGGAAGAATCCAGTGTAAAAGGCAACCAGCTGTGAGTCATCATTTGTCTTTTAATGTTAAAGTTTATTTATTAGTCACAACATTATAACTACAGGAGTTACTATTACCAAGACCTATCAAAGTTAATGATCTGTGAAATATCCTGATACAGATTCTTTTTGTTCTTCCATTACCTACTGTGCAACTTTGATCCATTAAGCTCTCACTCACTTGATCAAAGAGTGCTACAAGTCAGTCGTAGTCATGCATTACAAATGTATTGTAGACTCAGTGAGAAAGATAGCCTATTGCAGTGCTTTCTAAATTTACACTGGCAAATTTACCCAGCATGTAGTGATCATACCCATTGTATGTAGTCAACGATGTGAAGCCCATAGTGGTCACTATTCAGTGGAATATGAACATAAGAAATAGGAGCAGGAGTAAATTATATGGCTCCTCAAGCCTGTTTGTCCATTCTACAAAATCACAGATAATCTAATCTTGGCCTCAACTCCACTTTCCTGCCTGTTCCCCATAACCATTGACCTGACAGTTCAAAAATCTATATATCTGAGCCACGGCTATATTTAGTGAACCAACCTCTAGAGCTCTCTGGGGGCTAGAATTTCAAAGGATCACAAACCTGTCAGAGAAGAAATCCCTTCTCATTTCCATTTTAAACGGACAATGCTTTATTCTGAAAACACTATCCGCTAAGTCTACTTTCTCCCACAAGGGAAATATCTGCTCAGCATCTGCCCTGTCAAATTTCACAGGATCTGACATACTACAATAAAACCACATCTGATCCATTCCCCATGCAATGAAGGCCAACACTCCATTTGCCTTCCTATTAATTTGCTGTACCTTTATACTAACTTTTGTATATCATGCATGAGGACACCTAGAATCCTTTGTAACCCAGTATTTTGTAGTCTCTCCCTATTTAAATCTTTTGATTTTCATTTAACCTATCTATATCCCTGTGCAGACTCTTTGGAAAAATTCTAAGTGTCGAATGGGCAAGAAAAGGGAGGGGTTCTTGCCTGTTTTTTTCAGCGTGTAGGTGATGGTAATTTATGGCACGCTGTGCAATACAGAGACCATAATGTGAATACTGCCAGTAGGTGGAGGAGTGGGGTTTCATTGTAAGGTGCCCCATCCTCCCAATAATTCTGTACACTGTGTATACAGTATACTGGGATAACAGTCATTCCATTCATCACTCCTGTGATTTACCCTCTGCCACTCCCATCGATCATCCTCACCTCCCCTGTCAGATCTTGCTGGCCTTCTTTTGTCAGTGAAACTCAAGCCTCATCCTCATCCTCAGTGAAACCCCCTCAAGCCTCATCCTATCAGGTTCCATCCCATTTGCACTGCCAGGGTGCCCAGTGGGCAGTGCAAGGTTGCCTGCACCCAATCCTGTTGCTGACCACCTGAGGGATTTCAGTAGCCTCTGGTTCCACTAGTGAGGCATTCACATCAGGTCCCTGTTGATGGGAACCATCTGTGACCCTCATTGATGAGGATCTTAATTGCATTCTGGGCTCATTAATGACATGTTAAATGTTATTTCAATCAGTTTCACTGGCAAAACAAGGCCAGCAAGATTGTGAGAGGTGAGAAGCTGCTGATTTTTCACCTCTTGTCCTATCTTACTGGCTCACCATGCCAATCATCCATCCTGATGAGCCAATATAGCCTCCTCACCTATTTTTGTACTATCAGCAAATTTGGCTGCAGTACACTCAGCCATTTCATCAAAATCATTATCATAGATTATAGATGGTTGAGGCATCAGCAATGACTCCTGTGGCACCCCATTAGTTACAGTTTGCCAACTTGAATATTACTCATTTCCCTGATCTGTTTTCTGTTCATTAGCCAATCTTCTATCTGTGCTAATATATTGGGGGGGGGTGATTCTCCCACCCTGCCATGCTGATTTTCTAGCACATCTGAGTGGGAAAATCTCGCATCTGGGCATGCATGGGAGTTGGGAATGCGTTCCTGTTGCATGCACATCTCCCAGCCTTGGATTTCTGGCACCATCAGATCCATGCTGGACATCAGTAGGAAGACTAGGCAAGTAATTTTTAATTTTCAAGTATATTTAATGTTATTTCAATGTTATTGAAATGAAATGAAAATTGATAAGTCCCCTGGGCCAGATGGGATTTACCCCAGGATTCTCTGGGAGGCTAGAGAGGAGATTGCAGAGCCTTTGGCTTTGATCTTCATGTCATCGTTGGCTATACCTTTAGTGCCGGAAGACTGGAGGATGGCAAATGTTGTCCCTTTGTTCAAAAAGGGGAGTAGGGACCATCCTGGAAATTATAGACCGGTGAGCCTGACTTCTGTTGTGGGCAAAGTCTTGGAAAGAATTATAAGGGATCGGATTTATAAGCATCTAGAGAGAAATAAATTGATTAGGGATAGTCAGCACGGTTTTGTGAAGGGTAGGTTGTGCCTCACAAACCTTATTGAGTTTTTTGAGGAGGTGACCAAAGAGGTAGATAAGGGTAAGGCAGTTGATGTAGTGCATATGGATTTTAGCAAAGCGTTTGATAAGGTTCCCCATGGTAGGCTACTGCAGAAAGTGCAGATGCATGGGATTGAAGGTGATTTAGAATTTGGATTAGGAATTGGCTAGCTGATAGAAGACAGAGGGTGGTGGTTGATGGGAAATATTCAACCTGGAGTGCAGTTACAAATGGTGTACCTCAAGGATCTGTTTTGGGGCCACTGCTGTTTGTCATTTTTATAAATGACCTAGATGAGGGTGTAGAGGGTTGGATTAGTAAATTTGCTGACGATACCAAAGTGGGGAGTTGTAGACAGCGAGGATGGATGTTACAGTTTGCAGAGGGACATAGATAGGTTGCAGAGCTGGGCCGTGAGGTGGCAAATGGAATTCAATACAGATAAGTGTGAGGTGATTCACTATGGTAGGAATAACAGGCATATGAAATATAGGGCTAATGGAAGGACCCTTAATAGTGTTGTCGAGCAGAGGGATCTTGGGGTACAAGTACAAAGCTCTTTGAAAGTTGGCACCCAGGTGGATAAAGTTGTTAAGAAGGCGTACGGTGTGTTAGCTTTTATTGGTAGAGGGATTGAATTTAGGAGCCGGGAGGTTATGTTACAACTGTACAAAACTCTGGTGCGGCCGCACTTGGAGTATTGCATACAGTTCTGGTCACCGCATTATAAGAAAGATGTGGAAGCATTGGAAAGGGTGCAGAGGAGGTTTACCAGGATGTTGCCTGGTATGGTGGGAAGGCCTTATGAGGAAAGGCTGAGGACCTGAGGTTATTTTCATTAGAGAGAAGAAGGTTATGCGGTGACCTAATTGAGGCGTATAAGATGATCAAAGGACTGGATAGGGTGTATAGTGAGAGCCTTTTTCCTCGGATGGTGATGACCAACACGAGGGGACATAACTTTAAATTAAGAGGTGGTAGTTATAGGACGGATGTCAGAGGCGGTTTCTTTACACAGAGGGTGGTGAGGGCGTGGAATGCCCTGCCTGCAGCAATTGTGGACTCGCCTACTTTGGGGGCATTCAAATGGTCGGTGGATAGGCATATGGATGATATTGGAATAGTTTAGGTTAGAGGGTCCACTGGCCGGCGCAACATCGAGGGCCGAAGGGCCTGTACTGCGCTGAAATGTTCTATGTTCTATGTTATTAGTGGGCCCAGGACTGATGTGTCTGGGACCACCAGCCTCTCCCACAATGCCAGAGTATGTCACCAGGATTTACGGTAGCTCCCAACTTTCAAAAAGCTACTGCCTGACCCCGCTGGAATAAATTGGGGTGCAATCAGAGCCCCCAGAGGGTCAGGAGGTTGGGAGCGATGCCCACTGCTCATGGGCACCCTGGCACTGCCAAGAGACAAAGTTCTGATGCCCAGGGGCCCCCTTGGCACCACCTATCGGGCATCAGGCAGTGCCAAGAGGGTGGGGCCTATGGGAATGGGGCTTAGAGATAAATGGGGGGAGTGGGGGTCCTGCTGCCACTTTGCATGGGGAAAGATAGGGCAGAAGGGAGGTCAGCAATTAGGGCAGGCTGGTAGGGGTGGTCAGCTGGGGAGGTCTGTCAGGGCAGGGGGTGTCTGCCGGTGGTGGGCCATAATGGCAGGTGGGGAGGGTCTGCCTGCGGGTGTTGGGGGATCGTCATGTCTTGGAGCTTGGGTGGGCCGGGACAGTGGAGTTCAGAGCTGGCCTACAAAGAGAGGCTGCGATCGGGCCATGAGGAGGTTTGGGGGGCAGCAATGTTGTGGTCCCTGGCTGGCCAGCGATCAACTGGCCAGCAAACTGCAGCCTGTCAGTGCGGAGCCATAGTGCGCATGCGCAGAGGCCCACTGATTTCAGCCTTTCCAGCGGGGATAGGCTCTGCCCCTAAAATTTAATAATATTCATGCTGGTGGCCTCTACATTACACAAAGTGTGGAAGATTATAATGTGAACTCCCATTGAAAAAACAGCGTAAATTACGCCAGTTTGCCTGCGAATTCGACACTTAGAATTTTTTTGGGTAAATCGTCCCCATTATGCCGATCACTGTGGGCTCATCTTGTGTATAGCCTTTTATGTGGCACCTGATCAAATACATTTTGGAAATCCAAATACTCTACATCTACTGGTTCATGTAACAACACCCAAAATTCAATCCAATGTCATTGTTAATCAAATCATTTATCCTGTGGAGTTTGTGACCCACCCTGACGTGACTCAGCAGGAGGATCTTTGATGTCTCACACTTCCAGGGATACAATTTCCTGTAAGCAGGTCAGAGAGACAGACATTGCCTCATCAGTTTGATGTAGAGATGCCGGCGTTGGACTGGGGTAAACTCAGTAAAGTTTTACAACACCAATTTTAAATCCAACCAATTTATTTGATTTACTATCAAATAAATTGGTTGGATTTAAAATTGGTGTTGTAAAACTCATCAGTTTGAACCAGGACAAGATTTTTGAAATTATATCACACCTACAGGATGGATATGCTTTCCAAAATGGGATTCACGGAGAGAATCCACAATCAACCTACCTGCTGTACACAGCAACAGTAAGGTAATTTCAATCAGTTGGGGGGTAT
Organism: Sphyrna mokarran; assembly: GCA_024679065.1. Classification (NCBI taxonomy): domain Eukaryota; kingdom Metazoa; phylum Chordata; class Chondrichthyes; order Carcharhiniformes; family Carcharhinidae; genus Sphyrna; species Sphyrna mokarran. Next base: position 20,242,019 of record JAGIQG010000012.1, on the reverse strand, counting down.
CAAATAGATTTCTGATCAAACCTGGGTTCATGCAGGGCTATCAATCTCCCCTGTGTTGTTCTTGTTCAAATGCGGGCAATTGGGACTATCTTAGTGGTAAAAACAGGGCAACATGGACAAGTTGGGCCGAAGGCAGTAAACTTCTATGACTCTGTGTGACGTATCAAAACTTTTACTGATCCATCAAGAAGAATGCAGATTTAAGAGAGCAAGACAAGTCCCCATTAAGTGGAAGCACTCAGGTCAAAGCTTCCCTGAATATGGATGATGACATCAACTCTGCATGAATCCACTATTGTTTCACAAACAGCTGAGCATTTGTGAATAGTTCAAATTGGCCTAAAAAGCTAAAGTAGCTCTTGGCAAGAATAAGACTGCATTATTTGGGAACTGAATCAACTGATTCTTTGTTCCCTCCGTGGTCAGTTCAGTCTACCAAAAGATGTTGGGGGAATGGTTTGGAAAAACCAGGGAGTGTGCCAAAACCTGAGAGGAACATATAACATATGAGAAACAGAAACCATGTATGTGGAGGTCGCACTCCCTTCCCATTGCAAGTTAGAACCTAGTTATCAGGTGTGTGTCATTCTTGGTCTTCCAAGTCTGGCCCATACCAATTCTTGCACTGTGGCGACCATCCAAGCTATCATTTGTTCTAATTGGAGATCAAAAATGGACCATGTCACAATAACATAATGTACAAATCTCTAGATAAAGAGAGAAAAATGTACTCATCCTCATCCTCATTCTGATGGTCACCTTTGTGTGCCTTTGCATGAAGGTGTCATTATGTGCTGAGGTTTTACCTGTCTTTATATTGCTAGGAATGGATCTAGTCACATCACTCCATTCAGCTGGCCTATGCCGTACTGCCTGTCTCTCATGGAAATGTTTGTGCAAAATAACATTTTTGACCACAAGTCATGTTCTTGAGGTCTTGCAGAAAAAGATGATGGTTCCTATTGGACTGTTCTCTGAGCAGACAGTCAAACACATCTGACAGAATACTTCATTGGCAGAAATTACAAACAAGCATCAGGATGATTATGGCTGGTGGTGAGAAAGGCCCTCCACATCAAATTCTTCCTGCATATCTGGAGTCTCACCTTATCTACATATTGCTAACAAGGTAGCAGCAGTGGGAAAGAGACCATAGAACATAGAACATAGAACAATACAGCACAGAACAGGCCCTTCGGCCTTCGATGTTGTGCCGACCAAAATAAAAAGCAATGCCCCTCCTAACTAAACCATTCCCTTCTCTTCCATACACTTATCAATTAACCTCTTAAACGCCACCAAACTTTGCGCATCTACAACAGCTGCAGGCAGGGCATTCCACTCCCTAATCACTCTTTGAGTAAAGAACCTACCTCTGATATCCGTCCTATAACTCATACCCATTAATTTAAAGCTGTGTCCCCTCGTGCTAGCTTTCTCCATCCTAGGAAAAAGGCTATCACTGTCCACCCTATCTAAACCTCTAATCATCTTATATGCTTCAATAAGATCCCTCTTAGCCGCCTCCTTTCTAACGAAAACAACCTCAAATCCTTCAACCTCTCTTCATAGGACCTGCCCTCCATACCAGGCAACATCCTGGTAAACCTCCTCTGTACCCTCTCCAATGCCTCCACATCTTTCTTATAATGTGGCGACCAGAACTGCACACAATACTCAAGTGCGGCCGCACTAGAGTTTTGTACAGTTGCAACATGATGCTGCGGCTCCTAAATTCAATCCCCTACCAATAAAAGCTAAGACTCCATATGCCTTCTTAACAACTTTATCCACTTGACTGCCTACTTTCAGGGATCTATTGACACATACACCAAGATCCTTCTGTTCCTCAACACTATTAAGCGCCCTACCATTAGCCCTATACTCTACACATTTATTGTTCCTGCCAAAGTGCATTACCTCACACTTTTCCACATTAAACTCCATTTGCCACCTCTCGGCCCAGCTCTGCAACTTGTCCATCACCCACCTCCTTCTGGAATGGGTCTTTGAAAACCACATCTGGAAAGCAAAGCAATAATTTTTGTCAAGATTTATCCCAAGCAGTTCTGTGATGCAGGATTCAGTCAATGATTTGTATTTCCAGGGATGTACACCAAGGTAAACATCCATTGCTGCTGGAGGAGCATCACTTTGGTGAAAGAGATTTTTTAGCTGTCCAAAATTAGCTAGTCTAACAGTGCAAAGAGCTATCAACAACTAAGTGTTACAAACCTTACAAGGTCCAGGACTACATGCTGGAAAAGCTTGAGGCAGCTACCACAAAGGCTTCCATGGCAAAGGTCTATCTAAGTCTGTCCCATGATATACAATTAATGCCCAGGAAAAGCTTTACAGTCCACTTTACCACCACATTACATCTGAAAACAGGTGAAACGCAATGGTAAAATGACCCCCATTTTGTCCAATCAGCAAGCTTTTCCTGATCAGAATTCTTCATATCTATGAAAATTTGATTGTCCACTACCAAGTGTTTCATCAAACATTTCAAAGTCTCACAGAAAACATTATTTCCTGAGAACAGCCCTTTGAATTTGGAAAACAGCCTTATAATTTTTATTGATCTCTCTGGATTCCAAACAGTTTTGCGTTTCGTGCATAATGTGGAGACTAGAAGTGAACATGATATCAGCTGCTGGAAGTCAGTAAACATGTTTACTGCCACCTATAGGATAAATCCTTATAGATTTTACAGACCTGTAGTTCTTCATTTCCCAACAGATGGCGCCATCAATGGAAATCGCATATTGCTGCAGTATTTGAATATCTTGTTCGTTACTTGTAGATTATATTTTGGCATTTACATAGAGTTTCTAGAGAGAATATTTGTCTTGAACATTAACTAACTGATACTTAATTGCCATAATCCTTTTCTTAGGCAGTCCTTCGGGATCAAAGATGACTTACTTCCGCAGAGTTTGATGAGTTTTGAGGTGGCTGACAAATAAAATGAGAAATCTGCAGGCTGTACCACATAAAGGAGGTGGTGCTGGAAAGATGAATTGCCTGGAGATTTGAGCACTGTCTCCAATGCCATGACTTGCCCTCTGCATGTTCCCAATGAAGTCTCTTGATCTGTTTAGTGTCTTCCCCAATTAATCTTTTCTATTTTGTTTGATCCAAAAAGAGGGACTCTCACAAATTGACAGGCTTGTTTTTAAAATATTTCAAAAGCATTTCCACTGTCCTCTTTGGAGTCTGCTACTATAACCAAGTAGAATAGTTTTATTTTGGGAGCCTGGTGTCAGGTATGTGATTGACATGTCCTGTCCACTGGAATTGGATTTGAGTAATCAAATCCTCGATGCTGGACATGTTGGTGTGGGAGAGGACGCTGCTGTTGAACCGCCTTTCATACCACCAGAATTGAAGGAACTTGTGAAGGTATCTCTGATGTTCCAACCCCATTTCTTTTAGGTGCTTACTATAGATTGTCCAAGCCATCAAAGCATGTAAAAACATGCAGATCATTGTTAGCTAGCAAATCATGACCTTAAATTTGAGTTTGAGATCTTGGTCCTCAATTACTCTTTTAATTAGTTGGCTGAAAACTGAGTTGAAATGTTGGACATTTCATCAAACAAGGTCTGCCTTCATTGAGAGGAGACTCCCAAGATATGAAAAATAATCCACTATTTCCATAATCACACCACTAACCTTAACTGATGGGAGGAGGAGTTGTGGAAGAGGTGCTGATGGTCAAGGGCCTTCATTTTCTGGGTATTTAGTGAAAGATCAACAGTAACCTGGAGTGCAAAAAGCTGGAATACTCTTGCAGAGAACCAGTATGGACATGACAACCCAAATGGCTTCCTTCTTTGCCACAACCATTCCAATTTTGTAAGGTGGCAAGTAATTTTAGGCAACATAGCCCAGCTAGAAGCATGGATGTATGTCCTGACCCCAATGATAGACCAGGCTGTGGATTTTAGGGTTTCAGCAGCCTAGAAATTAATGGATTGAGGCATAGCATCAGGGAAGTTGTAGTGGCTCTGTGACTTACAAACCTGTTATGCATTCTCAGGTTGACAGCATTCACCCTTTCATCGCTATCATTCCACAAATGCTTTCATGTTGCTTGTCAGTCAGCCAACCAAACTGCTGTTGCACATGTCAAACTAATAAAGTTAAAGTGTTTTTTTTGGGAGGCATGCTATCCTGTAGTCTCTGCTACTTAAACTCAGCAGCCTTCTTCCAGCCATGCTGCAGCTAATGTGATAGCACTGCATAGGAACATCAAGCCAGGCAAGGCATGCTGAAGACAGGCACTAAGGCATGAGGATGATTAGTTGATGTTTGTATGGAATACTGGATAAAATTGTTTGATAACGTGTTTAGGAATGTTTGTTCCGTGGTGGCTCTGAATTCAGTATTGTGGCCAACAGGACACTGACTGCCAATGGCAGATGTAGTTTTGTTCACCAGTACAGATTCTATTCTGCACGTCTATGATTGCTCAGCAGGCAGGATAGAAAGAAGACAAGTTGTTTGTCTCCTCCTTCCTCCCATTCCTCCTTCTTCTTCCTCTTCAGCTTCTTGCAGTGTAAGTAATGGCAAGGCATGTGCCGTCATGATTTCAAATTTGTGCATACCATGACAAGTTGTGACATGCAGTCTGGTAAGCACTGCAGAGCTGCTCTAGAGCAATCCAGTAAGAATTTAGTAACACCAATTTTAAATCCAACCGATTTATTTGATAGTAAATTTGCGAGCTTTCGACACTCTGTGTCTTTGTCAGGCAAATGCAGTGTTCTGGTCTGCAATAGCACACATATCAACACAGACAGTCACAGATTGCTGATTAGAATGTGAATCCTTACATCTAACCTGCTATTCAAGTGTTAAAGTGGCTAACAGTGTGTGTGAAGGGAATCCTGAGCATTGGTTAGAGAATTGTGTATTTTCTCCAGACAGCACAGTAAGTGAGGTTTTTGCTAACCCAGGCAAGTTACGGGGGTTACAGATAGTGTGTCATGAAGCCAAGATCCCTGTTAAGACCGTCCTCATGTGTGCGGAACTTGGCTATCAGTCTCTGCTCAGCGACTCTGCGCTGTCGTGTGTCATGAAGGCCCCCTTGAAGAACATTTTCCCGCAGGTCGGAGGCCAAATGCCCATGACTGCTGAAGTGTTCACCCACAAGAAGGGAACTGTTTTGCCTGGTGATTGTTGAGCGATGCTCATTCATCGGCTGTCGTAGCAATCCAGGCAGGGAAATGTTGGGCGGGGGGTGGGAGAAGGGATGGGAATTCTCCTAAAAGTGCTGAATTGGCACGAAAACTGTTCTAAATCCTGACTATTTTGTTAATTCAAATTCTCACCCAATTCTCCACATTCTGTACAATATAGAGGTCCCAGCCTGAATATCATTAAAAATCCAGGGGAGCAGGGCCTATTTGCACTGGAGTTTAACAGTACTGGAACTTTGCACATGTATTATGGCCCCGATCTGTCTGACTCCCCATTTGCTGACCAGCTTGATTGCTGGCCAGCCCAGGATTCCCACAGTGCTGCCCCCCACACCCCCCCAACCATTGCCCTATCATGGCATCCTGATGCACAGCCCCATCCCCCCTCACCCCCCCCCAGACGATCCCCCCAATGCCATCCCCCAGCAGACCACCCCCTCCCCAACTAGCCCGTCTGAATCACTGCTCTCCCTACATCCCAGACTGATCCTGTCTGCAGAGGGGCAACGGGACCTCTCTCCAACCCCACTGATCACCCCTAAGTCCCACCCATAATAAACCTTCCCCACAGGCATTGCCTGAGACCTAGTAGGCAGTACCAAGGTGCCCTATGCATGGGTACATTGCCCTTGGGCAGTGCTGGGGGCATAGGCTGGCACTGGCAGGGTGGCCACAGCCAGAGCTTGTGAGTTTACTATCAAATAAATCAGTTGGACTTAAATCTGATGTTGTCAGACTTCTTACTTAGGGTGGCCACGCCCAGGGAACACCATGCCCCATCTCCTGACTCCTTAGAGAGCCCTGTTTGCCTCCAATTAATTCTGGCAGGGTCTCACGCTAGTTCCCCAAATGTGGAGACTAGTGTAAAATTTGCTGGAATGAAGTATTCCTGGCAGGGTGGGAGATTCAATCGGGATCTGAAAATTCCCTATAATGAACTGCTAAACACATTTAAAACGCATTTTAAAAAGATTTAAATGACTTACTTGTCTTCCTATTGGTTTCCAACATGGTCTGAGCAGTGATTGTTCACCGGCTCTGGGAGATGTGCAAGCACAAATCCTGGTACAAAGCCGGTGACTCGCATCGCTCACCACGACCCACAGCGTGATGGGAGGGCTTGATGGGAGAATCGCGGCAGTTGTTTGAGCATCCCAATCTATCATATTTCTTGTGCCAACATTAGTATGCCACTATTTTTTGAGGTTCTACTTATCCCGAGTGTTGCAAAGGATGGGTCACGGCCACACTGCTGCAGAATGCTCCAAGCAGTTGGACCTACCGCGTACCTGTCCTTCTTGGAGAAATTTTTTCGCAAACACACCTTTGACCACATGGCGATCAAGCAGTGGTCAGCGCGTAACGTCCTCGAGGCCCTGAGAAAAAAAGAGATGATGGACCCTATTGGATGGTTCCCTGAGCAGACTGTCAGTGTCATCTGGCAGAACGTCTCATCACCAGAACTTACAAACAAGCACCAAGATATGCCTTGGCTGGTGGTGAGAAAGGCACTCCCCATCAGATCCTTTATGCACTCTTGAGGTCTCGACTGCATCTCATGCTGCCCTCGAAGTGGCTGCGGGGCTAATGAGACGGTCGCACACCTCCTTGTGGAATGTGCCTTTGCAAAGAAGGTCTGGAGTGAGATGCAGTGATATTTGTCGAGATTCGTCCCGAGCAGCTCAGTGACGCAGGACTCTGTGCTCTACGGGTTGTTTCCGGGGACGTACACTGGGATGAATATCAACTGCTGCTGGAAGATAATCAACTCGGTGAAGGACGCACTTTGGTCCGCCTGATACTTGCTGATCTTCCAGTTGAAAGATCTATCCTCGACTGAGTATTGCAGACTGGTACATTCCAAGGTCCAGGACTACATGCTTGAGGGATGCGCTGAAGCTTGGGACGGCTGCTGCAAAGACATGTTGGAGAAAGGCCACACTATAAGGCCTTTTAATGGAGGCAGACCGAGGACCTGGGGACTGCAGAATACCCTCGACCTGCGTAACTATGTACCAATCTGAGCAATAACAGCACACAGTAATTTTTGAGGCATGTATAGTTGTAAGTTTGAAATGTTATAACTGTAATTTGAATAGAACTGCAAAAAGTTTTAATTCTGCACTGTTTGCAATTCAAAGACGTGTAAATTTGCATGGTTTATTTGAGATAAAGTATATTTTTTGAAAAAAGTTATTTTTTTTCTGTCCTTCCAAAATATCGGATACCTTTGAATATTCAGGTTCCAGTCTCTGTAATGGTTATCATTATGGCAGCACCATGGCACAGTGGTTAGCGCTACTAGTTCACAGTGCTATATCACAATTCTGGCCTTGGGTGACAGTGCAAAGTTTGCATATTCTCCCTGTGTCCATTCCCAATGCCACCCTCATCCTGATGGCCACCTTCATGCGCGGCTGCATCAAGCTGTGCGTAGATCCTCGGTACATTAACAGCAAGTGCCACTACTTTTTGAGGTTCTACCTGTCCCAAGTGTTGTGAAGGATGGGTCTGGCCACACTGTCGCGGAACGCTCCAAGTAACAAAGAACAAAACAGCACGGGAAACAGGCCCTTCAGCCCAACGAGCCTGTGCCGCCATCCCGATGTTCTCACCTCTACCCGCGATCCCTGTCTATGTTTATAGATCTATGGATTAAAAACCAAATTTGAGACAATTTAGGGAGAATTTGTTTTGCCAATTAGCCTAAGAGCACATCTTTGGGATGTGGGAGGAAACCGGAGCACCCGGAGAAAACCCACGCAAGCACGGGGAGAATGCGCAAACTCCCACAGACACAGGCCCAAATCCATGTATCTGCACAGCACAGCGATAGTCACTGAGCTGCTGTGTTGCCCATCAAATGGTCCAGGTCAAGCGTACACTAATGACTTGAAGCACTAGGATAGTCTCGAAAAAAAATCCAAGAGCAGTCCTCTCATGACCCATCGCATGTATGCCCTTTGTTAGACAACAAGGTGGACCAAAACACCTGTAGGATAAAAACAAGTACATCAATATCATCATCTATTTACACACTTCCCAGGGACTCCCAAGGCTCATGATCCCTATTTTAAATCAGTTTTCTATACCCCACCATTCCCATTCTTTTCATGTGCCCATCTCAGCGTTTCTTAAATAACTGCAGAGTACCTGCCTCCACCACTTTACTTGGCAGCGCATTCCATACCCTCACCACCCTCTGTGTGAAAAAAATCCCTCTAGCATCCAAATTATACCTTACCCTCCTCACCCTAAGCCCGTGACCCCTTGTGCTATTCGAGTCCATCCTAAGAAAAAGCTTAACTCTGTTTACTCTGTCTATACCCCTCATAATCTTGTACATCTCTATTAGATATCCTCTAAGTCTACGTCTTTCTAAGGAAAACAGTCCCAATTTGCCTAACCTCTCCTCGTAACTCAGACCTTCCATACCAGGCAGCATCCTGGTAAACCTCCACTGCACTCTCTCCAGAGTTTCCACGACCTTCCGGTAATAGAGTGACCAGAACTGGACGCAATATTCCAAATGAGGTCTAACCAGCGTTTTATACAACTGCAACAATTGCAGACTGGCACATTCAAAATCCAGGACTATGTGCTGAGGGACGAGCTGAAGCTTGGGGCAGCTGCTGCAAAGGCCACATTATAAGGCCTTTTAACGGAGGCAGACCGAGAGCCTGGAAACTGTAGAATACCCTCGACCTGCATAACTGTCAGCATGGGTTACCTCCAGGTTCTCTAGTTTCTACAGTCCAAAGATTTGTGGGTTAAGTGGATTGGCCATGCTAAATTGCCCCTTGGTGGGATACATGGGGTTACAGGGTTAGGGCCTGGATGGGCTTGCTGTTATAGATGCAGGCTCAAAGAGCCAAATGGCCTCCTGTAGTGTAAGGATTCTATGATGATATCATCCTCATATTTCTGTTATCGATTTACTTATGCTGTTATGAATTATGGGAGCATTCAGATTAATGTAATCCTTCATAGAGTCACTTACAGCACAGAAAGAGGGCCCTTATTCCATCAAGTCCACGCTCTCCTCTACTGAAACAATATATTCTCAATGTAAGAAAGATAAATCAGGCACAAAACTATGAGCCCAATTTTATCAAAAATTCATGCCTGTTTTCAGGCGCAAAATTGCGGTAAATTCAGGTGTCAGACGTGTTACGCAATTTGCACGCGATTCCAAGCAGATCGTGCCTTTACTGACATCCGATTTGGGCGCAGACCAGATAATTGGGCGGCCCGATTACTTAAATGCATTAGCATGCATTTAAATCAACTTAATGAGCTGCACACCCAACTCTATTACTGAACCCCACTTTACCTTCTTCAGATCCGTTTTCGGATCCGCGCTGTTACCAACCAGCAGAATAAAAATCCAAAGCGGATTCCTATCCTGCAGGGGAACCTCGAAAACCCATTCTCCTCAAACACCCTTCGCAGACTCCCTGCTAACAACCCGGCTCAGATGGATCTCTGGTTGGCGGGGCGTTGGTGGAGATTCTCCCAAGTTGATCCTCCCCCCACCCTCCACCATCCCCGCCCAACCCTGACCCCTCCCCCCGAATCCCACCCCAACTAGAGATCCATCTGAGTCCACCTCCATCCTCCAGCAGAAGCCAGCAAAGGCCAAGAAGGTGGTGCAGGCTCTCCAATGAGTGCAGTAACAAGTCTCACAACACCAGGTTAAAACTCCAACAGGACTTTAAGCTGGTGTTGTGAGATTTCTTACTGTGTTTACCCCAGTCCAACGCTGGCATCTCCACATCAATAAGTGCAGGTCAGAAGGTTAGTGGAGGGACAGCAGCAATCCAGGTAGATTGGGGGTGTGTGTGCTCTGCCGAGCGGGTGGGGTGGGGTGCCTGCTTTCTGGGATGGATCTGATCACAGGGGAGGTGGGGGTGGGGGGGGGAGGGGTTGGCCGTGCCTCCCTGCACAATCAGAGTATCCCACAGTATATTTTTCTCATTTTCCATGTCAACAATTTTTATGCTTCTCCAAGTAAGATTCCCATTTGCAGTAGTTTTAAGTTACTGATTAATGGCAACATGTTGGTTTGAGAATTAACCTGGTTCCAGTTCCATAGGAGAAAGGACACTACACTGCTGATGCTTTGCATCACTTAGTTCCTTTGTCTTTAAATGAATAGTTTCAAATGCAATTGTTAAATCATCAACTAGCAAAGAATGAACATTAAGACACAAGTCAAATGTAAAAAAAGGTGCAACCTTTATTACTTCTGACCTATAATTCAGCATTCACAACACTGCATTTTTTATCACTTCCTTTATTATGACTAGCCTGAAATAACACTGACCAACTAATAGTCATTGATATTGGAAGTTGCACAGAATTATGAATACATTTCGCTTAAATTCAACAGCAGTCTGCTAGTAACATTCTATGTTGCATCTTTTTCTATTGTTTTTATACTCTTCCTATAACATATCCACCAAACTAAATGTAACCAGTGTTATTGTGCCAATTTTTAAAAGCAAATAAACTGTCATTAATGATCATTTCTATTGGTGCCTGGGATTTGTCATCCAAGATGACAAATCTTTGGCATATGGAGTCTTAGCTTTTATTGGTAGGGGGATTGAATTTCGGAGCCGCAACGTCATGTTGCAACTGTACAAAACTCTAGTGCGGCCGCACTTGGAGTATTGTGTGCAGTTCTGGTCCCCACATTATAAGAAAGATGTGGAGGCATTGGAGAGGGTACAGAGGAGGTTTACCAGGATGTTGCCTGGTATGGAGGGCAGGTCTTATGAAAAGAGGCTGAGGGATTTGAGGTTGTTTTCGTTAGAAAGGAGGAGGCTAAGAGGGGACCTGATCGAAACATATAATATGATTAGAGGTTTAGATAGGGTGGACAGTGATAGCCTTTTTCCTAGGATGGAAAAAGCTAGCACGAGGGGACACAGCTTTAAATTAAGGGGTGATAGTTATAGGACGGATATCAGAGGTAGGTTCTTTACCCAAAGGGTGGTTCGGGAGTGGAATGCCCTGCCTGCAGCAGTTGTAGATGCGCCAAGTTTGGTGGCGTTTAAGAGGTTAGTTGATAAGTATATGGAAGAGAAGGGAATGGTTTAGTTTGGAGGGGCATTGCTTTTTATATTGGTCGGCGCAACATCGAGGGCTGAAGGGCCTGTTCTGTGCTGTAATGTTCTATGTTCTATGTTCTAAGACAATTTTGATTTGTGTTACGTTATTTGGTGCAGTTACATCAACACTTCATTTCACATTATAGAGTAATTATGTAAATAAATTAATCAAAACATACAAAACATGATGATTAAATGAGCATACCAGAAAAGCCTGCAGTCAGCCCAGCAAGCTGCATGTTAGCAAGATACAAACAGCAGTCAGCTTTTACAAGTGACTCACAATCCATTACCATTCCTCGACAACCAGTTTTTAGCAAGCCCCCATCTTCCAGTTCTGTGTAGCATTCAAACCATGAAATAAAAGATGAAAGCTCTGAAAATGAGGCCAGTAGGTTAGAATTTAGAATTCCCTCAAAGACTAAAATCATTAATCTATTGAGTTCCTCCTCACTATAATATGGTTCAGAAGGTCACATTCCCTATAACTAGCTTAGGGCATTGTATGAAACTTTATGCACATGAGACTTCAAAGACTTTTTCAAACAGTGAAATGAAACATCTGTTCCAAACCTTGACACAAAAAGCCTTTTGAAAGCTAATTTCTATGTTACTTGAAAAATTAGCTCATGGCATTAAGGAAAGGATCAAAGGATGATACCTCTCTGGGGTGTCCATATTACCTATCCATAGGGAACAGGGATAGTCCTGGAAATTACCGACCGGTGAGTCTGACCTCAGTGGTTGGTAAGCTGATGGAGAGGCTTCTGAGGGACAAGATTTACGAGCATTTGAAGAAGTTTAGGTTGATTAGAAATAGTCAGCATGGTTTTGTAAAAGGCAGGTCGTGTCTTACGAGCTTAATTGAGTTCTTCGAAAATGTGACTGAACACATTGACGAAGGAAGAGCAGTGGACGTGGTGTACATGGACTTCAGCACGGCATTTGACAAGGTCCCACATGCAAGACTTCTTGAGAAGGTGAGAGGCCATGGGATCCAAGGGGCTTTGGCCTTGTGGATCCAGAACTGGCTTGCCTGCAGAAGGCAGAGAGTGGTTGTGGATGGCTCTTTTTCTGCATGGAGGTCGGTCACCAGTGGAGTGCCCCAGGGATCTGTTCTAGGACCCTAGCTGTTTGTCATTTTCATAAATGACCTGGATGAGGAAGTGGAGGCATGGGTGAGTAAGTTCGCCGATGACACGAAGGTCGGTGGTGTTGTGGATGGTCTGGAGGGATGTCAAAAGTTGCAGCAGGACATCGACAGGATGCAAGACTAGGCGGAGAAATGGCAGATGGACTTCAATGCGGATAATTGTGTTGTGGTCCATTTTGGCAGATCCAACGGGATGAATGAGTACACTATCAAAGGTAGGAGTCTTAGCTGTGTGGAAGAGCAGAGAGATCTTGGGGTCCGAGTCCATAAGACTCTCAAATCAGCCTCCCTGGTGGAGGATGTGGTTAAGAAAGCTTATGGTGTACTAGCCTTCATTCATCGAGGGATTGAGTTCAGGAGTCAAGAGGTAATGCTGCAGCTTTATAGGACCCTTATCAGACCACACTTGGAGTACTGTGCGCAGTTCTGTTCGCCTCACTATAGGAAGGACGTGGAAGCTATTGAAAGGGTGCAGAGGAGATTTACAAGGATGTTGCCTGGATTGGGAGCATGCCTTATGAAGACAGGTTGAGGGAGCTGGGACTGTTCTCCCTGGAGAGACGAAGGTTGAGAGGCGACCTGATAGAGGTTTACAAGATGTTGCGAGGATTAGATAGGGTGGACTCTCAGAGACTATTTCCCAGGGCTGAAATGGTCGCGACGAGAGGGCACAGATTTAAGGTGCAGGGAAGCAAGTACATAGGGGATGCTAGGGGAAAGTTTTTCACTCAGAGGGTGGTGAGTGAATGGAATCGGCTGCCGTCGGTGGTGGTCGAGGCGAACTCGCTGGGGTCTTTTAAAAGACTTCTGGATAAGTATATGGGATCCAGTGGGATTGGGGGTTATAGATAGGTCTATGGCTGGGTAGGTTTTGATGTGTTCGGCACAACTTGTGGGCCGAAGGGCCTGTTTGTGCTGTCGTGTTCTATGTTCTATGTTCTATTACATATTTGGTCCACCTCTGTCACAGAATTTAATTTGTGCTTTTAATGTCCCATTTAACAGCCATCTTAGAGTCCAGGAAGAACAAATAAGAAAATCAAAATATGAAACAATGTTTGTTGTTTTTAATTAATGTATACATGGATCATATTTTTAGAAAATAAAACAGAGCCAAATAATATATACAATGCTAATTCAATCATATACAGAATCTTTCTTGAATATGTTATGTCTCGGTATCTCTGTTTCATTTTGGAACCATATTGAGATTTGATAAGTATTGTCAGATAGTAGGAAGATGGTCAAACCGTTGCTGATGAACCTGCTTTCTGGGATCTGGTGCAGGTGATCCATTACTACCAGGAAGCTCAGGCAAAAGCTGGTTTCAAAAATAACAAAACATACTAATAAATATGTGGGTCATAGATCTTGTTTCTAAACCAGTCTCTCCCTCTCTATCCCCCCACTCTTAAATGTTAAAAGTGAGCCCACATTTACCACTTCATTTGGCAGCTCATTCCACACTCCCACCCTTCTTTGTGTGAAGAACCCACCTCTAATATTCCCTTTAAACTTTTCTCCCTTCACCCTTAACCCATGTCCTCTAGATTTTTTCTCTCCTACCCTCAGTGGAAAAAGCCTGCTTGCATTCATTCTATCTATATCCATCATAATTTTATACACCTCTATCAAATCTCCCCTCATTCTCCTTTGCTTCAGGGAATAAAGTGCTAACCTATTCAACCTTTCTCTGTAACTCAGTTTCTGAAGTCCAGGCAACATCCTTGTAAACCTTCTCTGCACTCTTTCAACCTTATTAATATCTTTCATGTAATTAGGTGACCAAAACTGTACACAATACTCTAAATTCGGTCTCACTAATGTCTTATACAACCTCACCATAACATTCCAATTCTTAAACTCAGTACTTTGATTTATAAAGGCCAATGTTCTAAAAGCACTCTTTACAACCCTATCTACCTATGACACCACTTGTAGGGAATTATGTACTTGAATTCCCAGATCCTTCTGTCTTCAGAGTCCTACCATTTACCTTGTATGTTCTACTTTGGTTTCTCCTTCCAAACTGCAATACCTCACTCTTGTCTGCATTAAACTCCATCTGCCATTTTTCAGCCCATTTTTCTGGCTGGTTTAAATCCCTCTGCAAGCTTTAAAAACATTCCTCACTGTCCACTACACCTCCAATTTTTGTATCATCAGCAAATTTGCTGATCCAATTTACCACATTATCATCCAGATCATTGATATAGATGACAAACAGTGGACCCAGCACAGATCCCTGTGGCATAACAGTAGTCACAGGCATCCACTTAGAGAAGCAATCCTCCACTACCACTCACTGGCTTCTCCCATTGAGCCAATGTCTAATCCAATTTCCTATCTCTCCATATATACATGACAATTGAACCTTCCTAACTAACCTCCCATGCAGGACTTTGTCAAAGGCCTCATTGAAGTCCATGTACACAACACCCACTGCATCCCCGTCTTCCACTTTCCTGGTAACCTTCTCAAAAAACTCTAATAAATTAGTTAAACATGACTTACAACACACAAAGTCATGTTGACTCTCTCTAATAAGTCCCTGTCCATCCAAGTATTTGAGATCCTATCTCTTAGTACTCCTTCCAATAGTTTACCTACTACTGACATCAAACTTACCGGCCTATAATTTTTTGGATTACTTTTTGAGTCTTTTTTTAAACAACAGAACAACATGAGCTAACCTCCAATCCGGCTCCTTACCCATGGATTTTAAATATATCTGCCAGGGTCCCTACAATTTCAACACGAGTCTTCTTCAAGGTCCGAGGAAATCCCTGTCCGGTCCTGGGGATTTATCTACTCTGATTTGCCTCAAGACAGCAAGCACCTCCTCTCCTTTAATCTGTATAGATTCCATGACCTCCCTACTTGTTTGCCTTATTTCTGTAGACTCTATGCCAGTTTCCTTAGTAAATACAAATGGAAAAAAAAACATTTAATATTGCCCCCATTTCTTTTGTTTCCATACAAAGCCAACCACTCTGATTTTCAAGAGGACCAATTTTATGCCTTAGTATCCTTTTTCCTTTTAATACACCTGTAGAAGCTCTTAGGATTATGCTTCACCTTGACTGCCAAAGCAACCTCATGTCTTCTTTTAGTCCTCTTGATTTCCTTCTTAAGTAGTTTCTTGCACTTTTTATACTCCTTAAGCATCTTATTTGTTCTCTGTTGCCTATACACGTCATACATCTCTCTCTTCTTTGTCAGAGTTGAAATATCCCTTGAGAACCAAGATTCCTTAATTACAAAGGAAATCCCACCAACTGACTTTCAGTTAATAATAAAATTTCCTGCAACCACATTCCGCATTGCCTTCTGGGTGGCAAGAAGTTTCCAGAAAGTTTAATTTATATGGGCCCTCCAGTTAGGATCAGCTCACCTCCATATCCCCACCCTTTCTGGATGTGCAACTCACTTTTAGGCTTATACATTCTTCCCAACACAATTCCCCATAAACCCCTAAACATCAATGCCAAAGAATAAGCACTTCTCACCCTTGAGTCAGAATTTACTGCAACTTCCATAGATTGCGCATTTTGGTCTTTATCAGTCAAATAATATTAGATAAATTGCACATCATTAAAGATTTGTTTTCCAATACTTTGGCTGATGAAATGTATAATAGTTACTTTTAAGCTTTATATTTAATCAGATGAATTGTTTATTTCCACAAATCCAATTTGCTGAGTCGTTAATATGTGGCAAAATGACCCATTCCTAAATTGGCTGTTATTTACAATTGATAAGATTGCCATTGTGTTAAGTTGGAAAGTAGATTTGTTTGTAGAATTTTGTTGCACTTTAGATTTTGGCCTCATATCTGGAATATAGTTTATTATTATCATGCTGAAACTAGTTTAGAAATCCCCAACTGAAAAACAAGCTTTGCTATAATGGCAACTGATTTTTAAGTAGCCCAGGACTTGGATGTAGCTCTTCTATAAAGATCTCCTGAAATCTTATTGAAATAAACAATTTAAAATAAGACTACAACTTATGAACACACACTTTTATTTGATTTTGCAAACAAATTACAAGTTATAAAGCATACCAGGGAATAGACTTTCCGTTTCTCAATTAGATCATCTTTGTTTGGCTTCAGATATTTCCCAATCTTACGACCTTCACTTTGCGTGAAGGTTTCAGTTCAGTACTATCTGGGCTCAGAAAAATAGTTAATTATGTTAGAACTTAATGAAAGGAAGTTGGAGGATATTTCTGAATTCTAGACAAAAAGGAAAAGGGCCTCAAGGAGAAGATGAACTGATTGCTTATGTTGTTATTTCCATCAAATGGTATTCTAAACAATTTTCTAAATTCTTTTCAGAATTAATGACAATTCACCATCCTTTTGAACAAGCTACTTTTATTTGGTTTTGCCATCTCTTACTGCATCTGTGACCTCTGGAGTTTCCCAAGGGTCTACCCGTCATCCTTTTTTCATCTACATATTGGCCCATAGCACATCAATAACAACAACTTACATTTATGTAGCATCTTTAATAAAGCAACATGTTCCAAGTCCTTAACAGGACAGTTGTTAATAAATACTTTTGACACTGAACCAAGGAAGGCCAAAACATTAAAAGCTTGGTCAAAGAGGTAGGTTTTAGCTTACTTCTTAAATATTAGAAAAATTTAGAGAGGAAATGCCAGCAATTAGGGCATTTTATTTACTTTTTATTTTACTTTTAAAGAATTTAGAAGCTAATTCCCTAACCCAGTCAAGCAGAATTTTGTTTTTGCAAAAATATACTTTGGGGCCATCTTACCATTATACCCCACTAGCTGATGGGCAGGGCAAGACAGTAAGATCACACAAAAGCCAAGAAATCAAGTTCATGCCCAATTTCTCATCTCTCATGATTTACTGGCACCTCTCATGATCCAGCCAGGTTAGCCTTGCACCCATTTCCGGCGTGAGACTGAATAAGTTATTTAAATTGAAGTTCGATATATTTAGCATTGATTTAATGAGCCCGGGTGTGCTGTGGCCAGCAGGATGCCTGCTAAACATCCTTCACTTATGTCTCTCGACCCACTGCACTGCTAGAGCAGCACAGCAGGCTGGGTGAATCACATCTTGGTGTTTGCATACTTCAAGATTTATGCACAGTTTCATGCAGCTGCACATAAAAGTGACTATGAGGATGAGGGTGGCATTCTATCCTCCCTTACCCAGAGATGTGTCCCTTCACACAGGATCTATCTTGGATCTCCAGATAAACTTGAAGATTGTTTTCATAACTGCTGTGCTGCAGGATCAGGATACGTACCGAATGTGTGCCATGTACATCAACCCTGAGAGTACTGCACACCTGATAATCTGCAATGGAGTGGGAGCATTGCCCTCACACTCCCTGTTTTTGGTGCATGCCTCAGTTATTCCAAACCATATAAAATCATAAGATATAGGAGCAAAATTACACCATTTAGCCCATCAAGTCCACTCTGCCGTTCAATCATGGTTGATATGTTATCCTCCCTATTTTTTTCTTTTCTTCCCATAACCATTCAAACCATTGCCAATTAAAAATGTGTAATTCCTCCTTAAATTTATTCACTGCCCTAGCATCCACCGCACTTTGGGATAGCAAATTCCACAGCTTCACAACATTTTGGGAGAAGTTGTTTCTCCCCAACACTGTTTAAATTTGCTACCCCTTGTCCTAAGACCTCTCATCCTAGAGAGGCCACAAGAGGAAGCATCTGCTCCATTTCTACTTTATCCATACCTTTTTATCATCTTGTACACCTCAATTTGATCTGTGCTGATTTTTCTAAGTTCCAAAGAATATAGACCTAAACTGTTCAATCTCTCATCATACGACAAACCCCTCATCTCTGGATTCAATCTAGTGAACCTCCCTTGAACTGCTTGAAATGCCATTACAGCTCTCTTCAAATGAAGGGACTAAAACTGTGCACAATATTCTAGGTTATCCTTACCAATGCTATGTTTAGTTGCAACAATACTTCTTTACTTTAATATTCTATCCCTCTAGATATAAATGCCAATATTCCATTCACTTTCTTTATTATTTCCACCACCTTCAAGTAATCTAATCTGATGACGAAGGGGACAAAGGATCAGTTAGCCCAGTTCCCAAAGAACTTGATTTCGCTCATGCCACGCCTTACCTTAGCTCCCAAGGCTAGTTCAACTGATCACAAATGTTCAGGAGCTTTCATACTGAGCTCAGATCTGAGCAGAAAATGGCAACTTGGAGGCTTTAACCTGCATGCCTCCACTGCCTGAGATCGTCACCCCCTCTGATGTCCGGATCCTTCTTGATAAACTTGGCAAAAGTTTCAATGCAACACAGGAGCAGGACAGAGGAGAGAGGGCAGCCCTGCCTGTTACCAGGGTTGATTTAAAAGCTTTCTGATTCCCACCCATTAATCAAAACTGCGCTATTGATGTTTGTGTAGAGCAGTTAGATCTAATTTGTGGATTCCCTCCCCAAACCCATTTTGGACAGCACTCCATCATGCAGATGTGCAATATTCTATCAAAACATCTTCTCCTGGTCCAGGCTGATGAAGCAGAAGTCTACCTTCCTGTCCTGAAAATAGGAAATTATATCCCTGAATAGCGCGAGGCTACCAGACATCTTCCTATCAATACAACTCAGGTCTTCTCAGGGTGGATCACCAACTCTAGAGCTGACATAACCCAATCAGCGATGACCTTGGTTAGAATTTTATAATCCATGTTAAACAGTGAAATGTGTTGCCAATTTCTAATTTCCTCCCCTTCTACTCGTGGGATAATGATGCCTTTTCTCAGGGATTCGGATTGTGCCTAGCCAGAAACATACTCTCATACACTTCCAACAGGTCAGGGTCGATCCAATCCCATAGAGCCTAATACAACTTAGCTGATGAGCTGTCACTTCCAGGAATTTTACTCATCTCAAAGATCTTGATGCCCTCTGTCAGTTCAGTCAGAGTTAGTAGTTTGTCCAGACTCTCCTACACACTGTCATTTAAGACTTTTGTGACAGATGACAGGAAGGATTAGCAGGCTGTTGGCTTCAGGTCATACAGTCTGCCACAAAAGGATTTGCTAATCCTCAGAATGTCAGATTGCGATGACTTCACCGAACCATCTTCTTACTTCAGATTGCTGGTCACAGAGCTCTCGCTGTGTACCTTTTGGAAGAAGGAATGTCAGCACATTTCATCCTGCTCCATAAAGCAGACTCTGGATCAAAAGATGATCTTGGAAGCCTCCGTGACAAAGGGCAAGGCTTGCTGGCTTTTCATCTCCTGAACATCCTCCTTAACATCAACTCCCATTGCAACCGGAACAGATTCTGCTAGCTTATCTGAAGTCAGGACATTTTTCCCCATCTCTCTCTCACCTTCTGAATACTTTTGGGGATGATAAACCAATTTCCTTTGATTGTTTCTCACCATAGTGGTGGAGTTTCAAACACAGATTTCATGGTTCTAAAAATTTTATGATCAATTTGAGTTCCTCAAGGTTCTCTGGGATCTACAGTCTTACATTTAACATCCATGTCCATCTGTCTACCCTCTTGCTTCCCTGTGGGTGACAATCGTCTAGTCAGAGACAATGTTAAGAGAAGAATACCACATTCATTCTGATGAAAGAACCATGTGGATCTGACTGTTAATGCACAGTCACAAATCAGGATGCCGATTCCCCAGCCCACGGTACTGCTTTTGTAGTGCTGTGGACCGGGAGACTAGAATGGGGGCCATTTCTGGGCTCCCCGCTGAGTGCCACGGCATCTGTAAATCTCCAACAGCCGGATTTCCACTAGAAAAGAGCTGCATAAATTATTCAAATCCTCATCACCATGCATTTTGAATGCAATTAACCTCTCTGCTCCAATCAGGAGTATTTCACTCCAGTGGGGTTTACTATAGCTCACCACTTGCAGGAGTGGTGACCTGACTCCATTAGATTGAACGGGGTCAATCAAGGCCCCCCGGAGGGTCGGGCACTAGGGGTTCCCCTGGGCATTACTACCTTGGCAGTGTCAGCCTGTGCTCCCAGCACAAACGTCCCAGAGGTACACTGCCATAGCCCACCAGGCATTGGGCAGTGTGAAAGAGGCAGGACCTAATGAAGTGCAGGGTCTGATGGGGAGATGGGCCTCCAGAGGGCAATCAGGGGGGATAGGGGAGTCCTGCTGTCACTTTGCACTCAGCAGTGAAAGAAGGAGGGAGACCAGCAATCAGGGTTGGCCATTGAGGTGTTGGGGAGATTGGGGTTTGTGGGGGGGATTGGGATAGGGGATGCTGGTGAGAGAAGGAGTCGGGAGATTGGGGCTGCAGGGGTATGGACATCGAAGCAGGCTGGGGTGTGGGTGTCAAGGCTGGTCCAGATGCAGCCAGGAGCCAGCGACTGGCCATGGGGAATGTTAAAGCAGCCAGCTATGCGCGGTCACAGTGTTGATCAATGATCGAGTTGGCCACCGATCGGGAGACTAGCAGTGCGGGACCAGTGTGCATGCATCGACCTCAGCCCCTGACAGACCACCGTATGCACCGTGGCCCATTCAGCATGCTAATTTCAAAGATACTGCCTCAGCGGGGATAGGCCCTGCCCATTGAATTTCAGCTTGATTCATGCTGAGGCACTCTGCAGTGCAGAGTATGGGAGATCCATTTTGAAAATTCCGTTGGAAACACCAACAGGATTTATTCCAGTTTTTATGCAAATACAAAACTTAGAATTTTTTTGGGAGAATCTCCCCCCCGAAGTCTAACCTGGAGCCGACAGACTCATCTGGCCATGACTATGAGTATTTCTGCTGTGCTCCATCCATCTGCAGGGTTGCTGAAAACATCGTATAACTTAAAGTTTTACTGTTTCCATCAGGGATCTGTATGTGATATCCAGTTTGGTGCCGGTCTACCAGATTGTCTAGCTGCATCGATGATACAGTTAAAGTCACTGCCCAGAAAGACTTGCCTGGAAATCACCAGCAGCAGTGTGAGCTGCTGAAGGACCACCAACTACTCACTCTTTAGGGCCAGGCCATATGTGGTAATCAATCCGAAGGCAACATTTTTATATGCGATATCTGCTATGAGGAAGTGTCCACAACCACATCCACAAAACCACACGACCCTACCACAGCAACCTCTGCAAGACATGCCGGATCATCAAACAGATGCTATCATCTCATGTGAGAACACCATCCACCAGACACATACTCTTGCAACTTAGCCAACATTGTCTACCTGATACGCTGCAGGAATGGATATCCCAAGGCATAGTACATTGGGGAGACCGTGCAGATGTTACAACAATGGATGAATGAACACCGCTCAACAATCACCAGGCAAGACTTCCTTTGGCGAACACTTCAACGGTCACAGATATTCAGCCTCTGATCTTTGGGTAAACATTCTCCAAAGTGGTCTTCACGACATATGAAAGCACAGAGTTGCTGAGCAGAGACTGATAGCCAAGTTCCGCACACATGAAGACGGCCTCAACCAGGATCTTGAGTTCATGTCACACTATCTGTAACCCCCAGGACTTGCCTGAACTTGCA
Organism: Sphyrna mokarran; assembly: GCA_024679065.1. Taxonomy (NCBI): domain Eukaryota; kingdom Metazoa; phylum Chordata; class Chondrichthyes; order Carcharhiniformes; family Carcharhinidae; genus Sphyrna; species Sphyrna mokarran. Next base: position 20,219,989 of record JAGIQG010000012.1, on the reverse strand, counting down.
ACATCTCACTCACTGTCCTGTCAGAAGACAACACTTATCTCTTTAGTTTAGGCTTAATGCTACATTGTCTGCACCTTTAAGATTTGAATAGCAGATTAGCTGTAAAAACTCACATTCTAAATCAGTAGTCTGTAAACTGTATGTGCCTTTATATGCCCTATTTGGGATCAGAACTTTCCATTCACCTGACAAAGGAACAGTATTCCGAAAACTAGTGGTGTTTACTACCAAATAAACCAGTTAGACTTTAACCAGGTGTTATGAGACTTCTTACTCTGTTAGGTCCAAGCCAGAGACTTAAACCAACATGAAGATCCATCAATAGCAACAGAGCTCAGACGGCACTGACTGCATCCGCAGTGGAGGTGCTCCCCAAGTTGAGTGGCATCAGTAAATGAAGTCTTTTTTTATCACATTTCATTGTTGTAGCGACTAATTTAGCTTGAACATTCTTTCTTTCTTTGATCCTGATTCCAAGTTAGTAATTCAAGAAGACAAACTTGCATGACCTTCTCCTTTTCATTACGTTATATAAATTCAATTCCATTTCTCCATTTTTCATTTCTTTCATCCCAAATTTAGTTTAATGTTAAACTGAGCAAAAGCAGCTCAATCTGTACCTGCTGTCTTTTTCGATTCCATCCATCAAGCCACTGCCTAGATTTTTCGTTGTCATCACAATATAACTCAAAGTATAGATTTTTGAATAAGTCTTCACAACTGCATCTGTCCTCTGGATCCATTTTCAAACAACTCTGAATTAAAATGGACATAAAGAGTCATTTGATTCCAAAATAAACAGTTTTGAAAGAAAGAAATTATAGACAAATACTGCATATTCCAATGAAGACAGCTGATATTTCTCACCTTCATGAAAGCCAGAGCATGAGGGTTTATGTTTGGAAACTTATCTTCTAAGGGCTCCTAAAAAAACAGAAAACTTTTATAAGACTTGCTGAATAGTAAGGAAGACAGTGAGCTCTTTTATAAATGGTGCTATGAGAAATATCTATTAGTGATTACAGAAGAATGTAGGTACTAAAAGCCTGTTGCAATTTCCATAACCCCAATGTCAAATTCTGGAGTAAAGCACTTAGGTATAATACCTCAATTAAAATTCCAATTTTTCTCCCTTTCTGTCTCTAGAGTTCTGATTCAGATTGCAAAGAAACATTTGAAACTGATTGTAACAGCTTAGTGATGCCAACCTCCCAGGTCTATACAGCCAACTCCCAATAATAAAAAATAGGATTTTGGCTGCTTGACTGCTTTTGCACACTTTAAAAAAGCAGTAAAGGAGCCAAAATCCTATTTTTTACTGTATTTTTAAAACTCGGATGAATGTCGCTCACTCTCTGATGACCCCTGTCTGCACGTCTGCAAATCAAGAAGATGAAATTTATCAAATTCCCATTACATTAGTTCAATTTATTTCTTTGATTTCCATTTTTTCTAACCACATAAGGGTAAAGTAGTTTACATATATGATGCAGAAGTTCCTGGTTTGATCTTCTGTCAATTTTGAGTTGGATGATTGCAGCTAGAGCTCAACTAATGGTTTCACCAGACCTGGGCTACCATGGGTAAAATTAATTTGTTTTGTTGAACACAATTCAGCAAATGGAAATTACAATAGTTCTCAGATTTGGCTTTGCTCTAAAGGCTCCAAAATCAAACAACATGTCGACACTCATGCTTAGACTCCCAGATAGGTGTCAGCAATAGTTCAATTGAGAGAATGCTTGTTTATAAGTAGAAAGTTGTGAGTAAAAACCCCACTCTTGGTAGAAAAACCTAGGCTGACAGTCTAATGCAGCGCCAAAGAACTGCTGTCTTTTGGATGAGATATTAAGCTAAAATCTGTTTTCCTTCTGTGGTGGATGAAAATATTTATTAGAACTATTTTGAAGAACAGCAAGATAATTATGTTGATTATCCTGGATGATATTTATCCTGTAATTAACATTGCAAGGATACATTTTCTAGTCATCATGTTTTTGTTGTGGGAATTTACTATCTATGAATTGGCTACTATGCTTCCTATATTGCAACAGTGACAACACTTCAGAAGGACTTAATTGGATGTAAAACAGTTTGAAATGTTTTGAAATCATAAAAAGCACTTTTACAACTTTATTTCTTTACATATGGAAAAATATATGCAAAATACCAGATGGCTTTCTGTGCTAATTATACTGGCATTTTCACTGTCTTCTGGACAGAAAGGGAGAATAAATTAAACAAAAGAAGTCATTAGATCATTTCAAATTTATTCATCTTTTATCAAGCACCCTAATGAGTTAATTGCTCAATGTGCTGCATGCACAGCATTAAATCATACTGAACAGGACAGTCTCAGGCTTAATCCTTTATCTGTGCTGAGTTAGCTAATCTCAGCCTTGATTGTGATGGCAAACCTCAAGAATTGATACCTGATTTTTGTGGAGGAAGCAAGAAGGTTAAATCAGGAAACAAATTAGACTTTTATCAGAAAAGAAAAATGTACAGGATCATAGGCAAAAGGCCTATGACACTAAGTAAATTGCTGATTCAAGGGCCAATGCAAACACAATGCTATAACATTACTATGTCTATCAAAATGTGACACAGCCTCCTGCTGAGATAAATGGTTCTGGACCTTCTCAAACTCAGCCCAGCATTCATAATCACCCAAGCTACTAAAATGTATCTTGAAAAATTTCAACAGGGAGTCCATTGAAACTGAAATACCAGATGATGCTTGATGTTTTTTAAAGCTTGTAGTTGTTCTACTATTTCTACTTCAAAGCTAATTGCCTGTCAATCAATAGAGTGTAGCAGGTACTTAATTTCTTTTAATGTTCAACATAGGGCCATTTCTTTCAAAGCTAAAGATCACTGAACTCTTAGATCTCCGTCATGACAGGAGAGTTTTCCAGCACAGTTTTTGGCAGTTTTGAATGCATTATGGTACTTTCTCTGTTGTAAATGTATGTCAATATTTACACAATGATGGTCAATGAAATAATCAAGTTACTTTGCAGGCAGAGCCCTGTAATCAATTATTACAGGAAAATCACATCAAGTTTACATCCAATTATTGAAACTGAAAGAACAATTTCTTTTGTATTTCAAAGTCTGTCAATCATAGAATTTGTACAGTGCAGAAGGAGGCAATTCATCCCATCAAGCCTGCACCAACAACAATCCCATTCAGGGCCTAGCCCCAAAACCCCATGAAACACTGACTCATCTCTCAAGCATTTCCTACATTTTGTGCAATTGTTTGAGAGAATGAAAAACGCATTTCATTTTGGGGAGGAAGTTAGTTTCACACCTGATCTTTATTTAGTAGTTGCAACATTTTTGCCACATCAAGGTGAGGAATATTTATAGTTAACATATTTCCTTAGCCTCTAAAATGATAATGGGTGCATTTCTCCTAAATTGCCACTAAATGCTTAGGTCAGTGGGGAAACCAGAATGTTTTCCATTGGGGTGGCAGCACCTGTCAGGTGAGATTCACTGACCTGAAAAATCAAAAATACAAATTCACACATCTCAGGAATCTTACCTGCCAGGCCAGCTATTCAGGGAGTGGAAAGAGTGCCCTGATCTCCATGTTCACTGACCCTTAAAAAATGGAAATGGTGACCACCCCCCGCTGAAATAGGGCAGCACCATCAATCCCTCAACAAAGAGAGAAATCACCCCCACCCCCTGCACTGAAAATAACATGAGGGTGACCTTTGAAATTGCCATTGAATGGCAGCTAAGTACTTCTTAGTTTCTCTTTTGTGTTAACGTTGTGGCAAAGGACAATGGAGGGGGGGAGTGCTGAAATGCATTCAATTATCAAGGGATAGGTAAACATAGCTGACTGCATACTGAGTAAAAACCATTAAACTGTCAATCAAATGAGAGTTAAACAGACTGGACTGACATTGAATGGAAATAAATGTTCTCAAGGTTTGGGAGACATTTCAAAAGGCTGTTAGTTTTCTATGAAAGCTCAGGGACTTTGAATAAATGCTGTGTTAAAATAATGGGGCTGAGAGCACAGCTCTTAAGAAGGGAGCCCTCCCCCTCCTCTTGGGGAGGAAAGTGAGTAACTTCTTTCAATTAGAAGAGTTGAAAGGAATCTTCTCACACTTCTTGTGGAGAGAAAGGGGAATCCCTTCTGCTGGATGGAGTGCTGCAGCGATTAGGAAACCTTCCAGCTGTCCAAGGAGCATGGAGATTAAAGTGACCATGGAACTTCAAAGCTTTTATAGGTTAGAGAAAATAGTACTTTGTCCTTGGATAGTGTCTGAATTCACCATCCTGAAACTAAATAGCACCTTTCCCAGGGTTAGAAGGGGCAGTCCTTTTATGAGGCCTCCATCCCAGGAGTGAATGTCGAGATCAACCCCTTGACACCAGCCCAAGCCCACCTAACCCCCAGGATCTTTAAAGAACCCTCCTCTAAAGCTTGGCTTGAAAGAAGGGGACTGGATCTACCTCCTTGACCCCTCCTTGTGATCCACATTGGTCATATCCAATACTTGGTTCAACTGCCACTGGGGATATGGATGAATAGTAGAAGGCTGCTGAATGGTTCATCTAGCTCACTAATGGTTTTACAATGAGGTGTTTTACGTAATTATTGGGTTTTTGCCTGGTCTGGGTGGAAGAGGGCTGGAACTTGATTAGGACCAGTGGATGAACTGAGTGAATTCCAACTGCATTCACGCTTGGCAGATATTCTGTTTTAAACCTGATGCCTCATTCAGCAGGCAATCAGAATTCCTACCAGCAGTGAACCAGAGCCCACAAATACCCCCAATATTTGTATTGGTATTGTGTGACTCACAAACAAGTTCATGTGTATTGCCTAAAAGATCTAAGCATTGTTACATTATCTCCTGTACTGCACAATTTACCATGTCCTCAGGGTCTGGCTCAGGTATAGTAACACCCAGGAAAAATTGGTTAGTCCTGAATATATGCTCATGTCTTGGAATAAGTTTACCTAAAAGAAAAGATCAAAATTACACAATAAGTATTTCCTATGTGTCAGAAATATGTTAAAAAAAGTGAATGATTTACAAGATAATAAATTAGTTTACCCAGAGTCCTTATTATCAAGTAGATTTGATCCACATCTGATTTCCCAGGCCATAAGGCCTGTCCGGAGATCAGTTCTGCAAAGACAGTACCTACAGCCCAGATATCTACTGCTGGCCCATACTGTGTATCTCCTACAAGCAGCTCAGGTGCTTGGTACCATCGGGTTGCTACATAGTCTGTGTAATCATCTCCTGGACTTGCTGTTGGGGGAAAATAAAATTGATATAATTTCACACTAAATAAAGTCTCTTCAGACCATATTCCTGTGGCAGTAATTAATTTATGATTTCGCAAAAATAACGGTAGATATTTTGCCATTGCATCTTTGTTTTTGGATCTAATGTTTAGTTAGGTTTTTAGTTAGGTGTTATCTCCACTTTCCTCTGGCTTCTTTTCCCTTTTTAGTTCTCTGTGTAATTGAGAATGCACATAACTGACTTGGCCCCTTGGCCATTCAAAAGATAGATACCAGGATTCTCCCAAAAAAATCCTAAACCCCAATTCACGTGAAAATAGGAGTAATTCATCATAGAAACCCTACAGTGCAGAAGGAAGCCATTCAGCCCACTGGGTCTACACTAACCACAATCTTGCCCAAGCCCTATTCCTGTAACGCCACATATTTACCCTGCTAATCCTCCTGACATTTGGGTCAATTTAGTGTGTCAATCAACTTAACCAGTTCATCTTTGGAGTGTGGGAGGAAACCAGAGCACCCAAAAAAATCCACGCAGACATGGGGAGAATGTACAAATGCCACATATTCAGTGACCCGAGACTGGAATTGAATCAGGGTCCCTGGAGCAGTGAGGCAGCAGGACACTGTGCCACCGTGCCACTGCTGATTTTTTTAGCATGATTTTCAGATTGAATCTCTAACACTGTGCATCACAAAATGCACCAGCAGGATTCTCTCTGAAAATCAGGGGAAGGAGCCTATTCCCACTGGAATGGTTGACAGCATAGTGCTGATCAGGCCACTGCATATGCACAAATTTGTCAGAGCGCAGATTGCCGGCCTCCCAATTACTGACCAGTCCAATCACTCAGGTATATTGGAGAAACACTGACTACGGGCCTGCTAATCAGATGCTAATGTTAATTTCAATATTGAAATTAGCTCTGTGTTGATTTCCAACATGGAGCTGATTACTCTGAAAAGTCTTGAAGCAGGAAATGCGCGGAGGCTGTGACACCCAGCAGGAAGCCCTCCAAACCGCTTCTGCTGATGTCTCCTGGCCTATTGTGCTGCTAGAGCTTTGCAATGGGCTGGGAAATTCGGCCCTAGGCATCTCCAACAATTAGATAGATTTTATTTGATTACTGTTCCTTCAAAAATTATATTTTAAAAAACATTTCACTTGAAAATTACAGAAAATACAAAAAATTCAACTTGACTCTCTACAGTATGTTCCATTCTTTCTGTGCTGAATACAATTGTAGTACCCTTAATATCTACAGTCTACATTCCATGCAGGCATACAGCTTGAGAGCAAAACATTTCAAATTGAAAACTACAGAAACGCAGTAGAATTCAACTTTCCTTTGTACAATATGTCCCGCTTTGGGGTGCCTCAATACAATTTCTTGATATTCACTATGTTTACTCTATGTCAAGCATAAAGCCCAAGGGATTTTACATTTATTCTAGACCATTGGTGTACATGACCGAAAGACTTTGGGCAGGATTTTACAGCCTTGCTCAAGTGAGAGCGGAAATTCCCATCTGAAGTCAATGGAGATTTCCGTTGTTAGGTGCTCGCCTATCCCAATTCTGTGACAGGCGAGCTGACCTTTTGCAACTTGCCCAAGCTTTAGTGCATTCCTCAGCACATATCCTGCACTTTGAATGTTACAGTCTGCAATATTTGACCAAGGAAGACCAACTAGTTTCTGGAAGGTCAAAGAGCATCTTTCACCAAGTAAATGGTCCTTCAACTGAAATTGATATGCTTCTCTGGAAATAGTCTATAGAGCAGACTCCTGCGTTATGGAGCTGCCTGGGATATACCTTGACAAAAATCATTGCATCTCTTTGCAGACATTCTTTGCAAATTCGCTTTCCAATGCCGTTGCTTAGATTTGTATGTTTAGACATTGAGTGAGGACTTGATTATGCTAGGCTTCAATGCTGCATTCACTTTTCAATCTCACATGAAAATGGATAGGTTGGGGCCTTACCCCAGAACAAGTGCCAATTTCAAGTAAGAAAGAATAATAAGGGACAGAAAATTAGAGGAAAGGATTAAAGAAAGGAATAAACCCTCAATATTTTTATATATTATAATATTTTGTCAATGTAAAATATCCTATTAATCTATAACATTGAAGTAAAAAATTGCATACTTAGTATCCTAGCAAATCCAAAGTCACAGAGTTTGATGACACCTTGTATAGTAATTAGAATATTTTTTGGCTTGACGTCTCTGTGAATACACTGGAAGAGAAGTATTAAATTAAAAAGTAAAATCTTTTTTTCCACGTAAAATTTTAACTCAAAGGTGTAAAATCACAGTTTATCACAGTTACTGTCTGGAATAAATTCCTCTTGAATATTAATATTATTTTAAAACTAGTCACTATTGCATTATATAAAACAAGTTGCTTATTATGCCACACTCATATTTGTTGTGGAAACCTTGTACAGCTTTCACAGTTCACTTTTGTCAAAAGTTACAACTTAAAGGTTAAAACTGCTAAGTTGAATATTTTAATATTTTTGATATTTCTTTTCTAAAAATTGCATTGTCAAATCTGGCATATTACAGAAAAACCATTTTTTGTCAGAATGAGCAGTATAAGAATAACTTACATTAAGTTTGTGACAAAAGTTAATAGCTTGAAGCATTTGCCACATGATGTTTCTAACCATTGCTTCTGGTAACCTAAACCAGAGAGATATGAGTCATCGTCATCTGAACTAGTGAATATTTTCAAATTTTAAAAACTGTATAAAATACAAGATACTTTTAGGTTTTGAATTTTATTCTTTGCTTTGTTAGAAAACTCAGTTGATGAAAAACAGTTCTCACAAAAGGATTATAAAGCAAAATTTGACATTGAACCATTTCAGGAGATGTTAGGTCAGATGAGCAAAAATCTGACCAAAGGTTGGTTTGAGAAGCATGGTAAAAGGCACTGTGCGTTGTAGCACCAGTCTCATTAGGTGCATTGGCCGTGATAAATTTGCCTTTAGCATACCTGAACTAGCGCTGAGGTGTGGCGAAAAGGGGATTTTCACAGTCGCTTTATTTAGTGTTGATGTAAGCCTACTTGTGACAATAATAAACTAACTTGAAAGAGAAGTGGATGGCAGAGAAGTTTCAGGAGGAAATCCATAAATATAGGCAAGCAATTGAAAGTGCAGCCACCAATAGTGAAGCTAAAATCAGGGATACACAAAGACCAGAATAGGAATGTGGATATTTTGGAAGACAATGGGGACAGAGAAGGTTAAATATCAGCAGTGTCAACAATATGTATGTCGGGATTTGAACTCAAGGTAAACACAACGGTAATAATTGAATGGAAGTTGGTTTGACTCAGGAGAAGAACAAGAGTTTTAGATAGTTGCAAGTTTACAGAGGGTGAGATTGGTGACGAGTGTGTTGGAATAGTCAAGTCTAGAAGTAACTAAGATATGGAAGATAATAGCAACAGATGAAATGAGGTAAGGGTTGAGATGGAAATAAGCAGTCTTAGTGATAGCGCAGACATATGGTCAAAGGATCATCTTGGTCAATTATGATACCAAGTTTGCAAACAACTTGGGTCAGCCTCAGATCATTGTCAGGAGAGAACTGGAGTCAATGGCTAGTAAACCAAATTTGTGAGCAGGACTTACACACATTGGTTTTGATCCTTATGATATTTAATTGGAGAAAATTTCTGTTCACCTAATACCACATGCTGGATAAGCAAACTTATAATTTAAAGGCAATAGAGGAATCAAGAGAGATTGTGGTGAGATAGAGATGGGTGTCAACAGCAAACACATAAAAATTGGTGCTGTTTTTTGTGATGATGTCACTAAGATGCAGTATGTAGATGAGAGACAGAAAGAGGCCAAGGATAAACCCTTTGGGAATAACAGAGGTAATGTAGTGGGAATGGATACAGGCGCTAATGCAGATGATTCTTTTTTATAATTAGATAGAAAAGCATGGAATGAGATTCAGTGCATAATCATTGTTAAAGTAGCTCAATAAGGTTAATGAGAAGGGGATTGCCGCTTTTTAAAAGTGGCTTTGGTAAAGAGTCCTTGTAATGGTGTGCAGAATTTTGATGAATACAAAGAAATGCCTCTGGCTTATCGTAGAGTATGGCTAATTACAGATTAATAGATTAAACTAGATACATACCACTTACAAGTGAAAATATTAATTCCAAAAACTTCTCCGATGGATAAAAAGAACAGGGTTCATATTTACAGTTTCACCACTAGATAGTTTCTGAACTCACCCACCCATTAGTGCAATAGGGAGGAGAAAAATAAGCAGAGTAGCAGAAGGGGCTAACAATACTGTAACATCCTAGGGGGAGAAGAGAAAAACTGGCAATTGGGTCAAGCATTTATATTACACACATCTTGCATTTATATTGTGCTGTTAACATAGTAAGGCGTTTGAAGGCACTCCACAGGAGAATTATATTTGACACCGAGACACATAAAAGAATGATAAAAGAGGTGATCAAAATCTTTGTCTAGGAGATAAGTTAAAGGAGTTAAATCAAATTACCACTGAAAATTGGAAATTTTGTTTTGCAGATGGTGCAGCAAAGGCTGCAAGTTACAGACTGAAAGGTTCACAGTATGATTCCTTGGTTTAACAACGTATGAGCTCCTAATTGGCACCAACATGAAGTCATGCTGGAGAGGTGAGAAGCCTCTGAGGGGGTACAGTTGTGTGCCAAGCTTCGTAATGATATTGAAATCCAGACAATCTCATGCTAATAAGCTTTGCACTCTTTCTAGATGTGATTCAGTTCACACCATTCGAAAGGAGCTGGGAAGATTGCAAATCATTTGGTGTTGGGCATGAATTGAATTTCAGCTTCACGTTATCTTCCCAGCTCATGGCAAGGTGGGCAAATTCTTCCCTTTGTCATCTGATGCTTAATTTGGATAGATCAATGAAAACAATCTACTAGCTCTCACTCTCAGCACATTAGGAAACACAAATAGGATTGTCATTTATATTCTTGAGATTAGTGGAACACTTAGGTCAGATGAGCATGTCAGATTGGTGTTATCTGTAGCATAACACATAGAAGCTAAAAGAACCATTGAACCAATTTCTTTCGAAGGAGTTCAAATGAAATAAATCTAAACTTGCTTCTTTACAAGCTTTCTCATTTGTATGCAATATTTTCAATAATCAGATATCTTTGTTTAAACACTCACCCTCTAGGATACCTCTCCAACTCATTTAATACAGTGTGATCACAGTACTCAAACACAAGGTGCAATTTACGCTTTTTTCTGAATACTTCAAGTAGATTCACTAGGTTATTGTGCTTTAATTGCTGTAACAAAGATATAGAAAATTCGTTTAAATTTCTTACACTTTATGTTCTGTTCATTTCTTAAAAATTGGATAACATTGTAACACTTTGCACTCATCTCTTCACTGAATCAAGTTTATTTGCAAAACGCAAACTATGGACTGGATATGTCTGGGAGTGTAAAGCTTAAAATGTTAATTAGAACAACAAAAGAGAGAGAAATTTTATGCATTTCTAAACAAAGAAGTCAAATATATATTACAGTTGCATTGTATGAATATGCAAAGTTGCATCCTTCACATTAGCCATGCAAGATCACTGAAAAGAAGTAGAACACATGAAAAATAATTCCATATCTATGATTGAGTCGGCAGCTGGGCATTCAGCCCAAGTGCTTTCACTTCCATTTGTTTCATCTAAACATATTAGCATATCCTTCAATTTTTCTTTCTCTCTAAAATGGTTATTTGACTTCCCCCTAATAACATCGACATATTTGCCTCAACTACCACCTGTGTTATCATGTTCCACTTTTTTTATCACTCCTTAGGTAAAGAAGCTCTCCCAAATTTCCTGTTCAGATACACTGAGGGACAATTTAGCATCGTCAGTGCACCTAACCAGCATGTCTTTTGAAGCGTGAGAGGAAACCGGAGCACCCAAAGACCCAGGGAGAACATGCAAACTCCACAGTGACCCAAACCAGGAATCAAATCCGCATCCCAGGCACTGTGAGACAGAAACGCTAACCACTGTGCATCATGCCATCCAAGACTACCATATTTTTGACTTGTATCCTTTGAATCTCCTACAAGTGGAGGCACTTCTCTATGCCTACCCAATGAACCCTTTCTTCATTTTAAAGATCTCTATCAGATTACTGGTCATTCTTTTTTCTAGAGAAAAATGTTCACTTTGTTCGGTCTTTCCAATAGTTATCATTCCACAATTCTGTTTAAAATATGGACACATGAACTGTCCACAGTACTCCTAGTGTGGTCAGATCAAGGTTCTATTTGAAGTTAACATAACTTCGCTAGTTGTCAATTTTATCCTTCTGGAAATAAACCCAAATGCTTGTTTGCTTTTTTATTCATGAGGCTTCATTATTCTGTCTCATTCCTTTTCATGATTTGTGCACATCCACCTCTAGACCCTTCTCTTCCCCTATCCCATTTAGCGGAATTTAAATCTAAAAACTCTCCAATCCCGATCAACCCCTTCTAACATTAGCTCCCCACCACAGATTTATCTGCTATTGTGGCCTTCACTAGCCAGGTCACCATCATATGGATTCCAAGCTTGTCAATCAAGCTTGCCTCCAGTTAGGGAACCTAACTGTAAGTGCTCACTGGTTGAGTAAATTGAAAATAGATGTCAATAAATGTTTGGGTACAAAGGGGATTAACTGGAGGCAAGCTTGATGGAAATGGAACTGAACAACTATCAGTTCAACCATATTTTAATTGAATGGCAGGGCAGGCTCAAGATGGCTTACTCCTGCTCCTATTTCTTATGTTCTTATGAGAGGTAGATCCATTCAACAGTCTGATGGCAGTAGCGAAGAAGCTGTTCTTGAGTTGGTTGGTACATGACCTCAGACATTTGTATCTTTTTCTTGACATAAGGTGAAAGAGGGTAGGTCTGCAGTACATGGGATCCTTAATTAAGCCAGAACTGATAGTGGTTCAGTTCCATTTCCATCAAGCTTGCCTCCAGTTAATCCCCTTTGTACCCAAACATTTATTGACATCTATTTTCAATTTACTCAACCAGTGAGCACTTACAGTTAGGTTCCTAACTGGAGGCAAGCTTGATTGACAAGCTTGGAATCCATGTGATGGTGACCTGGCCAGTGAAGGCCACAGATAAATCTGTGGTGGGGAACTAATGTTAGAAGGGGTTGATCGGGATTGGAGAATGGTTGTTTATTTGTGAGAAGAGAACAGACTGATGGGAATGGAATTAGATTGGAGAGGGGACATATGGGCAACTTGTGGTAGGTACAAACAGGGTTTAATCAGTTCAATGAGTATGGAGGACAGGGAGGAATCCATTTGGGAAGGTGGGGAAAAGATCAATCAAATGGGTCACCAATCCAGGATAGTGGACTGGAAGAGTTAGGGGACTCCACGGTCTGGGGATTAGTAGATCTGAAAGTGGGGTGAATATGGAGGGATTGGCATCAGAGGTGATATGGAGCCTCAGGGGAGGGTGGAAATTGGATGGCACAAGAGAGTGATTGGGGGTGTGGGTGCAGTAATCCTACAGTGGTAAATGAAACTGAACCACTATCAGTTCAACCATGATCTTACTGAATGGCAGGACAGGCTCGAGGGGCTAGATGGCTTACTCCTGCTCCTATTTTTTATGTTCTTACGAGAGGTAGATTCATTCAAAAGTCTGATGACCTCAGACATTTGTATCTTTTTCCTGACATAAGGTTGAAAGACATAAGGTTATGCAGGTTGATTTGTCGAAGCAGTGGGAAGTGTAACAGAGTCAATAGATAAGAAGCTGTTTGCATGATGGATCAGGCTACATTCACGACCTCTTCTAATTTCTTGCGGTCAGGAGCCATACCAAGCTGTGATACAACCAGATAGAATGCTTTCTATGGTGCATCTGTAAGAGGTGGTGAGAGTTGTAGCTGACATGTCAAATTTCATAGTCTCCTGAGAAATTACGGGCGTTGGCAGGCTTTCTTAACTATAGTGTCAGCATGGGGGTACCAGAACAGGTTTTTGATGATCTGGATACCTAAACCCTTGAAGCTCTTGACCATTTCTACTTCGTCCCCATTGATGCAAACAGGGGCACGTTCTCCACCATGCATTCTGAAGTAGATCGCTATTTCCTTTGTTTTGTTGGCATTAAGGAGGAGATTATTGTTGTCCTTGTACTGGGAGTGGTGGGTAAAAGTTGCAAGACGTGACTGACTAGCTCAGGTCTCACATAGTATCAACACAGCAACATTGCATTTACCATCTCAATGGAACACCTAACTGAACCTTGAATTCAACACCGTCTGCAAAATCTTAATTAAATTGGGATTCCAACATAATGTAAGCAAGGTTTAAAATTTAACCTTGGTCCTCTTTGTCAGAAAAAGTGTTAAGCACAAATAATTCTAATAGAAATGGCAGAACAAAATGTACTGATTTGAATAAAAGAGTACACATTTGCACAATATTTTTGTATATATGTTTTGATAATGCTGAAAAATCACAGGCAAAGTATTGATGATTATCTAATATATATCAACAGCAACTAAGATACCTCAATATTAGTAGGAAATGACTGATGCGTGTTTTCTATATTTAAATCAGTCATTTCGCTAGCAGCCAGTTACTGAGATCTTGGAAATTATTGTCACCTATTTCAATGGGAAAATCCTTAATCCATTGAGGAGATTTGAGGACAGAGATGTTCAAAGTCATGATAGAGTGCAAAGAGAGAAACTATTTCCACCTAATAGGAAGCTTTATAGAGTTCTACATTGCAGAAGGAGGCCATTTGGCCCATCGAGTCTGCATTGACCATAATCCCACCCAGGCCCTATCCCCATAATCCCATGCATTTACCCAGCTATACACCCCCTGATACTAAGGGTCAATTTAGAATACTAATCCATCTAACCTGCATATCTTTAGATGCAGGAGGAGATCACACACACAGGCAGTGACCCAAGCCGGGAATTGAACCTGGGTCCCTGGTGCTGTGAGACAGCAGTGCTAACCACTGTGCCACCATGCCACCTGAACAACTGTGCTGCCCAGAGACACAGCTGCAAGTTGACTGGCAAAAGAATCAGGGACAACATGAAAAATATGTTATTACACAGTGAGTAGTTGTGATATGGAATACGTTGCCTTGTTGCCAAACGGGCCATCTAAATTGGCGTTTTGTAAAGCATGCTGGGACAATTGGGCAAGAAACTAAACTGACAGGCTGCAGTTTAAAGACAGAGACAAACAGGCTGCAACCCTGGTGAGTGAATAAACAGGATATGGGTCATCTCCAGGATGAAAGGGACTTTATAGTCACATTGGCTTGTTCCATCTCCAGGCACTGCAAGTAGAGGAATCCATGGTGGTGAAGAGCTCTGCCTTATCTCGGGCACTTGACTTCATGAGTTCCAACTATGAGAGAATAACTAATCTCATAGAGAGACATGCAGCACCATTTGGAGTATGTAAGGGTAGCATAATTCCCTGCAAAGGATACAAGGCTCTTATAGTTGACTGGAACAGTCTGCTCAGCATTTGAGTGCTAACATCCTTTGAATACATGAGGATCTGCATTCCCTTAACCGGACATTCATACTGATGGCACAATAGTGGCTGGAATGGATGATGCTGCACCCCAGTAGCCAACTCTATACAACCCATTGGAAGGCCAAACTAAGACTTTGGAAGTTAGTGAGGGAAGATGATGTTTCTGAGAGTCACTCAACATCCTCATCTTCTGATTCCCCAGTGCCTCAGTCAGATCCCTTGATTTCTCTATATGTCTCAGCTAAAGCAGCTGCCCCTACAAAAATGCAAAGGGTGCATCTTAGGTAGGTCCCAAAAGGTCCTTGAATGACAAAGCCAGCCATCATTCCCCTCAATGCCATATAGTTGAACAGCCTGTTTCCATCTCACAGAATATCATACATCTTTGTTTCAATCAATGAGTATTTTTCACTTTGTCTGGAGTTCAAAAATGGATTATGTTCACAAGGACACAATGTGCAAACCTCTCGATGAAGGAGGGACAAACATGCCTTTGGGATGTATGATTCACATTAAATATATATGGTGAATATTAAATGTATCATAATTGTATTGAAATACCTCAGAGTGCAGTTTGTTTTACGTAGAAAAGTTGAATATCATCGCATTTCCTGTGGTGAAATGGTTCCAATATTCTTTCAGAAATTTTCCAAATAAAGTACATTTTTTCAAAAGAAAAGCCTAGATGCCGACCTTTTCGAACCAAGTTAATATTGCAAGGCTTTGAGAACATCATGGTGCAAGAATGCATTCACTACAAAAGCAAAATAATGTGTACGCCAGAAGTCTTAAATATGAACAGAAAATTGTGGAAATGCTTAGCAGCTCAGACTGAGCATTTTCAGCATTTCCTGTTTTTAAGACCATATCCTGATTCTACTAAAGTGGCAAAATCTCGGGTCACCCAGGCTTTATAGATAACAACAAATATGAAAAGTAAATGTGGACAGATTTAACATTGAAAATTTGCGTAGGAATTGCTTATGCAGTTTTAAGTTTTATTGTATTCTGCATATAGAATTTAGCACACTTAGCAGAGAAAGGGACCATTTGACCGATCATACATGTGCCAGCTCTTTGAAAGAGCTATCCAGCTAGATTCATTCTTTCCCCAAAGCCCTGCAAATTTTTCCTTTTCAAGTATACATTCAATTCCCTTTCAACTGAGCCACAAGCTCTCTTCCATAGCTATAGACTGCATTCCTCCTCCTGATAACTGTCTGAAACTGAGCTGGATGTTTACAGATTTCGTGCCCTGCTTTACTTCATCTGCTGATGAAATGCCTTTGTTATCTCTAGATTTGACTATTCAAATGCTATTTTGGTCAGCTTGCCGTCTTTCACCATAAACTGGAACTCATCCAAAATCTTCTGCCTGTAACACGTAATAAGATCCAATCAACCACTAACCTCTGCTGACTGACCTGTATTGGCTCAAAGTCTTGCACTGTCCCAATTTAAAAAAACCCTGTTGACAAATGTATCACAATTATTTTGAAGTACCTCAGAGTGCGACTTGATAGAACAATGAACAAAGAACAACACAGCATGGGAAACAGGTCTTTCGGCCCAACGAGCCCGCGCCGCCATTTTATTGTTCCCATTTGCACCCATGACCCTCGTCTATGTTTACTGAAATCTGCATTGGAACCAAATTGGGGAGACAATTTAGGGACAATTTGTTTTGCCAGTCAGCCTAAGAGCACATCTTTGGGGTGTGGGAGGAAACTGGAGCACCCGGCGAAAACCCACACAAGCACTGGGAGAATGTGCAAATTCCCACAGATACCGGCCCAAATCCCTGTACCTGCACAGCAACAGTGATAGTCACTGAGCTGTCATGTTGCCCATCAACTGGTTCAGTTTAAGCATACACTAACGACATGAAGCAATAAGCTACTCTCGAAAAGTCCAAGAGCAGCACTCTCATGACCCATCGCATGTATGCCCCTTGGTGATTAACAAGGCGGACCGAAATACCAGTAGGATAAAAGAGAAATACTTCAGCAACATGCACAACTTGTGCAATTCCCAGGAACGTCCCAAGGCTCATGATCCCTATTTTAATCAGTCTATTATATCCCTCCATCCCTGTTCCGCTCATGTGCCTATCTAAGTATCTCTCAAATAACTCCAGCATGCCTGCCTCCACCACCTTACTTGGCAGTGCGTTCCATACCCCCACAACCCTCTGTGTGAAAAACCACCCTCTTACATCCAAATTATACCTTGCCCCCCTCACTCTAAGCCTGTGGCCCTTCGTGATATTTGATTCCAACCTAGGAAAAAGCTTACCACTGTTTACTCTATCTATACCCTTCATAATCTTGTACACCTCTATTAGAAGTCCTCTCAGTCTCCGTCTTTTTAAAGACAACAGCCTCAATTTATCTAAGCTTTCCTCATAACCCAGTCCTTCTATACCAGGCAGCATCCTGGTAAACCTCCTTTGTCTCCAGCGTCTCCACGTCCTTCGGTAGTAAAGTGACCAGAACTGGACGCAGTATTCCAAATGAGGTCCAACCAATGTTTTATACAACTGCAACATTAAATCCCAGCTCTTGTACTCTATACCCCTCCCTATAAAGGCCAGCATACTATAAGCTTTCTTCACCTTCTCCACCTGTCCTGCCACCTTCAAAGACTTGTGCACCTGCATCCCCAGATCCCTCTGCATTTCTATACTCTTAATAGGTCTATCCTTTATCATACACCTCCCCCCTACATTCTTTCTCCCGAAATGCATCACCTCGCATTTATCAGGATTAAATTCTATCTGCCATATATCTGCCCAATCTACCAGCCTATCTGTGTCCTGCTGTGTCGCCCAACACTGCTGCTTACTATCTGCAAGTCCAGCCATCTATGTGTCATCAGCAAACATAGAACATAGAACATTACAGCGCAGTACAGGCCCTTCGGCCCTCGATGTTGCGCCGGCCATTGGACCCTCTAACCTAAACTATTCCAATATCATCCATATGCCTATCCACCGAACATTTGAATGCCCCCAAAGTAGGCGAGTCCACAACTGCTGCAGGCAGGGCATTCCACGCCCTCACCACCCTCTGTGTAAAGAACCTGCCTCTGACATCCGTCCTATAACTACCACCTCTTAATTTAAAGTTATGTCCCCTCGTGTTGGTCATCACCATCCGAGGAAAAAGGCTCTCACTATCCACCCTATCCAATCCCTTGATCATCTTATACGCCTCAATTAGGTCACCGCGTAACCTTCTTCTCTCTAATGAAAATAACCTCAGGTCCCTCAGCCTTTCCTCATAAGGCCTTCCCACCATACCAGGCAACATCCTGGTAAACCTCCTCTGCACCCTTTCCAATGCTTCCACATCTTTCCTATAATGCGGCGACCAGAACTGTACGCAATACTCCAAGTGCGGCCGCACCAGAGTTTTGTACAGTTGTAACATAACATCACGGCTCCTAAATTCAATCCCTCTACCAATAAAAGCTAACACACCGTACGCCTTCTTAACAACTTTATCAACCTGGGTGCCAACTTTCAAAGAGCTATGTACTTGTACCCCAAGATCCCTCTGCTCGACAACACTATTAAGGGTCCTTCCATTAGCCCTATATTTCATATGCCTGTTATTCCTACCAAAGTGAATCACCTCACACTTATCCGTATTGAATTCCATTTGCCACCTCACGGCCCAGCTCTGCAACCTATCTATGTCCCTCTGCAAACTGTAACATCCATCCTCGCTGTCTACAACTCCCCCCACTTTGGTATCGTCAGCAAATTTACTAATCCAACCCTCTACACCCTCATCTAGGTCATTTATAAAAATGACAAACAGCAGTGGCCCCAAAACAGATCCTTGAGGTACACCACTTGTAACTGCACTCCAGGTTGAATATTTCCCATCAACCACCACCCTCTGTCTTCTATCAGCTAGCCAATTCCTAATCCAAACTGCTAAATCACCTTCAATCCCATGCATCTGCACTTGCTGATCACACCACTTACTCCCTCTTCCAAGTAATTTATATATATTACAAATAGAAGTCCCAGTACTAAGCCCTGCAGCACACCACTAGTGACTGACCTCCAGTTAGAAAAACACCGTTCCATTACTACTTTCTATCTCCTACTACCACGCCAGTTTCTTATCCATCTGGATACCTGTCCTTGTATTCCATTAGCCTTGATCTTTTCAATTAACCTCCCATGAGGGACTTCGTCAAACGTCTTATTGAAATCCATATAGACAACATCATCATCGTCAACCATTTTTGTCATCTCCTCAAAAACTCTACCAGATTCGTAAGGCACGACCTCCTCTCAACAAAGCCATGCTGTGTATCCCTAATCAGATCGCAACGTTCTAGGTGCATATACATCCTATCTCTAAGAATCCTCTCCAACAGCTTCCTTACCACTGACATCAAACTCACCAGCCTATAATTCCCAGGGTTATTCCTAGTACTCTTTTTAAACAACAGTACAACATTCGCTATCCTCCAGTCCTCTGGGACTTCACCTGTGTCCAAAGAAGAGACAAAGATTTGCGTCAGAGGCCCAGCAATTTCATCTCGCGCCTCCCTAAGCAACCTGGGATAAATGCCATCAGGCCCTGGAGATTTATCTGTTTTAATGCTACCTAGAAGCTCTAACACTTCCTCACTCATAATGGATATTTCCCTCAACTGATCTACAGCTCCCTCCAAGACAGTACCGGTCAACAAGCCCCTCTCCTTCGTGAAGACTGACACAAAGTATTCATTCAAAATCTCCTCCATTCCTTCAGACTCTAAGCACAGATCTCCTCTTCTGTCCTTAAGAGGACCAATTTTTCATCTAACCACCCTTTTATTCCTAACATAGGAGTAAAAAGCCTTTGGATTTTCCTTAATCCTGTCCGCCAAAACCATTTCATGCCCCCTTTACGCTCTTCTAACTCCTCGTTTGAGATTCCTCCTACTCTATATTCCTCCAACTCTATATTCCTCCAATGCTCTCTCTGTTCCCAGTTGCTTAGACCTACCATATGCCTCTCTTTTCTTCCTAACCAAGTCCTCAATTTCCCTGGTAATCCACAGCTCTCTAATCCTACCTTTCCCATCCTTCCTCTCAGCCAGCACATATCTTTCCTGCAACATTTTGAGTTTTCCTTTGGAAGAATCCACATGCCAAACGTATTGTTGATCTATTATCATTTTCCCTTTCTCTGAAACCCACAGCCTTTATGATTTCTGTGCTTCTCCAAATCTGGCCTCTTACATACTGTCAATATTAATTGCCATAGATGGTGATGCATCCAACTGCTTAAACCCTAAATTGTTTTGTGTCTCTTATTCTCACCTTGAAGATGTGGTTGAGCAAGATGCTTTCAGAGATGGTCGAGCAAGTCACTCAATTGTAATGAATCACTACAAAGTCTCAACAAAGAAGTGAAACTGGATGAACTACTTGGCATTGACCTAGGCACCAGAAAACAAACAGCCCTCTCAAACCTGCAAAGTCCTCCTTACTAACATTTGGGGGCTACTGCCAAATTGGGAGAACTGTCTCATAGAGTAGTCAAACAGCAGCCTGACAAAATCATTCTCATGGAATCATACCTCTTAGATTACACTCAGAAACCACCATTCCCATCCCTGGATACGTCCTGTCCTACCAGCAGGATAGATCCAGCAGAAGTGGCGGTGGCATATTAATATATAGTTGTGAGGGAATTGCCCTGGGAATCCTTACTATCGATTTCAGACACCATGAAGTCACATGGTTTCAAAGCAAACATGGGCAAGGAAACCTGTTACTGGTTACCAAGTACCATCCTCCCTCAGCTGATACATCAGTACTCCTCCATGTTGAGCAACACTTAGACAAAATATTGAGAGTGATAAAGGTGCGACGTGTCCTCTGGATGGGGAATTTCAATGTCCACCACCAAGAGTGGCTCAGCAGCAGCACTACTGATCAAGCTGGTCGGGTCCTGAAGGATATAATTGCTAGACTGGTCTGCAGCAGGTGGCAAAGGAACCAACAAAAGGAAAAAACATACTTCCTCATCCTTACCAATTTGCTGTGCAGATGCATCTGTCTATGACAGTATGGTAAGATTGATCATCGCACAATTCTTGTGGAGAAAAAGTTCTGCTTTCACATTAAGAATAACCCCAATCATATTGTGTGGTTTTATCACTGTGCTAAATTGGGCAGACTTCAAACCAATTTAGCAACTCAAGACTGGGCATCCATGAGGTGCAGTCGGCCATCAATAGGAAGTATAATCCAACACAATCTTCACCTTCATGGCCTGACATATCCTCCCCTCAATCATTACCATCAAGCCATGGGATCAACCCCTGGTTCAATGGAGAGTGCATGGGACAGCACCAGGTATACCTAAAAATGAGGTATCAAAGAACAAAGAACAAAACAGCATGGGAAACAGGCCCTTCAGCCCAACAAGCCCACGCTGCCACCCCAATGTTCCCACCTCTACCCATGATCCCTGTCAATCTGGTGAAGCTATCAAACAGGACTACTTGTGTGCCAAATGGCAAAAACAGCAAGTGATCTAAAGAGCTAAGCAATTCCACAACCAACGGATCAGATCTAAACTCTAAGTCTTTCCACATCTAGTCGTGAATGATGGTAGACAATTAAACAACTCACTAAAGGAGAAGGCTCCACAAACATCCACATCCTCAATGAGAAGGAGCTCCAGCACAAGAGTGCAAAAGATAATGCTGAAGTATTCACAGCAATCTTCAGCCAAAAATGCCAAGTGGATGATCCATCTCATCTCCTCCAATGATCCATAGCATCTCTGATGTCACTCTCCAGCCAATTCAATTCACTCCACATAATATCAAAGAACAGCTTCAGTCACTAAATATTGCAAAAGCAATGGACCCTGACAGTATTCTAGCAATAGTACTAAAGATTTGTGCTCCAGAATTTGCCATTCCACTAGCCAAACTCTTCCAGTACAATTACAACAGTGGCATCTACCCAATAATATGGAAAAATGCCTGGATATGTCCTGTACACAAGAAGCATGACAAATCCAAACCAGCCAATTATCATCAATCAGTCCATTCCCAATCATCAGTAAAGTGATAGAAAGGGTCATCAACAATGCTATCAAGCAGTACCTGCTGAGCAATAACCTGCTCAGTGACACCCAGTTTGGCTTTTGCCAGGGTCACTCAGCCCCTGACCTCATTACAGCCTTAGTTCAAACATAAACGAAAGATCTGAATTCCAGAGGTAAGGTGAGAGTGTTAGCCCTTGACATCAAGGCCATATTTGACTGAGTGTGGCATCAAGGAGCCTTAACAAAACTGCAATCAATGAGTATCAGGGCACAAACACTCCGCTAGTTGGAGTCATATCTGGTACATAGAAGGGTGGTTGTGATTGTGGAGGGTCAGTCATCTCAGCTCCAGGACATTTCTTCATTAGCCCATCAGCGTAGTGTCGTAGATCCAACAATCTTCAGCTCTTCACCAATGACCTACCCTCCGTCAGTAGGTCAGAAGTGGGAATGTTTGCCAATGATTGCACAACGTTCAGCACCATTTATGACGCCTCAGACACTGAAGCAGTTCATGTCCAAATACAACAAGATTTGGACAATATTCAGGCTTGGGATGACGAGTGGCAAGTAGCATTTGCGCCACACAAATGCCAGGCAACGACCATCACCAATACGAGACATTTTAATCACCATCTTTGACATTCAGTGGTGTTACCATCATTGAATTCCCCACTGTAATATTTTTAGGGTTACCATTGATCAGAAACTCAACTGGACTCAACACATTAACACAGTGGCTACAAGAATAGGTCAGAGGCTAGGAATACTGCAGTAAGTAACTCACCTCCTGATTCCCCAAAGCATATGCACCATCTATAAAGGCACAAGTCAGGAGTGTGATGGAATATTCCCCACTTGCCTGGATGGGTGCAGCTCCAACAATACTTAAGAAGCATGACACCATCCAGGACAAAGCAGCCCATTTGATTGGCACCATATCTAGAAACATCCACTCCCTCCACGACTGACGCTCAGTAGCAGCAGTGTGTACTATCTAGAAGATGCACTGCAGCAATTCACCAAAGATTCTTACACAGCATCTTCCAAACCCTTGACCACTTCCATCTAGAAGGACAAGGACAGCAGATACATGGGGAAACCACTACCTGCAAATTCCCTTCCAAGCCACTCACCATCCTGACTTGGAAACATATTGCCATTCTTTTACAGTCGCTGGATCAAAATCCTGGAATTCCCTCCCTAACGGCATTGTGGGTCAAGCTACAGCACATGGATTGAGCGATTCAAGAAGGCAGTTCACCATCACTTTCTTAAAGGCAACTAAGGGTGGGCAATAAATAATAACCAGTCATGAATGAATAAAAAAAAGAGAATCCTTAAAACCTACTATTTTGACCAAGCTTTTAACTATCCAAATATCTCTTTATTTGGTTCAGTGTCAAATTTTGTTTGCTAATGTTCTTGTGAAGAGACTTGAGATGTTTTACTACATAAAAGGTGTTACATAAATACAAGTTGTTATTGGATTTACCCTTTCAGGCATTGCATTCCAGATCATTGCAACTCTAATCATGTGCTGTGCATAAACTTAAAAATATAAAAGAAAATGTCCCTAGGGACATTTTATGTAGTGTCACCAAGAGGGCAAGGTGAAGGCATGCGCTAGTTTGGTAAATGTCAATTTACAAATTCATCAATAAATGTTATTGCACCACAGCTGTAACGAATTTGTCTCTGATCCGCTTTCTACCAGGATGTCCATACCCTGCCCCTACCTATAGACATTCAGTGTTATTCTGTACGAGAGAGGTACACCACCACCAAACCCCCTTCCCATCACTCCAAGGTCATTGGTCCACTTGATGGTGCCCCCAATTCTGAGAACTCCTACCTGAGAACAGGTAGGAGTCAGACTTGCGTTACAGCATGACAGCGTCACAGTATGTCAAGTAATGAGTCATTATCACTCTCCAGCATTACAAGGAATTTGCTAACATGGCCAACCCAAGCCCAACACCTGGTGTGCTAGAAAGGGACCCATGGCAGAAAGTGTGGACAAAGATTGGGGGGGCGCGATGGTGAGTGGGATTTGGAATTACTAGACCCCTCGCCTCTTAGTTTGTGAACATTGCTGCTATGAGGGCCTTACTCACTGTCCTGCCCTGTTGGACCTTTGCTGCCGTCACTTGTCCTCCATTCCTTGACTCCTCTTCGACTTCATCCTCCACATCCTCATTGTCTGCTCTTCCTCAGAAGCATCTGCCTGGTTCTCCTCCTCCTCCAGTATGTTTTCTTGCTGCTGTACCAGGGTGTGGAGTGCACAGCAGACTATCGTGTTGTGGGAGATCTGCGGGAACTGTACTGGAAGGCACCATCAGAGTGATGGCAGTGGAACCACATCTGCAGGTGCCCAATGCACTACTCAATGATGGACTGAGTGACAGCATAGGCTTCATCATAATGGTTCTTCACGTCAATTTCAGGTCTCCACATTGGCATTATCAGCCATGACCTCAGAGAGCAGCCTTTGTTCCCACGAGCCATCCCAGTAGACAAGGGTGGCACTTGAAGAATCCAAGGATGTCCAAGCTCCACAACATGTAAGTGTTGTATATGGTCCTCACATCTTCATGATGCTAGCCAGATGGTCACAGACTATCTGACTATTAAGAGACTGGAATCCCTTCCGATTGATAAAGAGCACCCTTTGGTCATAAGGGGCCTACAAAGCAATGTGTGTTCCATCAATAGCACCCTGCATATCGGGCATCCCACTGATTGCAGTGAAGCCTGCAGCTAGGCATCTTGTTAGTTCCTGTCAAAGTGGATATAGTCACCTATCTAGATATACAGGGCATCCATCATCTCATGGATACATTTGTGTGCAGAGGACTGAGAGATGCTGCAGAGGTCTCTGTTGGAGGCCTGAAAGGACTCGATGGAGTAGAAGTTGAGGGCCACCATGACCTTCACTGCTAAAGGAAGTGAGTATCCAACTGCCCCATGAGATTTCCCTTGTGAGCCAGAGTTTGTGATGGCACATGGCATCTGGCAGCTCATTAAAGGACTTGGGGGTCCTGCAAACCTTGGGTCTCCATCTCCATTGAGTTCTGCCCTCTCCCACCCCACTTCCCCTCAGGCTGATAGGCATCCTGGCCCTGATCAGCAGCCCCCTGTCCTACTGCTGCAGTCTCTGGCTTGGGCTGGCCTTGCTGCGAGTAACTGTCTCCCTCAGCCACAGCAACCATGAGAATAACCAATGTAAATCTACCTTTGCTCTGGAGAGAGGGAGGAGGTTACAGGTGTAGTGCCATATGACTGGAGGATGGCAAATGTTGTCCCCTTTTTTAAGAAGGGGAGTAAAGACCATCCTGCAAATTATAGACCAGTGAGCCTTACATCTGTTATGGGAAAAGTTTTGGAAAGAATTATAAGGGATAGGATTTATAGTCATTTAGAAAAAAATAAATTGATTAGGGATAGTTAACATAGATTTGTGAAGGGAAGGTCATGCCTCACAAACCTTATTGAGTTTTTTGAAAAGGTGACCAAAGAGGTGGATAAGGGTAAGGCAGTTGATGTGGTGCATATGGATTTTAGCAAAGCGTTTGATAAGGTTACCCATGGAAGACTACTGCAGAAAATGCAGATGCATGGGATTGAGGATGATTTAGCAATTTGTATTAGGAATTGGCCAGCTGATAGAAGACAGAGGGTCATGGTTGATGGGATATATTCAACCTGGAGTTTAGTTACTAGTGGTGTACCTCAGGGATCTGTTTTGGGGCCACTGTTGTTTGTTATTTTTATAAATGACCTGGATGAGGGCGTAGAAGGATAGGTTAGTAAATTTGCTGATGACACCAAAGTCGGAGAGTTGTAGACAGTGAGGACGTATGTTACAGTTTGCAGGGGGACATAGATAAGTTGCAGAGCTGGGCTGAGAAGTGGCAAATGGAATTTAATATGGAAAAGTGTGAAGTGATTTACTTTGGTAAGAGTAATATGTGTGCAGAATATAGGGCTAATGGTAGGACTCTTAGTAATGTAGATGAGCAGAGAGATCTCGGTGTACAGGTGCACAGATCCCTGAAAGTTGGTACTCAAGTTGATAAGGTTGTTAAGAAGGCATATAGTGTGTTAGCATTTATTGGTCGAGGGATTGAATTTAGGAGCCGAGATGTCATGTTGCAACTGTACAAAACTCCGGTGCGGCCGCACTTCGAGTATTGTGTACTGTTTTGGTCGCTACATTATAAGAAAGATGTGGAGGCATTGGAAAGGGTGCAGAGGAGGTTTACCAGGATGTTGCCTGGTACGCCGGGTAGATCTTATGAGGAAAGGCTAAGGGACTTGAAGTTATTTTCATTAGAGAGAAGAAGGCTAAGAGGAGACATATAAGATGATCAGAGGTTTAGATAGGGTGGATAGTGAGAGCCTTTCTCCTCGGATGGAGATGGATAACATGAGGGGGCATAGCTTTAAATTAAGGGGTGGTAGTTATAGAACGGATGTTAGAGATGGGTTCTTTACTCAGAGGGTAGTAAGGGCGTGGAATGCTCTGCCTGCAGCAGTTGTGGACTCGTCAAGTTTAAAGGCATTCAAATGGTCAGTGGGTAAGCATATGGATAGCATTGGAATAGTTTAGGTTGGAGGGTCATAAAATTAGTTCCATTGGTCGGCGCAACATCAAGGGGCTAAGGGCCTGTACTGTGCTGTAATGTTCTATGTTCTAGGAGGTGATGGGGGGGGTTTGGTGGGGGGAGGACAAAGAGAGACAGCTTATCCATCTCAGAGACCTCAATCCCTCCCCATGAGACTGGATGATAGAAACTTGACACCACTCCCAGTGCCATGTTGCACCCACAATGGGCTACCAATCATTGGTACATGGTCACCATGATGGGCACAGGGGCCATTAGGGTGGCTGTGAGGGGATTGCCTATCAGGAACCTTTGAAGTATAGATATGGGTGCACACATGAATGACTTACAGTTGAGACAGATGATGAAGAAGCACCTTTGTACCTTCATGCAGCAGGTGGCCATTGTAGGGAGCACGGCAAAATTCACACAGTGTGAGGAGTCATGTTAGTACCAGTCAAGCTCCCTTAATTGAAGCAGCAGCTGTCACACCTAGTTTTTGTTACTGTTTATGAGACCTGGGATGGATTGTCCACAATAAATCATAAAGCCTGTCCAGCAAACAGAGGTAGGCTAACCAGTATGACATTAGTGGGGTTGGGACTCAGTCTCACATCCAATCCCTTGGACGTCAGTTGAGTGGCGATGGGAGACGCACGCAATACTAGCACCAAACGTGAATTGAGGACTCCCAAACTGACACAAGCCTTCCTCAAACCCCCATACCCATACAAACACCTCACCATATCCCACACCATCACAGTGGCTGAGACCCCCACTGCATCTTGGAGGTTGGTGTCCAATGGTACTCATTTCCTCACTCTCCTTTGCTACTACTACACCTGAGCCAAACTTCAAAAGAGCAGTAATGATCTGTGTCAACATATCATATAGAGATAGGAAGCAACCATAAGGAGGGAAGCATGTGTGCTGAACTCATTAACGATATTGAAATCCATTTAATCTCATGCTAATAAGTTTCAAAGGGGGACAGGAAGATAGCAAACCATTTTGAGCCATGCGCAAATTGGTTTTTTAGCATGTCATGCTATTTTCTCAGCTTACAATGTTAATCGCTAGTCTTAGCAAGATGGCAGAATCGCACCCTAAATGAATGTTTTCCTCAGTTTGTCAAGACTGATGCTTTTGATGTTGTTTTCAATTAATGTTATCCGAAACCCCTTTTCAATGGAATATGTTGAAATTAATTAAATTCTGGACTCATAGTTGAATTCCTTTAAAGGAAGCAGTTGTCAACCTTATTGAAACATATAAGATGATTAGAGGTTTAGATAGGGTGGACAGTGATAGCCTTTTTCCTAGGATGGAGAAAGCTAGCACGAGGGGACATAGCTTTAAATTAAGGGGTGGTGGGTTTAGGACAGATGTCAGAGGTAGGTTCTTTACCCAGAGGGTGGTAAGGGTATGGAATGCCTTGCCTGCGTCAGTTGTAGATGCGCCAAATTTGGTGGCGTTTAAGAGGTTAGTAGATAACTTTATGGATGAAAAGAGAATGGTTTAGGTTAGGGGGTCACTGCTTGTTCCTAATTGGTCGGCGCAACATCGAAGGCCAAAGGACCTGTTCTGTGCTGTAATGTTCTATGTTGTATGTTCTAAGTAAGACTATTGCAGATTAAAATCTTGAATTAAAGAAACTCGCTCACCGTGGTGGATACAACATGAACTTAAAATGAATCTTAGAGGCATATTCATAGGGAGCCTAAAGAACAATAAATTCCAGGCCCAGCTTTTGAGCAAATAAATTGACATGGAAGGAGATTTGTGATGAGGCCACAGATATAGAAATGGCTGTAAGAGATTGTTACAAACTTCAAGGGACAACAGAAGCAGTCTACTCAACTTTATGAGATCCAGGCCATAGCAACCACTGTCCATAATCTCAGAATCAAATTTAGATGCTTTTATTGCCATGGTAGGTACCAACCAATCAAAACGCTAACCCTGTGGTAAAGTCAGCCATATCCAGATAGCATATGCATATATATATATATACATATATGTAGGTATGTCCTAGTAAGTGATAATGTTTATGTTGTGCTAAAGAACTAAAGCTAATTCAGAGGTCTGAAAATCTTGGGTTCTGCAGGATCACTTGACTCCTGACTTCAATACAATTTTGATCCAAACACAGGCAAAACAATTGAATTTCAGAGATGAGTGAAAGTGCTTAAAAACTGGGTCTGGATTTTATTGTTCTTTAGGCTCCCTATGAATGTATCTATAAGGTCCATTTCTAAGTCGAACCATGCACCAGGTTGAGGTCATAATGGAACTAAAGCTAATTCAAGGCTCTGAAAATCCTGGGTTCTAAGGGATGATTTAACTCCTGACTTCATTACAGTTTTGGTCCAAACACAGACAAAACTACTAAATTTCAGAGATGAGGTGAAAGTGATTGCCCTAATCATCAAAATTACTTAGACTTTGTGCGTCCACCAGCACAGTAGCCTTTGAATGTGAAAGTCTGCAACATTTAGTTGTCGACACTTCATTAAAGTGAAATTAAAGAGTGTCCTTCACTAAATTAATGGATTTCTGGCAGCAGTTGATGATTACCTTAGTATGTGTCCCTGCAAACACCCAAATACCATTTTGAAAAGCACATTCATCATGCTGGCATGTGATTTTCTAATCAGCACATTGGTGATTTTTTTTTTCTCTGAGTAGCACAAGTCTATCGCAGATCTTCTTGCTGTGCACAGTACAGGTCTGATTATATTGCATTTCCAATTCCAGAGAGGACTTGATGTGATTAATTATGACCTTGGACAGAAATTTATAGTCCATATTAAGTATGAAATGCATCATCAATATCTGATTTCTCCCTTCTCTCCCTCCTAATAATTTTCTTATGAATTCTGACAATACTGTCAGCCAGAAGCATATTCTTGTACACTTCCAGTATACTAGACAATTTGGTCATCTAAGACCTCTGTGATAGAAGATAGGAAGGACTGGGAGGCTGTGCTGTCAATGAGATTTGCTGATACTTAGTGAGACAGGTTGCAATGACATTACCAAACCATCATCTTCCTTCAGACTGCTGACCATTCAACTCTTTGCTTGTACCTTTTGAAAGAAGAAACAGAAACATATCTCATTTTGTTTCACAGTGCAAATGCTGGACTAAAAGATGGTCTTGGAGGTCTCCATAGCATAGTGCAAGGCCAAATGGCTCTTCATCTCTTGGAGGCAACCCAATCAAATACAGTAGGAGCAGATTTTGAAGGCTCTTCTGAAGTTGGGTTATTTTCCCCTTCTCTCACTTTCTGTACATCTTTAAAGATGAAACGCCTCTTGACTTTTGCCTTGATCATTGTGCAAAAGAGATCCAAAGACAGGTTTCATGGTTCTCCAAACTTTAAAATCTTTTTTGATATTTTCTGTCTTCACCAGTTTCATGTTCAGTTTCCATAGTTACCAATAGCTTTCAGAGGTTGTGAGACTTCTTACTGTGTTTACCCGAGTTTGATGCAGGCATCTCTACATCATCCTTCCTATAGGTGACAGTGAGCCAATAGGAGGCAGTGGTCAGAGAAAAACACAAGCTTGATGTCAGTGGATTTGATTGAATTGTCAGGGCGCAAACAGGAAAAACCTGAGAACCAGAATCTATCAAATCTTGAACAAAAATATCTGACCGACTCTCTGACTTCAGGTTTGCAAAAGACATCATGCAGTTTAGCATCATTTACTGTTTCCATCAAGAATCTAGTTAGTGGAATGGACTATCACCAGTCTACCACATTCGGTCAGGGACAATTCTTTGCACTGGAAAATGAGCAGGTTTTGGACAAACTAGAGAATGTCTTTCACCAAGTTCATGAAGTGATGACCTTGATTCCCCATCCCTGGCACCTCTCTGATAAATCTCCTCTGTATCTTCTTAAGGAAATTATATCCTTCCTAAGGTGTGGTGAGTAGGACTGGATGCAATACTGTAGTTGGCCTATTCAGAGTTTTATAAACACTTAGCATAACATTTTTGCTTTTGCACTTGATGCCTCCATTTTTAAGCATAAGGTCCTATATGCTTTGCTAAATACTTTGTCCCTGTCACCTCAAAAGTCTATGCATATGTAATTCCAGGTCCCTCTGTCCCCACACACACTTTAGAACTGTTGTTTTGTCTGTATTGCATCTCTGTATTATTTCTTCCAAAATTCATCACCTCTTAGTTCAATTAAATTCTGTGCCCATTCTACTCTTCTATCTATGTTCTGTTGCAGTTAACTATATGAACACTAATTTGTTATCCTTCAATCTGCAGAGCAACCTTTTACCATGACTTGCGGTTTTCTGTTTTAAAGCCAATATTCTATCTAAACTGATGCTAACACTTCTATTCAATGAGTTTCAATTTTGTTAACTAGCCTTCTTCATGGTCAATAGAAATAAATAAATATCTCCTTTTCCAAAGTAGCAGGAAGTATAGATAGTATCAATAGGTGGGATCCTTTGCAGTTTCTTGAGGTCTTGGACAGAGCAGGAGTCATATCAAGTTGCAAAGCAACCAGAAAAAAATGGTTTTTATAGCACATCTGTAAAAGTTGATGAGCATCATAGTGGACATGCAAATTTCCTTAGTCTTCTGAGAAAGTACAGGCATTGGTGAGGTTAATTATAGTGTCAGCATGGAGAGACAAGATAGGTTTCTGGTGATCTAGACACCTAAAAACTTGAAGCTGTCAATAATTTCTACTTTGTTTCCATTTATGTAGACAGGGGCACCACGTTTCCTGAAGTCGATGACTATCTCCTTTGTTTTATTGACATTGAGGGAGAGATTATTGTCATTGCAACAGTTCATCAAATTCTCCATCTCTTTCCCGTACTCCATCTCGTCATTGTTTGAGATCCAACAACAGTGGTGTCATCAGCAAACTTAAAAATCAAGTTAGAGGAGAATTTGGCCATTCATGTATAAGGAGTATAGTAAGGGATTAAGAACACAGCCTTGTGGAGCATTAGTGTTTAGGATGTTTGTGGAGGAGGTGTTGTTGCCTATCCTTACTTATTCCAGTCTATGGGTAAGGAAGGTCAAGATGCAGTTGTAAAGAAAAGAACCAAGCCCCAGGCCATAAAGTTTGGAGATGAGTTTCATAGGAATAATGATGTTGAAGGCTGAGCTGTAGTCGAAAAATAGGAGTCTGATATAGGTATCTTTGTTATCTAGGTGTTTCAGAGTTGAGTGCAAGACCAGAAAGATGGCATCTGCTGTGGAATTGTTGCAGCGATGATGTAGAGAAGCCGGCATTGGACTGGGGTAAACATAGCAAGAAGTCTGACAACACCAGGTTTAAGACGGTCACCAGGGTGGTCTCAACAGGGATCTTGGCTTCATATCACACTATCTGTAACCCCCATGACTTGCCTGGGTTAGCAAAAAACCTCACTTACTGTGCTGTCTGGAGACAATACACATCTCTTTAACCTGTGCTCAGTGCTCCGTCCACTCACATTGTTAGCCACTTTAAGACTTAAATAGCAGGTTAGGTGTAAAGATTTGCATTCTAATCAGTAATCTGTAAACAGTCTGTGCTGTTATATGTGTTGTTTGAGACCAAAACACCTCATTCACCTGACAAAGAGAGAGCCTCGAAAGCTGTGAGTTTATCAAATAAATTGGTTGGACTTAAACCTGGTGTTGTCAGACTTCTTACTGTTGCAGCAGCAGACGAACTGAATTGAATCCAGGCAATCTGGAGGCCAGAATTAACTTGTGCCTTCAAGCTCCCCTTGCCATTCAATACAATTATGGCTGATTTTGGGCTACAACTCCACTTCTTGCCATTATTCATATCGTTTGATTCCCTGGGAGACCAAAAATCTGTCTATCCCAGCTTTAAATGTATTCAATGATGGAAAAATCATAACTGTCTGGGGCAGAGAATTCAGCAGAAATCTATCGATCTCTACCTCAAACATACTCAATCACTGAGTTTCCACAGTAAACAATTCCAAAGATTCACAACTCTCTGTATAAAGAAATTTCTTCTCATCTTGGTTCTATGCGGTTAATCATTTATTCTTCCTGGTTCTGGATTCTCCAACCAAGGGAAACATCTACCTGCATCTACCTTGTCTATTCCTTTAATGTTTATTTCCGGCATGTTCTGTAGTTACTTCAAAAGCCTAATTGAAAGATGCAATACAAACCATTCCCAATTATTATTACAGTAAATTTGATGACATTTACATTTTCTCAAAGCTCAAATTTCAGTTTTAAGTGCTTCAGTTCACTAATGAGATTACATATATTTCAATGCCAAAGTATTCCAGGGGCTAGTAAGTAGGTAAAACCCATCAGATTGAGCATATAATTCTAATTGCATGTAACTTTATTGAAGCATTGCAGAGTGCAACATGACTAACCTATTTAGTTTGTAAAGAATTTTGCTCTCTGCAATGCTTCAATAAAGTTACATGCAATTAGAATTATATGCTCAATCTGATGGGTTTTACCTACTTACTAGCCCCTGGAATACTTTGGCTGAAAGGCCTTACACAGTGGTCTTTCCCCATTGTGCCTTGACAAAGGCAGGCTCCAGTTTGAGTGCATCCCTCAGCACATAGTCCTGGAACTTGCAATGTGCCAA
This sequence comes from Sphyrna mokarran, assembly GCA_024679065.1. NCBI lineage: Eukaryota > Metazoa > Chordata > Chondrichthyes > Carcharhiniformes > Carcharhinidae > Sphyrna > Sphyrna mokarran. The sequence goes on along the minus strand of JAGIQG010000012.1, from coordinate 20,186,819 downwards.
ACTGAAATGCTTGATCGAGGACAATTCTTTGCACTGGAAGATCAACAAGTTTAACACAGAACAAAGAGGGACTTTTAGCAAGATGATGAGCCTTTGTCGTGGTTCCCCAAGACGACAACTTATTTAACCCGATTGAAACAGAGAGTCTGAGTTGTAATCCTCCAAGCAGTAGACTTTATTCTCCAGCACAAGAGAATAAAGCCGGGATGTCTGGAACATTCCACTGAACCATTCTGCTTACAGTCTTCTTATACATCTTACAGCTCCATATCTCAAGACTCTTATCTTTCTTTCAAAATTCAATCTTGTTTAGCCACCATTGTTTCTGGGTCGACCCTTTATCTATCTTGCTTGAGACTGGCCATTCATTGTTACATCTCTTTGCTTTTTGAAACCATGGTGGTTAAATCTTTTCCCTTGTCTAGACCATTCTGCTTACTTCCTAATCATAGTTTAATTAGCTCAAGCCGAATAGTAAAGAAAAACATGCTGACTTTATTCTCTCGTTTGCTACTGTCACAGATCAAGTTGGACAACTGGGCAGTGTCCATTGTTCTCCCGAGTGGCTACTATTTACATTCACTAATGAGTGATTACTGTACTAACTTCATTGGATCGCATGCATTGATTATATCAGTTATACTTAATTACATTAAGTCACACACATTGAGCTGATTAACTATACAAGTCTTATCCCATCACCCATCCTAAATCTACTTCAAGAAAAACATTCTAATACAAGTTTCAGCTACAATTCTTTTACAATAAGAAAAACATTCTAATACAAGTTTCGGCTACAGTTCTTTTACACACATTCTAATACAAGTTTTGGCTATGAATTCTTTTACACCTTCAGCAAAAGTTGATGTTTGTCCCAGTTTACATCCCTGGAAATACCCACAGAAATAAACACAATACTGGGCCTCAATAATCAGCAGTGAATTGCTACTCTGTGCCCAATTACTTACATGAGTTTCCTTCTTATCCTTTTTTCTCCCCAAAAATATACTTAATTCATAAAATGTCTGCAAAAACATCCCAAACTTTCCAAGATGGCCATTACACGAAGCACGATAATATTTACGTTCTCTACATATAACACTTAACATTCTAAAACACTTCAATACAGTCAAGGAAATGTTAATTATTTAACAAGGGTCCTTACAAATAGTGCAAAGATACTTAAATGTTGTCGACATATAACAAGTTGCACTCTGAGATGCTTCAGTGCAATTGAGATACATGTAATATTCACTGTATATGTTCACTGAGTCATTCGGCTTGAGGGAGTTCTGTTCCCCTCAGTTCACTGTGATTGTGACGCAGGCCATCTTCAAGTGTATCTGGAGATCAAAGATGGATCCTGTCCGGAAGGAGGCAATGTACAAATCTCCAGAGAATGGAGGGAAAAACAATCCCAACGGCACTCTCATCCTGATGGCCACCTTTGTGTGTGGCTGCATCAAGCTGTGCACAGATCCTTGGTACACTAACAGCAAATGCCACTACTTTTTGAGGTTCTACTTGTCCCGAGTGTTGCAGGAGATGGGTCTGGCCACACTACCGCAGAACGCTCCGAGTCCTTTGTAGAGAAATGTTTCTGCAAATACACTTTTGACCACATGGCGATTAAGCAGTGGTCAGCACGTAAGGCCCTGACAGAAAAGGAGATGATGGACCCCGTCGGATGGTTCCCTGAGCAGACTGTCAGTGTCATCTGGCAGAATGCTTCATCACCAGAACTTACAAACAAGCACCAAGATCTGGCTTGGCTGTTGATGAGAAGGGCACTCCCCATCACGCCTTTATTTACGCTCGAGGTCTCGGCAGCACCGCATGCTGCCCTCGAAGTGGCTGGGGGGCTAATGAAATGGTTGCACACCTCCTTGTGAAATGTGCCTTTGCAAAGAAGGTCTGGAGTGAGATGCAGTGGTATTTGTTGAGGTTCGTCCCATGCAGCTCGGTGACACAGGACTCTGTGTTCTGCGGACTGTTTCCGGGGATGTACACCAAGACAAATATCAACTGCTGTTGGAAGGTCATCAACTTGGTGAAGGACGCACTTTGGTCCACCCGATACTTGCTGATCTTCCAGTTGAAAGAACTGTCCTCAACCGAGTGTTGCAGACTGGCACTTTCCAAGGTCCAGGACTATGTGCTGAGGGACAGACTGAAGCTTGGGGCAGTTGCCACAAAGGCACAATGGGGAAAGGCCATATTATAAGGCCTTTTAATGGAGGCAGACCAAGGACCCAGGAACTGCAGAATACCCTCGATCTGCATAACTGTGTGCCAATCTGAGTGGTGGCGGAACACAGAGATTTTTGAGGCATGTGTGTGGTTGTGGGTTTGAAATGTTATGAGTGTAGGTTGAGTGGATTTGTTGAAAAATTTTGACTCTGCACTGTTTGCAATTCAAAGATATATAAATTGTATGGTTTATTTGAGATTTTTATGAATAAAGTATATTTTTTGAAAAAAAAGTTCACCGTGATTGAAAGTTTCTGAAAGCAACATTTTCCCATTGTGCCTCAATGACAATTGACCTAAGCTTTAGTGCATCCCTAACCTAAGCAGTAGTCCCAGTGTTAGCAATGTGCCAGTCTGCAACATTCAGTCAGGGCCAACTCCTTGTACTGGAAGACTAAGTTTTAGACTGTCCAAAGAGTGCCTTTCACCAAGTTGATCTTCCAGCAACAACTGATGTCTGTCTCGGTATGCATTCCTGGGAACAGCCCATAGAGCACAGAGTTCTGTTATAGAAACCTCTTATTGTATCTCAGCCAAACTTCTGACTCAGGCCCAATGTTGAAATCCAGCTCTGATGAAGTGAAGGAGATATTTGTCATTTTCATAAATGACTTGGATGAGGAAGTGGAGGGATGGGTTAGTAAGTTCACCAACAATACGAAGGTAGGTGGTGTTGTGGATGATCTGGAGGGATGTCAGAAGTTGCAGCGGGACATAGATAGGATGCAAGACTGGGCAGAGACGTGGCAGATGGACTTCAATGCGGATAAATGTTTAGTGGTCCATTTTGGCAGGACCAACGGGATGAAGGAGTACAACATCAAGGGTAGGAATCTTAGCTGTGTTGAAGAGCAGAAGGATCTTGGGGTCCAGGTCTATAGGATTCTTAAATCGGCCTCGCAGGCGGAGGATGTGGTCAAGAAGGCATATGGTGTACAGGCCTTCATTAACCGAGGGATTGAGTTTAGGAGTCAGGAGGTAATGCTGCAACTTTATAAGACCTTTGTCAGACCCCACTTGGAGTACTGTGCACAGTCCTGGTTGCCTCACTATAGGAAGGATGGGGAAGCTATTGAAAGGGTGCAGAGGAGATTTACAAGAATGTTGCCTGGATTGGGAGGCATGCCGTATGAAGATAGATTGAGGGAGCTGGGACTCTTCTCCCTGGAGAGACGAAGGTTGAGAGGCGACCTGATAGAGGTTTATAAAATGTTGAGAGGAATAGATAGGGTGGATTCTCAGAGGCTATTTCCCCGGGCTGAAATGGTCGCTACGAGAGGACACAGATTTAAGGTGCAGGGAAGCAAGTACAGAGGAGATGTTAGGGGTAAGTTTTTCACTCAGAGGGTGGTGAGTGAATGGAATCGGCCGCCATCGGTGGTGGTAGAGGCGAACTCGCTGGGGTCTTTTAAAAGACTTCTGGATGAGTATATGGGATCTAATGGGATTGGGGGTTATAGATAGGTCTATGGTTTGGTAGGTATAGATGTGATCGACTCAACTTGTGGGCCGAAGGGCCTGTTTTGTGCTGTAGTGTTCTATGTTCTATATGTCCTCTATTTTTACAGCACAAGCTACCATAACTGATTTGATTTAGTATTGGTGGCACGGTGGCACAGTGGTCAGCACTGCTGTCTCACAACACCAGTGACCCCGGTTCGATTCCTGGCTTAGGTCATTGTCAATAGAGCATTGTGAGGTTGTCTGTGGGCTTGCAGTACCTCAGCACTTCACTGTACCGCAAGCCCACAGATAATCTCACGATGCTCCTCTTCTCCAGCTTCCAACCTAAACACGTTAAAGAAGCCATCCCCTATGGACAAGCCCTCCGTACATACAGAATTTGCTCAGATGAGGAGGATCGTGACAAACACCTTCAGAGGCTGGAAGATGCCTCATGAGAATAGAATATGGCGCTCGACTCATCGATTGACAGTTCCGATGCGCCACAGCAAAAAACTGCATCAACCTCCTCAGAAGACAAACACGGGACATGGTGGACAGAGTACCCTTCGTCATCCAGTACTTCCCCAGAGCAGAGAAGCTACAACATCTTCTCCGGAGTCTTCAACATATCATTGATGAAGCCAAACATCTCGCCAGGGCCATCCCCACACTCCCACTTCTTGCCTTCAGACAAACGTGCAACCTCAAAATAGACCATTTTTCGCAGAAAACTACCCAGCCTTCAGGAGAACAACGACCATGACATCACACACCCCTGCCACAGCAACCTCTGCAAGACATGCCGAATCATCAACATGGATGACATCATCACGTGAGAATACCATCCACCAGGTACACAGTATATACTCTAGCAACTCGGCCAACGTTATCTACCTAACACTTGCAAGAAAGGATGTCCTGAAGCATGGTACATTGGGGAGACCATGCAGACACTATGACAGCGGATGAAGAAACATCGCTGGACAATCACCAGGCAAGACTGTTCCCTTCCTGTTGGCAAACACTTCAGCGGTCACTGGCATTCAGCCTCTGACCTTCGGGTAAGCATTCTCCAAGGTGGCCTTCGCAACACATGACAACACAGAGTCGCTGAGCAGAGACTGATAGCCAAGTTCCGCACACATGAAGACAGTTTCATAACCCCCATGACTTGTCTGGGTTTGCAAAACCTCACTTACTGTGCTGTCTGGAGACAATACACATCTCTTTAACCTGTGCCCAGTGCTCCTTCCATTCACATTGTTAGCCACTTTAAGACTTGAACAGTAGGTTAGGTGTAAAGATTTGCATTCTAATCAGTAATTTGTAAACTATCTGTGCTGTTTGAGACCAAAACACTTCATTCACTTGACAAACAGGTAGAAACTCCTTAAAAACTTGTGAATTCACTAGCAAATGAATCAGTTGGACTTAAACGTGGCGCACCAACATCTCTAGAAGTAAGGACGCCTACACAAAACGATCAAATTCTTTTTTTCACTGTAAAGACAGCCCCACCAAAGCAGGGCCACAAAAAATTATTTTAGACTCTGAGTGTTCCTCTCCACGGAAATCTTTAGTAAAAGGCGAAAGATTTATACGATCTGAAGAGAAACCAGAGCATACTAACGTGGATCGGCAACGCCTGATCCCCAAGCAACAACATACCTCTTTAACATTGTACTGAGCCACAAGAACCAACATCCAGAGAAAAAAATACACAATGAAGAAACCTAACTGAAAGATTTAATCTGTGAAATCTATTGTCAGCATCTGAAGTTCTATTGCTTTTCTTTTACAAAGTTCCTTGTATAATATAATGAATATGTAAATAAGCTGTTTCCTGTGGGCTGGGTTTACAGTGACGTGTATAATTCTTACTTCGTCGTTTACGTTGGCTGTTTATCTTTATGTGTTTGAACATTCAGATTTAAATTATGGATTAGCACGGTGTTTTAGTTTACACAATAGACAGCAGCAACAAAACTCAGAGCCGTGCATAGAAAGAAGAATCGACGTTTAAATATTGATACCGGCATTTACGTGTACATTTAACCATATAAGCAAAGCCTGATCAGTGGTCATCATTTTAACTATTTATCTATGTTAGTCATCAAGTTTCTGTTGCAATCAGGGCACAAGCAAAATCTGCCAAAAGACTGCGAAATTTTGTGCGAATTACGTACAGTATCACGTTACGTCTCAATGCCCTCAGACATTTATGGCTGTCAAGCAATTCTCCGCCCATTTGTATCTCCACCCATAAGATTGTCCTTGCCCAAGATTGCAGAGCATGCTGTACGAGTTTCCTGTACTTGTGTTTATTTACAGGCAATAAAAGTTTGGGATGGATTTTCAGATGCAGCAGGAAACAGTCATTTCTAGGCGTTTTATTCCCACTTTTGAAACACTTAAAAAATCTGAGACCAGCATTCTATTTTCTACTTTTAATGTATTTTATATTGTACACATCACATTAACAATTAAAATGATTCGCAGATTGCAGATTTTTAAACATGCGTAACTAATGTACATAAATGACGGAAATCAATGAAACTATTATTAAGTGCTTAAGGCATGAGTTCTGTGTATCCTTGAGCCCTGGTTGTACTTTCATTTACTGAACCGAATAGGAAAATATCCAAACTACGAAGTGAAAGTAGCATTTACGTTCATATTGAAGAAGCAACAATATTTCAAATATTTCTGATGCAATGCATATTTACAATATTCAGCATTCAAATTAGCATGTAGAAGTTCTTATAAAGTAACCAATTTTAAATTTAATTAAATTAGTGTCATGTGTTTTTAATTTTCAGGTGAAGTACCTCGGCATGCTTTTTGTTGCTGTAAATTTTAAAAAAGCATTAGTCTTTTTTTATTTCAAAAATACATTTTATTCATAAATACTCTGAAGTAAACCATTGCAGAAACAACATTTCCAATAATTACAAACAGTGTAAAATACAGTCATATTTACAATATTTTATGGTGCTCAGTTCCAAGATATTACATTCATTATAGTTTAGTTCTTTAACAAACTATATACGTTTGTCATTTCACAGTTTGTTGTTTTTACAGATTGGCACACAGTTACACAGTCCAAGGATTTTTTACAGTTACTGGCCCCTTGGTTTGCTTTAGTTAAAGGCTTTAAATGATGGCCTTTCCACATTGTGCCTTTGTGTCAGCTGCCCCAAGCTTGAGAGTGTCCCTCAACATGTAGTCCTGGATGTTGGAATATGCCAGTTTGCAACACGTGGTCGAGAACAAATCTTTGCACTGGAAGGTCAATAAGTTTCAGGTGGACCAAAGAGCCTCCTTCAACAAGTTGATGACTCTCCAGCAGCAGTAGACATTTGTCTCGGTGTGCGTTCCTGGAAACAGCCCATAGTGCACAGAATCCTGCATCCCTGAGCTGCTTGGGATGAATCTCGACAAATACCACTGCATCTCACTCCAAACCTTCTTTGCAAAGGCACATTCCACAAGGAAGTGTGCAACTATCTCATCACTCCCACAGTCACTTCGAAGACAGCATGCAATGGTGTTGAGACCTCAAGCATGTATGAAGGATTTGATGAGTAATGCCCTTCTCACCACCAGTCAAGCCAGATCTTGGTGCTTGTTTGTAAGTTCTGGTGATGAGGCATTCTGCCAGAGGACACTGACAATCTACTTAGGGAATCATTGAAAGGATCCACATTTCCTTTTCCCTCAGGGCCTCAAGGACATTACATGCTGACCACTGCTTGGTTGCCATGTGGTCAAGGTATGTTTCTGGAAAACATTTTCTACGAAGGTCAGATGCTGCAGTATGGTCCAAAACTTGTCATCCTTGAGTCCTGTATGGGCTAGACCCATTCTCCGCAACACTTAGGACAGGTAGAACTCAAAAGTAATGGTACTTGTTGTTAGCATACCAAGGATCTACAGACAACTTGATGCAGCTGCACACAAAAGTAGCCATCAGGATGAGAGTGGTGTTGGGAACATTTTTCCCTCTCTTCTCCAGAGAATTATGCATCACCAGATAAATTTGAAGATGTGGGCTGGGTAATTGCTACTGCGCAGAATTTGGGGATAGGCCAAAATGAAACAGACACTACCTCACACTAGATGACCAGGTTTTTGCTGGTGATACAGAGGGAGTGTTGCTCCCACAAGCCCAATTGCTGCTTTACTTTGGCGATGCACTTTTCCCAGTTTTCGGCACAAGCCACCACTGCTCCAAACCATATCCCCAGCACCGTAAAGCAGTCTGTCCTGACAGTGAAGGGGATAAGGGGTCGGTCAGCCAGTATCCAAAGAACATAGATTTGTTCTTGACCTGTTGACTTTGGCTCCCGAGGCCAGCTCTAACTGCTCACAGACGAGTTAGCCTGGAAAGTCTGAGAACACACAATAGGTCCAAGCAGAAGACAGCCACATCATCTACGTACAGGAAAGCTTTGACCTGCGTGCCTCCACTGCCTGGAATATACTTGGGTCCTTCCTGATGGACTCGATAAAGGGTTCAATGCAACACACAAAAAGACCAAGGAGAGAGGGCAGCCCTGCCTGACTCCAGACCTGATCTGAAAACAATCTGATACCTACCCATTGATTGAGGCTGTGCTATTTATGCAGTTGGATCTGATTGCGAATTCCCTCCCCAAACATTATAGAACAAAACAGGCCCTGCGGTCCTCAATGTTGTGCCGAGCTATGTCCAATCCCAAGAACAAGCTATCCCACTCCCTATAATTCTGGTGTACTCCATGTAGCCATCCAATAGCCGCTTGAAAGTTCCTAAAGTGTCCAATTCCGCTGTCACAGCAGACAGTCTATTCCACATCCCAAGCACTCTCTGAGTGAAGAATCTACCTCGGACGTCCCTCCTATATCTCCCACCAGAAACCTTATAGTTATGGCCCCTAGTAACAGCTACATCCACCCTAGGAAATAGTCTCTGCACATCCACTCTATCAATCCCTCTCATCATCTTATAAACCTCTACTAAGTTGCCTCTCATCCTCCTCCACTCCAAAGAGACTCAACCTTTCGTCATAAGACCTACCCTCCAAACCAGGGAGCATCCTGGTAAATTTCCTCTGCATTCTCTCCAATGCTTCCACATCCTTCTTATAGTGAGTGACCAGAAGTGAACACAATATTCCAAATGTGGCCTCATCAGCATCTGGTATAGTTGCAGCATAACCCCATGGCTCTTAAACTCAAACTCCCTGTTAATAAACACGAATAATGTAGAAATGCCAGCATTGGACTGGGGTAAACAGAGTAAAAGTCTCACAACACCAGGTTACACACAGAGCACATCCATCATGTTGATGTGTAATATTCTGTTAAATGCCTTCTCCTGGTCTAGGCTGATGAGACAGATGTCCACCTAGCTGTCCTATAGGCAATCGTATTCCTGAGTAGCACGAGGCTATCAGAGATCTTCCTGCCAGGTACAGTACAGGTTTGATCAGGATGGATTACTGACTCCAGAGCAGACTTGATCTGGTTGGTGATGACCTTGGCTAGAATTTTGTAATCCATGTTCAACAAAAATGGTTCGCCATGTTCTAATTTCTTCCCTTTCCTCCTTCTGCTTGTAGATGAGAGTAATTGATACCTTTTCTTATGGATTCTTACATGCTATCTTCCAGAAGCTCTTATTCTTTTAGCAGGTCTGGGCCCATCAACTCCCATAATGTCAAGTAAAATTCAACCAGTAAGCCACCGCTTCTGGGAGTTTTACTCTTCTGAAAGGACTCAACGGCCTTTGTCAGCTCATCCAGAGATAACGGTCTGTCCAGGCTCTCCCGCTCGCTGTCACTTAAGACCTCCATGATAAACGACAGGAAAAACTGGGAGGCCATGCTGTCTGTTGGCTTCAAATCATACAGTCCAGCATAAAGGATCCTCAGAATGTCAGACTGCAATTACTTGACAGAGCCACCTTCTTCCTTCAAGCTGCTGATCACAGAAGTCCTTCTGGGTGCCTTTTGGAAGAAGAAACATGAGCACCTTTCATTCTGCTCCTTGAGCAGAAGTTACCTTGGAGCCTCTGAGGCAGACAATGAGGCTCGCTGGCTCTTCACCTTCTGGAGATTCTCCTTGACATCAACCCCCATTGGAGTAATTCTGCATGTTTTTCTAGAGTCAGGACATTTCCCCCCATCTCTCATGGCCTTCTGAACCCCTTTATGGATGAAAAACTTTTTGATGTTTTCCTTAATTGTTTCCCACCAGAGCGATGGATTCTCAAAGATGGGTTTCATGGTTCTCCAACCCTGGTAAACCCTTTTGAGTTCCTCGAGGTTCTCTGGGGTCAACAAGTCTATGTTTAACTTCCAAGACCCTCTGCCCACTGTTTGGTTTTCCTCCAGGTTACAGTCAGCTAGTAGAAGACAGTGGTCAGAGAAGAACACTGGTCTGGCATCAGTGGCCTGACCCTGAGCACACAGGACACAAATGGGAAATCAGTTCTAGAACAGATGGACCTGTCTGGCTGCACCTAGGTGCTAGGTATATCTACGTGCACTCCATCTTCAGAGTTGCTGAAGATGCCAAGTAGCTTGGCATCTTTAGCTGTTTCCAGCAGGAGTCTGAACATAGCATCCAGTTTGTTTTTGGCCCTGATAGATTATCCAGCTGTGTCAATGATGCAGTTAAAATCCTCACCCAGAATGATTGGCCTTAAAATCTTTAAGGCTTTTGGTAAGGTAGATTTAGAAAGTTGTGGGTTCCTTAAATCACTGACATCAAGGACTTTCAACAAAGGTACGGTATTCCTAAGCTCAACAACTTTGGCTAACATCAAGTGTAGTTTTAGCATCCTGCACTTGGTTGAAGTCATGAGGTTACACTGAGGCTTCATTTGAAGCAATTTTTTTAAAGCAGCATCTAGGCCTTTTGGCTAAGATGCAAATGAGATCAAATCTTGGAGAGGGTGCACTACCTGCTCCAATCAACTTAGATCATGTAGATCAAGCCCAAGACAGGAAGTGGGCAGCCTGTCTTGTCAGTTTGGATCCAGGCTGTCTCACATGCTGAGTCTTTGATTGGATTGAATTTAGACATAACCAAAAGAATTGTTCTCTGCATTGATCTGTGTGAAGAATCATGTCTGGCAGAAAGAAAGAAGGCCTGGGTAAAGGCAAAGCAAAGCAGCACTGCAAATTGTTTTGTAATAATTTTTGTGTTTTGTGAAAAAAAAATGTTTTGTGATCATAGTTGATCTCAGAGAACCTCGAGGAACTCAAAAGGGTTTATCATGATTGGAGGACCGTGAAACTCTTCTTTCAGTCTCTATCGCTCTGGTGGGAAATCGTCAAAGGCAACATCAAAAGGTTCTTCATCTGCAAAGAGGTTCGGAAGGCCAGGGAGAGACGAGGAGGAAATGTTCTGACTCCAGAAAAGCATAAAGGAGCTACTCCAACTGCAGTCAATAGGAGTTGGTATCAAGGAGGATCTCTGGGAGGTAAAGAACCAGCAAGCCTCACTCTTTGCCTCGGTGGCCTCCAAGATTATCTTCTGGTCCCGGGTCCGCTCTGTGGAGCAGGACATAAAATGCTTGTGTTTCTTCTTCCAGAAAGTGAACCTCTATGATCAGCAGCCTGAAAGAAGAAGATGGCTCTGTAAGGTCATCGCAGTCTGACATTCTGAGGATCTGTAAATCCTTCTGTGCCGGACTGTATGACCTGAAGACAACAGACAGCACAGCCTCCGAGTCTTTCCTATTATCTATCATGCAGATCTTAGATGACAGCAAGCGAGAGAGCCTGGACAGACTGGTATCGCTGGATGAGCTAACAAGGTCATAGAGTCCTTTCAGAAGGGTAAAACTCCCGGAAGCGAAGGCTTACCGGCTGAGTTTTACTTGACATTGTGGAATTTGACGGGCCTGGACCTCCTGGAAGTATACAAGAGTATGCTTCTGGAAAGCAGCATGTTAGAATTCATGAAGAAAGGCATCATTACCCTCATCTATAAGCAGGAGGAGGAATAACTTGATTTATGTTCTGCCCATGGTCCAAGGGATAACCCCCGTGTTCTTGCTACTTGATCTCTTTTGTAGCCACATCATCACATTCTCACGTGAATGTCTAAATATTCCCCATTTAGTTAGGACATCTGGTGGCATGAGATGTGCCAGTATGTGCAATATTGACAATACATAATTATTTACATATATATATATAATATCAAGGCATGGAATAGACTGTAACAACTTGTGCATAGACCACTGTGTCTTCTTCCCCCATCCCCCTTTCAGCTGGAAAGAATGCTGAAATTCAAAAGTCGGTTTTAGGTTGTACGACCATAAGACATAGGAGCAGAATTAGGCCATTCAGCCCATTGGATCTGCTCCGCCATTCAATCACAGCTGATAGTTTTTTCATTCCCATTTTCCTGCCTTTTCCTCATAATCCCTGATCCCCTTCTTAATCAAGAACCTATCTATATCTGAATTAAAGACACTCAATGACCTAGCCTCCACAGTTTTCTGTAGCAAAGAGTTTCACAGTTTCAATACTCTCTGGCTGAAGAAATTCCTCCTTATTGTCATTTTAAAGGCTGGTCCCCTTAGTCTTAGGTTTTGCCCTCTAGTTCTTGTTTTTCCTACTAGAAGGAACATCCTCTCCATGTCCACTCTATCCAGACCTCTCAGCATCCTGTAAGTTTCAATAAGATTCCCCCTCATCCTTCTAAACTCCAACAAGTACAGATCTAGAATTCTCAACTGTTCCTCACATGACAAGCTCTTCATTCCAGAGATCATTCTTGTGAACCTCTTCTGAACCCTTTCCAAGGCCTTTTCTTTGGTATGGGGCCCAAAACTGCTCATAATACTCTAAATGAGGTCTGACCAGAACCCAAGCCTCAGAAGTACATCCATGCTCTTGTATTCTAACCATTTCAACATGAATGCTAACATTGCATTTGCCTTCCTAACTGCTGACTGAACCTGCACTTAACAGAATATTGAACAATGATCCCAAATCCCTTTGTGTTTCTGATTTCCTAAGCATTTTCCCATTTAGAAAATAGTTATCCCTCCATTCCTCCTTCCGAAGTGCATAACCTCACACTGTTCCTCATTGTATTCCATCTGCCACTTTTTTATCCACTCTCCTAGCCTGTCCATGCCTTCTGCAGCCCTCCTGCTTCCTCAATAGTACCTATCTCTCTACATATCTTTGTATCATCAACAAACTTGGTAAGAGTGCCTTCAGTTCTTTCCTCCAAGCCATTAATATTGTGAAAAGTTTGGTCCCAGTACTAACCTCTGAGGCACACCTCTAATCACCACCTGCCATCCTGAAATATACCCCATTGCACTCCTTAGCCTGCCAGTTAGCCATTCCTCTATCCATGTCACAGTCTTACCCTTAACACCATGGGCACTTAACTTATTTAACAGTCTCCTATGTGGCACCTTGTCAAAGGCCTTCTGGAAATCTAAATAAGTGACATCCACTCGTTCTCCTTTATCTAACTTCCTCATTATCTCCTCAAAGACCTCTAACAGATTTGTCAGATTTGTTATTACTTTTTAGTCCTGGAATCTTGTGTTCAGCCTGCTCAGGCACCCTGCATGCGATTACACCGGTTGTAATCTTTCTGTGACCAGTGACCACACTATTAGCAAAACAGGACATTTCATCAGTTCATCAGGTGCATGCAAGATTCATTGCATTGGACTTTGTAGGAGTCTGCATGTTTGCCGTAGACCAGGTGACTGAAGTGATGTGTTATCTGTTAGTGCTGGTACTGCTACTGCAGAAGATGACAACGATTGAGTACAAAGTGAAAACCATCTGAGGCTGCCACATAGCTGTTCGGGTGCAGGACATTACCATTGCCAATCAGTCATGGCCGCACACAGTCTGAACTCTGACTGTTTGATGTATTGTCAAGGGCTGAGTCTATGAGAATCTCATAGTGTGATTTGCTTTTCAATCTACATTGCAGCAAAGCCTCATTCACTTAGTTTCAAGTTGAGGCTGCGACAGAGCTTTGGCAGAAGGAATCATAGTTGTTGTGCACCTGGAAAAAAGTCATTGTGTTGAGGAAGACAGACTTTGTCATGCAGATTATGTAGGCTAAGGAGTGCAATGCAATCTCATGTACATTTCTCAAGAAGATGCTTGGCTAAGTGAACTGCCCATTCTGCCAAATCAGGTGAATATATGAGGCTACTCATAAAATGCTAAAAGTTGTAAAATTCAGCAGAGACAAACTGGCGAATATTGTCTGTCATGAGCCTATATGTGATGTCACATATGGTAAAGTATCTTTTAAGCTTGATGATTACACTTCTACTCATCATGCTTGGCAGATAATCAAGTGCAAACCCCGAATATGAATCAACTAAGACTAAGTGTTGTTTATAACCCAATCAAAGGTGAAAGCTGCTGTGAATGACTGGGAGGTCTAAGACCTTGTGTAAATGTGATGGTTCCTTTACTTGATGCAGCCTGAGGGCATTGCACAATGCACATCTGGGGATTTTCCCTTTCCATGTTTGCATAAATGTTGGGCCAATACAATGACAGCACTCTGACGAAGGGACATCCAGACTCAAAATGTTGGCTTTATTCTTCTCTCCACAGATGCTATCAGACCTGTGAGATTTTCCAGCATTTTCTGTTTGGCATATTTGTAGATGACGCTGAGGTTGTAGCGTTGCAACTTTAGCTTCATGTATTGCAGCGTACAGACACAGTATGGAGAAGTTTTTTAATTGATTTGATTTGATTTATTATTGTCACATGTATTAACATACAGTGAAAAGTATTGATTCTTACATGCTGTACAGACAAAACATAATGTTCATAGAGAAGGTAACAAGAAAGTGCAGAATGTAGTATTACAGCCATAATTAGGGTATAAAGAAAGATCAACTTAATGCAAGATAAATCCACTCAAAAGTCTGACAGCAGCAGGGAGGAAGCTGTATTTGAGTCTGTGGTATATGACTTCAGACTTCTGCATCTTTTTCCTGAAGGAAGAAGGTGGAAGAGAGAATGCCCAGGGTGATTGGGTCCTTAATTATGCTGGCTGCTTTGCTGAGGCAGCAGGAATGCAGACAGAGTGAATGGATGGGATGCTGGTTTGCATGATGAATTGGGCTATATTTACAATCTTTTGTAGTTCCTTGCAGTTTTGCTCACAGCAAGGGCATACTAAGCTGTGATATAATCAGAAAGAATGCTTTCTATGGTGCATCTGTAAAAGATAGTAATGCGTGGCTAATGATCTCTTTCAACAATTGCAGGGTGATCATATATAATCATGAAATTTCTGACAGGCAAAGTCTGAATCAACAAGCAGTTCCTTTTTGACCTGTGCATGCCTCATTGTGTCTGTTTTTGAGTGTGAAAATGTTGTAAAATTGGAATGAGAATAGCGCCTGTTTTGGTGTTGATTTCTATTTTATCACGGTAAGAAAATTGGCATAACTGGGAACCCACCCAAACTAGACAAGACATCAATTTAGATGTTTTTGCATTCATCATAATATCATTAACAGACCTTCATGTCCAATCATCCCAGCTTACCTGCCTTATCATCTCGCTCACCACACCTGGATTGGTCTGGAAAACACCTCCTCTATATAAGTTGAAGTTTGGCGCTGCTTTACTGTGGGCAAGCGAGGAGGTAAGTCTCTGCCTTCACACTGCTCCATGCTGCTCAGAGGGAACTATTTTGTGGTGGCTATGTTGCATTTTGGGTCAGGGAGGTTGCGAGAGTGTGGGGCTCTCGTTGCTCATAGGGTGCAACCTTGGATTTTCAGCGTGGACCGAGATCAGAGTGCTGACCTCCGATCATAAAGATCATTCATGATTCTACTGCACGCAGCTGGAAGCACTGTTGCAGGTGGGGGTTTGTGGAAAGTTGAAAATGATGCAATCTCAGAGCTTTTAAAGCAGCACTGTCTGTGGCCACTACTGCACAGGTTCTGGTCTTTGCCTGTGAATTGTGGGGTGGCTATGTTACTATTTTGGAACCTGTGGGGTATTATGGACAGTGTGTGTTACTGGGGGGTTATATGGCACAGTAGCAGTAGCACTGCTGCTTCACATTACCAGAAACCGGGGCTCGATTCCTGACTTGGGTCACTGTCTATATGTAGTTTGAACATACATGTCTGCATAGGTTTCCTCCCACATTCTGAAAGACATGCTGGTTAGATGCATTGACCCGAACAAGAGCCAGATTGTGGTGACTAGGGAAATTTCACAGTAACTTCATTGCAATGTTAATGTAAGCCTTATTTGTGACTAATAAACAAACTTTGTAATTCTGGGTTGCTGGAGGGTTATGGGGAGGGGGGCGGTGCTGTGGATGGGGAGTGTACGTTGCTGGACTGGGGGGTGAGCAGCATTCTTTAACCTTTCCATTTGTCTTTCCCTTCTCCCAATCCCACCTCCCCTTTTCCCCACCATCCAGATTGATGAGATGGCTTTTACGATACAATCAATTACCAATTGAACTTGTAGTTCTTTTGGTTGCTGCTAGAACTGAGGAGGAAGTACAAGAGGATGAGTGGCAGGCCTAGGAGACTCAGGCCTTACCACTCACAGGTGAGTTGCTACCTGAGGCAAGATGTGGTTACCTACTTGCCCAGGAAGTGTGTGTGTGTGGTGATGGGGGGGAGGTGCAGGAGAAGGAGGAATTGGAGACCCCAGTAGCTCAGCATGCAAGTGTCCTTCGAGCAGCTGTTGGACATCACATACCACCAATAGCTCCGGATCCAAAAGGAGACAGTGCAACACCTGTGCCATTCATTGCAGGACCTGGCACCTTGGGGGGAGGGGTGAGGTGGGATCCACTCCCAATGGCTGTGAACTGATGGTTGCCTTACACTTTTACACTACTGGGTCCTTCCAGATTGCCAGTGGAGACCGTTGTTGCAACTCCAAGCATCCATCCACAAGTGTGTGAGGGAGGTCATAGATTCTATATCTGCCTGGGCTGGCCAATATATTAAATTTGACCTGGACTAGGCCTAGCGGCAAGCCTGAGTTGCAGGATTTGCAGCCACTGGGGGATGTCAAATGTGCAGGGGGTATAGACTGCATCCACAACGCCCTCAAGGCCCCGGTCAAGAATCCAGAAAGGTTTATGAATCGAAAGGGCTTCCATTCAATAAATGTGCAGTTGGTGTGTGACTATCAGTTTGCCATTATGCATGTCAGATAGGCCAGCAGTGTACATGACAACTTAATCTTGAGGAGCTCAGATATCCCAGAGGTCTTTCAGGAGGAGCCCAGGGTGCAGGGATGGTTGTAGGGGATAGGGGATATCTGCTTCGGACTGAGGCGGAGAGCCGATATAATGAGTCCCACATTGCCACCCGTTCAACAGTGGAGAGATGCACAGAGCTCCTCAAGATTCAGTTCAGGTGCCTAGACTGCTCTGGAGGGGCCCTCCAATATAGTCCCCTGGTATCATTATGCGTTGTGGTGGTGTGCTGCATCTTACACAACTTGGCACAGTAACAAGGTGTTTTGGAGGAGGAGGACATGGGGGCTGGCCAGCAGAAAAGGAGGCTAGCCAGCAGGAGGAGGAAAAGGAGAAGGACAACAACAATGAAGAGCAAACCAGGCTCGGAAGGACCAGCGGCAGCAAGAATCAGATATGCGAGGGCAGCAAGGAAGGCCTTGATCAAATGTGGCTTGGCCACTAGAAGCCTGTGTTGCCATATGTTGGTTCCTTTGCTCCCACCCCCTTCTTTCCCAGAGTCCTGCAGTCTCCTGCAACATTATAACACTGGAGTGGTGGCCTGAATACTTTGTGTTAGCACATTTCAATGGCAAATAGAAGGATCATGAGGACACAGTGTGCACCATTGTGATGATACCATGGCACGTTAGTCTGACACAAACCTGTGCTCCCTATGCATGCTCGCCAGTGATTTCTTTGAGTGCCTTCATTCCTTTCCCCTATGCCCCCACCAGCCTCTCTCTGCAACATCAACATTCAGGTTCCCTTTGGGGTAAGGATGTTCCTGGTAGGGACAAATTAGTCACAGGTGGGTGGTAAAGTGATATCTATTTGTGCCAAAAAATGTCTTAACAATATGTAATAACATGCAAACATGTGAACATGAAACTTAAAGTGCAAAACTATTCTATCTCCCCATTGCTGCCCTTCTTAGTGCCACTACAATTTCCTAACTTTACATTGCCTACCCCTACATCTCGGTGTCTCCCCAAGATATAAATCGGAGATAGAGATGGCCAGCTGTCTATCGTGCCCTGTGATGCCCTGGTGATTGTCCTCTGGAAGGCCTGCCTTCAGAGCCCTGGTTAGCTTCAAGGTGTCTGGGATGTTTCCTGTTGCCCCTAAGATGCCCCGGTGTTAGGAAGGGGGAGTCAGAAGGTGAAGCCACAGCTGCTGAGTCCTGCACAGAAGGCATGGGCTGCAGCCCTTCTTCTTTGTTTAGAGTTCCTGTAGACCCCTGGGCTGCTCCATGGGATGCTGGTCCTTCTGCAGTGAACTCCAGCGTATCCTGGCTCTGCCAGTCCTGGAGAACCAGCTGCGTCCTAGCCATGGTGGTTGACTCTTCTGCAATGACCACCTGAGTTGGTGACCACCTGACACTGGCACCCTCTGAGACTCTGCAACCACTCAGCCAAGCCCCTCTACAACTGGAACACGTTCTCAAGGGCTGCTTCCATAACCCGCTGTGCCACTGGGTCTCCTGCAAGCTCTCGAGCCTCTCAGTCATGAGCCACAGGACCTCAAGAAGCCTGTTGAGGGCCTCATCTGCAGCCCTATGACTCAGCCGCGGCCCTCTTGGACTCTGTTGTGGCCTGCTGTGACTTGGCCATTGCTTGGATCTTGCCACTCATGGTGAGGATTTCCTGCAGCAGGCTTTCCACTACAGACATTGCCCTTGCAGTGTTAGCCTAGGAATCATGCTACAAAGGCAACATCTGGTCTGCCTGAAAGCTTTGGGACTCCTTCCAATAGTCTTGCAGTCAGTTCAGTGTTGCCATCAGCCTGTCCTACATCTCCCAGCTCTGTTGCCGCATCTCCAGCAGTTGATGGAAGAAGTGAGCACAGAGGTCCAGTATGTAGCCTGGGGCCAGCTGAGTCTTCACCTTCAGCAGGCTCCTGCATGCCAGAGGTCTTGGACATTCCTTCCTCCACAGATGTCTATTAGCAGATGTGTTGTGTGCACTAGAGAGTGACTATATCCCTCTACTCTCATCCTATTCATGTATTTATCAAGGCATCCCTTAAAAGTCACTGTCATATCTGCTTGCACTACATGCCTCGCAGCAAGTTCCAGGCACCCACCGTCTTCTGTATAAAAATCTTGCCTCCTACATCTGGCAGAACAGGTGGAGAAGGTTGTGAAGAAAGCTTATGGTATGCTGGCCTTTATAGGAAGGGGTATAGCTGGCGTTTAATGTTGCAGTTGTATAGAACGTTGGTTGGACCTCATTTGGAATACTGCGTCCAGTTCTGGTCGCCTTTCTACCGGAAGCCGTAGAGACGCTGGAGAGAGTGCAGAAGTTTACCAGGATGCTGCCTGGTACGGAAGGACTGGGTTACAAAGAAAGGTTAGGCAAATTGTGGCTGTTTTCTTTAGAAAGATGGAGACTGAGAGGAGCTCTAATAGAAGTGTAATAGATTATGAAGGGTATAGATAGAGTAAACAGTGGTAAGCTTTTTCCTAGGTTGGAATCAAATATCACGAGGGGCCACAGGCTTAAGGTGAGGGGGGCAAGGTATAATTTGGATGTTAGAGGAAGGTTTTTCACACAGAGGGTTGTCGGGGTATGGAATGCACTGCCAAGGAACATGGTGGAGGCCAATATTTGACACGATGTAGAATGATGTGGGTTCCTTAAAGAGCCAATATCAAGGACTGGGACAGGAGGAGGTCTTTGACAATATCACACACCTACATTATGGATATGATCTCCAAATGGGGTTTGAGGAGGCAATCGGCAATTGTATTCAATTGCTTTATACAGACATCAGTAGCACAGTTTCAATCAATGGGTGAGAATTGGAAAGCTTTCTGATCAAATCTGGAGTCAGGCAGGCCTATCCTCTCTCCCCTGTCCTGTTTGTGCGCTGTACTGAACTCTTTGTTGAGGAGTGACAATCCCAGGCAGCGGAGGCACTCAGATCAAAGACTCCCTCTGCATGGACACTGCTGTTATCTTGAGCTCCGATGTATGTATGTTAATGAACTGGCTTCAGGAAGCAAGATAAACCATGCAAAAGCAACTCCATGTTCTTTGGATACAAAGCTAACTGGATAATCTGACCTGATGGTGACAGGGACAAAGAATCAAAGGTACTGGGGATATGATGCCAAAAGCTGGTATATGCATATTGCCAAGGTGAGGTAGAAACCAGGCATGTGGGAGTGACAGTCCTGCTCTATTACAGGTAACAGCCTGATCATCAGATGTGTGATGTTCTCGGTGTTGCTGTGCATGGTGCAGGTACAGCCCATTCCCGATCCTGTATCACATCTTCTGGAGATCAAAGATGGATCATGTCTGCAAGGGTACCATAAGGGGAGACGAGAAATGTATTCAATGGTATCTTCATCCTGATAGCCACCTTTGTGTGCGGCTGCATCAAGCTGGGTGTAGACCCTAGGTACGCAAACACCAAGTGTCACTACATATTGAGGTTCTACTAGTGTTACAAGTATTACAAAGGCTACATTACCATGGAATGCTCCAAATAGATGGACTGTACATATACCTGCCCCTTGTGGAAAATTTAGTGCAGAAAAACACCACTGACCACAAATCTTTCAAGCAGTGTGCTACGCATAATTTTCTTGAGGTCCTAAGGGAAAAGGAGATGGTGGATCCTATCAGATGGTTTCCGGAGCAGACTGTCAAAGTCATTTGGCGGCATGCCTCATCACTAGGGCTTTCAAGCAAGCACCAAGACCAAGCTTGACTGGTAGTAAGAAAAGCACTGTCAGATCAAAGAACAAAGAACAAAGAAGCACGGGAGACAGGCCCTTCGGCCCAACGAGCCCACACCCCTACCTCGATGTTCCCACTTCTACCCATGATTTCTGTCTATGTTTACAGATCTATGCATTGGAACCAAATCTGCGAGACAACTTAGGGAGAACTTGTTTTGCCAATCAGCCTAAGGGCACATCTTTGGGATGTGGGAGGAAACCGGAGCACCCAGAGAAAACCCACGCAAGCATGGGGAGAATGTGCAAACTCCCATAGACACAAGCCCAAATCCATGTATCTGCACAGCACAATGATAGTCACTGAGTTGTCGTGTTGCCCATCAAATGGCCCAGTTCAAGCGTACACTAATGACGTGAAGCATTAGACTACTCTCGAAAAATCTAAGAGCAGCCCTCTCACGATCCATCGCGTGTATGCCCCTTGTTAGACGACAAGGCGCCTGCATAATAAACGAGAAATGTCAACAACATGCACAACTTATGTAATTCCCAGGAACATCCCAAGGCTTATATCCCTATTTTAAATCAGTCTTCTATAGCCCTCCATTCCCATTCTGTTCATGTGACATCTAAGTATTTCTTAAATAACTCCAGAGTGCCTGCCTCCACCACCTTACTTGGCAGTGCGTTCCATTCCCATACAACCCTCTGTGTGAAAAAACTCCCTCTAGCATCCAAATTATACCTTACCCCCTTCACCCTACGCCTGTGACCCCTTGTGATATTTGAGTCCATCCTAGGAAAAAGCTTAACACTGTTTACTCTATCTATACCCCTCAGAATCTTATACGCCTCTATTAGATCTCTTCTAAGTCTATGTCTTTCTAAGGAAAACAGCCCCAATTTGCCTAACCTCTCCTCGTAACTCAGACCTTCCATACCAGGCAGCATCCTGGTAAAACTCCTCTGCACTCTCTCCAGAGTCTCCATGTCCTTCCGGTAGTAGGGCGACCAGAACTGGACGCAGTATTCCAAATGAGGTCTAACCAACGTTTTATACAACTGCAACATTAAAGGCCAGCTCTTGTACTCTATACCCCTTCCTATAAAGGCTAGCATACTATATGCTTTCTTCACAACCTTCTCCACTTGCTCTGCCACCTTCAGAGACTTGTTCACCTGCACCCCCAGGTCCCTCTGCGTTTCTATACTCTTAATAGGTCTACCCTTTATCATATATCTCCCCCCTACATTCTTTCTCCCGAAATGCATCACCTCACATTTATCAGGATTGAATTCCATCTGCCATCTATCTGCCCAAGCTACCAGCCTATCTATGTCCTGCTGCATCGCCTGACAATGCTCCTCACTATCCGCAAGTCCAGCCATCTTTGTATCGTCCGCAAACTTGCTGATCACTCCACTTACTCCCTCTTCCAAGTCATTTATATATATTACAAATAGAAGAGGTCCCAGTACCGAGCCCTGCGGCACACCCCTAGTGACCGACCTCCAAATAGAAAAACACCCTTCCACTATTACTCTCTGTTTCCTATTACCAAGTCAGTTACTTAAAATCTAGCTACCTGTCCTTGTATCCCATTAGCCTTGACCTTTTCAACTAACCACCCATGAGGGACTTTGTCAAACGCCTTACTGAAATCCATATAGATGACGTCAACGGCTCGTCCTTCGTTGACCGTTTTCATCACCTCCTCAAAAAATTCTACCTGATTTGTAAGGCACGACTTCCCCTTAACAAAGCCATGCTGCATATCCCTAATCAGATCCCAACGCTCTAAGTGCCTATACATCCTATCTCTCCTATCTCTAAGAATTCCCTCCAACAGCTTCCCTATCACTGACGTCAAACTCACCAGCCTATAATTTCCAGGGTTATCCCTACTACCTTTTTAAACAATGGTACAACATTGGCTATTCTCCAGTGCTCTGGGACCTCACTTATGTCCAAAGAAGAGACAAAGATTTGCATCAGAGGCCCAGCAATTTCACCTCATGCCCTAAGCAGCCTGGGATAAATGCCATCAGGCCCAGGAGATTTATCAGTTTTAATGCTACCTAGAAACTCTAACATTTTCTCCCTTGGTATGGATATTTCCATCAACTGGTCTACAGCTCCGTCAGAGACAGGACCAGTCAACAAGCCCATCTCCTTTGTGAATACTGATGCAAAGTATTCATTCAGATTCTCTCCCATTCGCTTGGGCTCTAAGCACAGTTCCCCTCCTCCATCCCTAAGAGGACCGATTTTTCCTCTAACTACCCTTTTATTCCTAACATAGGAGTAAAAAGACTTTGGATTTTCCTTAATCCTATCTCCCAAAACCATTTCATGCCCCCTTTTTGCCCTTCTAACTCCCCGCGTGAGCTCCCTCCTACTCTCTCTGTATTCCTCCAACATTTTCTCTGTTCCCAGTTGCTTTGACCTAACATATGCCCTCTTTTCTTCCTAACCAAGTCCTCAATATCTCTAGTAATCCACGGCTCTCTAATCCTACCTTTCCCATCCTTCCTCTTAGCCGGTACATATCTTTCCTGCAACATTTTCAGTATTCCCTTGAAAGAATCCCACATGCCTAGCGTGGACTTACCCTCGAACAACCTTTCCCAATCAGTTTCCATAAGTTCCTGCCTAATCCGACTGTAGTTCGCCTTCCCCCAATTCAACACCCTCCCCCTAGGGCAACAAGCATCCTTTTCCATCTGTATCCTAAAGTAGACAGAATTGTGGTCACTGTTAGCCACATGTTCCCCTACTACAACCTCAACCACCTGACCTGGCTCATTACTCAGAAATATATCCAATATAGCCCCCTCTCTAGTCGGACTAGCTACATACTGCTCCAATGAGCCTTCCACAGTACACATTTTACAAATTCCTCCCCGTCTGAACCCCCAGCTTTAGGTACCTTCCAATCCAACTCAGGGAGATTAAAATCTCCCATTACAACAACTCTGTTCTTTCTGCACCTATCCAAAATGTCTTTACATATGCCTTCTTCCACTGCACGCAGGCTGCTGGGTGGCCTATAATACACCCCTAGCATAGTAATTGCCCCCTTCCTATTCCTCAACTCCACCGATAGCGACTCAACTCCTAACTCCTCTATATTACCCTCCCTCTGCACCACTGTATTGTGCTCCCTAACTAACAACGCCACTCCCCCACCTCTTCACGACCCTCCTCTGTCACGCCTGAAACACTTATACCCAGGAATATTCAGCTGCCGGTGCTCCCCTTCCTTGCAAACATTAAAGCCCTGAGTTCATCTGTTTTTCCTGTTATTCTCCTCACATTGAAACATACGCACTCCAGACCCCCAAGCTCACTCGGAACCTCCTTCTCCCTGGTGTATTTCCTCTCATCCAAACTAACTGTATCTCCCAACTCGCTCCCAATCTCACTACCTACCAAGCTACCAGTGTCATCCCCTTCCCCCCTCCATATTAGTTTAAACCCTGCCGAAACACTCCAGCTAACCTCCCAGCTAAGATATTCATGCCCTTCCCATTTAAGTGTTCCCTGTCCCGTCGAAACAGGTGCCCTTCTTTCACAAATAATTCCCAGTTATCCACAAATATAAAACCCTCTGCCCTACACAAATCCTTCAGCCACACATTCACCTGTAGGATCTTATTTCTCCTGGCCCTACTGTTACCTGGCCTGGTAGCAGCCCTAAGATCGCCACCCTGGAGGCCCTGCTCTTCAACCTACCCCCAGCTTCCTAAACTGCCTTCGTATGCCCTCCCTGCTCTTCCTCCCTACATCCTTTTCTCCTATGTGAATAATCACATCCACCTGGGTCTTCTCGCCCTTCAAAATTCCCTCTACCCTGTCATTCACATCTTGCATCCCTGCTCCAGGATGGCAAACTACCATCCTGGAGTCCCGTCTTTGACCACAGAACTGCCTATCTATTCCTTTAACCCTCTCATTGCCCACCACTATCTCCCTTCTAGCCCCCTTCCTCCCCTCTGAGGTACTCTAGTCCTCCTGCCTTACCTTTTTTACCCCTCCGCCCTTGATATTTTGGAGGACTGCCACTGGGGAAGTCTTTGCTCTATTACCTTCATGCATACCGAAGTCTCTGTGCCATTGCACACTGCCCTTAATGCAGCTGCAGTTGAGGGGAAGTGAAAGGGCAACAGTCAAGATATAGATCATTATACACAATCAATCCACATTTGCAAGTTTTCAAACACAGTGCCCAACATTAGATATAATTCCAAGATTGCACAACATTTGCTAAGTAATCCTCAGTACGCTAAGAATTATGCTGACAACAAATTTAAGATTGTCATTTGTGATTGGAAATTATGTATATGAATAGACAAGGCTCTTTTCCTTGCAAACAGAAAGAATATAGCCCAATAGTGACAGGGAAGTTGAAGTGCAGAAAGGGAAACAGATCCTAGAAAGATGTAGAAATAACAGAGTTGTCATGATGGGAGATTTCAATTTCCCAAACATCGACTGGAATATCCCAAGGGTAAGGGGTTTGGATGGGGAGGAGTTTGTTAGGTGTGTTCAGGAAGATTTCCTGACACAGTACGTGGAAAAGCCTACGAGAGGAGAGGCTGTACTTGACCTGGTGCTAGCTAATGAGCCAGGACAGGTGTCGGATCTCTCGGTAGGAGAGCATCTTAGGGATGGAGATCATAATTCTATCTCTTTCACGATAGCAATGAAAAGAGATAGGATCAGGCAGGCAAGGAAGGTGTTTGTCTGGAGTAAGGGGAAATATGAAAACATTAGGCAGGTAATTGGACGAATAAACTAGAAGGAGGCATTCTTGGGGAAAAGTACAGAAGGAAAGTGACGGATATTCAAGGAATGTTTGTCTGGGGCTCTGCAAGACAATGTTCCGAGGAGACAAGGAGGTTTTGGTACGACGCAGGAACCGTGGTGCACGAAGGTTGTGGTGAACCTAGCCAGGAAGAAAAGAAAGGTGTACAAAAGGTTCAGAGAGCTAGGAGATGTTAGGGGTCTAGAGGAGTATAAGGTGTGTAGAAGAGAGCTTAAAAAGGAAATTGGGAGAGCCAGAAGGAGTCATGAGAAGACCTTGGCGGGTAAGATTAAGGAGAATCCCAAGGCCTTCTACAAATACGTGAAAAATAAAAGGATGAGAAGAGAAGGGATAGGACCTATAAAAGGTGAAGGGGGAAAAGTCTGTGTGAATCTGGAAGAAATGGCAGAGGTGCTTAACGAGTACTTTGCCTTGGTATTCACAGTGGAAAGTGATCTGGGAGGATGTACTGCAGGTTTGAGGCAAACAGAAAAGATTGAGTATGTGGATGTTAGGAAAGAGGATGTGTTAGATCTGTTAAATTCCATCAACATAGATAAGTCGCTGGGACCGAACGGGATGTACCCCAGGTTATTGTGGGAAGTGAGGCAAGTGATTGCAGAGCCCCTGGCGATGATCTTTGTGTCGTCCATAGAAACGGGAGAGGTTCCGGAGGATTGGAGGATTGCGGACGTGGTTCCTATTTTTAAGAAAGGGAACAAGGATAGTCTAGGAATTTACCGACCAGTGAGTCTGACTTCAGTGGTTGGTAAGCTGATGGAGAGGCTTCTGAGGGGCAAGATTTATGAACATTTGGAGGAGTTTAGAATGATCAGAAATAGTCAGCATGGTTTTGTCAAGGGCAGGTCATGCCTTACGAGCCTAGTTGAGTTCTTCGAAAATGTGACTGAACACATTGACGAAGGAAGAGCGGTGGACGTGGTATACATAGACTTCAGCAAGGCGTTTGATAAGGTCCCCCATGCAAGACTTCTTGAGAAGGTGAGAGGGCATGGGATCCAAGGGGCTTTGGCCTTGTGGATCCAGAACTGGCTTGCCAGCAGAAGGCAGAGAGTGGTTGTGAATGGGCCTTTTTCTGCATGGAGGTCGGTAACCAGGGATCTGCTCTGGGACCCTTGCTGTTTGTCATTTTCATAAATGACTTGGATGAGGAAGTGGAGGGATGGGTTAGTAAGTTCGCTGACGATACAAAGGTTGGTGGTGTTGTGGATGATCTGGAGGGATGTCAAAAGTTGCAGCGGGACATAGACAGGATGCAAGACTGGGCGGAGAAGTGGCAGATGGACTTCAACGCAGATAAATATGTAGTGGTCCATTTTGGCAGGAATAATGGGATGAAGGAGTACAACATCAAGGGTAGGAGTTTTAGCTGTGTTGTAGAGCAGAAGAATCTTGGGGTCCAGGTCCATAGGACTCTTAAATTGGCCTTCCAGGTGGAGGAAGTGGTCAAGAAGGCGTATGGTGTACTGGCCTTCATTAATCGAGGAATTGAGTTTAGGAGTCAGGAAGCAATGATGCAGCTTTATAAGACCCTTGTCAGACCCCACTTGGAGTATTGTGCGCAGTTCTGGTCGTCTCACTATAGGAAGGATGTAGAATCTATTGAAAGAGTGCAGAGGAGATTTACAAGGATGCTGCCTGGATTGGGAGGCATGCCTTATGAAGATAGGTTGAGGGAGCTGGGACTCTTCTCCCTGGAGAGACGTAGGTTGAGAGGCGACCTGATAGAGGTTTATAAAATGTTGAGGGGAATAGATAGGGTGGATTCTCAGAGGCTATTTCCCCAAACTGAAATGGTTACTATGAGAGGACACAGATTTAAGGTGCAGGGAAGCAAATACAGAGGGGATGTTAGGGCTAAGTTTTTCACTCAGAGGGTGGTGAGTGAATGGAATTGGCTGCTGTCAGAGGTGGTAGAGGCGAACTTGCTGGGGTCTTTTAAAAGACTTCTGGATGAGTATATGGGAACTAATGGGATAGGGGGTTATAGATAGGTCTGTGGATTGTTAGGTATAGATGTGATCGGCGCAACTCGTGGGCCGAAGGGCCTGTTTGTGCTGTAGTGTTCTATGTTCTAATATGCACACACATTGAGGAATTGTGACCCCACACTTTCCATGCATGGAACTATCTCAGTGAAGTCAAAATTCCGTAAGAATCAAAAAGCACAGTTCACTCCACCCAATTTTCATTGGCTTTTGCAAATGGCGTAACCAGGTTTTTAATACATTATAATAAATTTCATATGATTAATTAGTCTTTTTGCCAAATGAGTACCCTTACTGAGTATTCATAACTCGCCAACATGATATCAGAGGTAGGTTCTTTACTCAAAGAGTGATTAGGGAGTGGAATGCCCTGCCTGCAGCTGTTGTAGATGCGCCAAGTTTGGTGGCTTTTAAGAGGTTAGTTGATAAGTATATGGATGAGAAGGGAATGGTTTAGTTAGGAGGGGCATTGCTTTTTATTTTGGTCGGCACAACATCGAAGGCCGAAGGGCCTGTTCTGTGCTGTATTGTTCTATGTTCTATGTTCTATATCATGTTGGCAAGGTTCTCAAGAAGATTTTAAAAAATGTAAATTAGTCAAGGAGATCTGTTGGGAGTGCAAAGGTCAGTAAGCGCATGGGAAAGAGGAACATGGCCAAGTAGGGCGTTGCAATGTCCTCTAGCACGCATTGGCATTGTGCCAAGGGTCAGTGCTGGGCAGGACAAAATGGGATTCCCATGGAGAAGGAGAAGCATGGGCACAGCGATGAGGGGTGATGCTGGAGATGATCGTGAGGGGGGAAGGGGTAGATGGGACTGTTGACAATAATCAGAGCTTGATATCTCCGTGGTGGGGCATGAGGGGAATTAATTTTCCATTTAGATCAGGCCACCTTTCACAGTCTTTGCGCAACTAGCTCTTCTGAGTCTAATCATATCTCCCAGAGTGATGGCGCAAATGCCACCCATTTTTTTTAGGGGTCAAAGTATGAATATTCTGGGAAAAATCAAGCCAGTTGAGCAGAAGAGCTCCAAACCAGTTTCCTTGCATGAAATGGCTCTTTGCTAAATTCTGATAAAATTTCAATCAGTAATGTTTGTTTCAGCTAAACAAAATAAATTACAGCCATTCGTTATTTTATTCTTTAGGACAATGCCACGACCAAAGTGCCTGGTTTAAATTTTCAAATAATGCTTGGCAGTTAACTGTTGGTCACCCTCAGCCAAAACCTTCTCTATGGAAAAGCCTGTACCAATAGAATCCATTTGCCAACCAATCAGCGTTCTCTGGATGCTTGTTGCCCTAGGGGGAGGGTGCTGAATTGGGGTAAGGTTAACTACAGTGGGATTACGCAGGAACTTATGGAAACTGATTGGGAAGGGTGGTTTGAGGGTAAGCCCATGCTAGGCGTGTGGGAGTCTTTCAAGGGAATACTGAAAATGTTGCAAGAAAGATATGTGCCGACTAAGAGGAAGGATGGGAAAGGTAGGATTAGAGAGCCGTGGATTACTAGGGATATTGAGGACTTGGTTAGGAAGAAAAGAGAGGCGTATATTAGGTCAAAGCAGCTGGGAACAGAGAAAGTGTTGGAGGAATATAGAGAGAGTAGGAGGGAACTCAAACAGGGATTAGAAGGGCAAAAAGGTGGCATGAAATGGTTTTGGCAGATAGGATTTAGGAAAATCCAAAGCTTTTTACTCCTATGTTAGGAATAAAAGGGTAGTTAGGGGAAAAATCGGTACTCTTAGGGACAGATGAGGGGAACTGTGCTTAGAGCCCGAGAGAATGGGGGAGATCCTGAATGAATACTTTGTGTCAGTACTTACAAAGAAGAGGGGCTTGTTGACCGGTCCTGTCTCTGAGGGAGTTGTAGACCAGTTGAGGGAAATATCCATACTGAGGGAGGAAGTGTTAGAGCTTCTACGTAGCATTAAAACTAATAAATCTCCGGGGCCTGATGGCATTTATCCCAGGCTGCTTAGGAAAGCGCAAGGTGAAATTGCTGGGCCACTGACACAAATCTTTCTCTCTTCTTTGGACACAGGTGAGATCCCAGGGGACTGGAGAATAGCTAATGTGGTACCGTTGTTTAAAAAGGGTAGTAGGGATAACCCTGGAAATTATAGGCCGGTGAGTTTGACATCAGTGGTAGGGAAGCTGTTGGAGGGGATTCTTAGAGATGGGATGTATAGGCACTTAGAGCGTTGGGATCTGATTAGGGTTACGCAGCATGGCTTTGTTAAGGGGAGGTCGTGTCTTACAAATCAGGTAGAATTTTTTGAGGAGGTGATGAAAACGGTCAATAAAGGGTGAGCCATTGACGTCATCTATATGGATTTCAGTGAGGCGTTTGACAAAGTCCCTCATGGGAGATTAGTTGAAAAGGTCAAGGCTAATGGGATACAAGGACAGGTAGCTAGATGGATAAGTAACTGGCTTAGTAATAGGAGACAGAGAGTAATAGTGGAAGGATGTTTTTCTAGCTGGAGGTTGGTCACTAGTGGTGTGCCGCAGGGCTTGGTACTGGGACCTCTTCTATTTGTAATATATATAAATGACTTGGAAGAGGGAGTAAGTGGAGTGATCAGCAAGTTTGCGGACGATACAAAGATGGCTGGACTTGCAGATAGTGAGGAGCATTGTCAGGCGATACAGTAGGACATAGATAGACTGGTAGCTTGGGCAGATAGACGGCAGATGGAATTCAATCCTGATAAATGCGAGGTGATGCATTTCGGGAGAAAGAATGTAGGGCGGATGTATATGATAAAGGGTAAACCTATTAAGAATATAGAAACTCAGAGGGCCCTGGGGGTGCAGGTGAACAAGTCTCTGAAGGTGGCAGAGCAGGTGGAGAAAGTTGTGAAGAAAGTATATGATATGATAGCCTTTATAGGGAGGGGTAATAGAGTACTAGAGCTGGCCTTTAATGTCGCAGTTGTATAAAACATTGATTAGACCTCATTTGGAATACTGTGTCCAGTTCTGGTCACCTTACTACCAGAAGGACGTGGAGAGTCAGGAGAGAGTGCAGAGGAGGTTTACCAGGATGCTGCCTGGTATGGAAGGTCTGAGTTACGAGGAGAGGTTAGGCAAATTGGGGCTGTTTTCCTTAGAAAGATGTAGACTTACAGGAGATCTAATAGAGGTGTACAAGATTATGAGGGGTATAGATAAACAGGATTAAGCTTTTTCCTAGGATGGACTCAAATAGCACAAGGGATCACAGTTTTAGGTGAGGGGGGGGTAAGTATAATTTGGGTGCTAGAGGGAGATTTTTCCACACAGATGGTGGTGGGGGTATGGAACGTGCTGCCAAGTAAAGTGGAGGCAGGCACTCTGGAGTTATTTAAGAGATACTTAGACGGGCACATGAACAGAATGGGAATGGAAGGATATAGAAAACTGATTTAAAATAGGCATGACGAGCCGTGGGAGTTCCCTGGGAAGTGTATAAGTTGTCGATGATATTGATGTATTTGTTTTATCCTACAAGTACTTTGGTCCTCCTTGTCTAACAAGGGGCATACACGCGATGGGTCATGAGAGGGCTGCTCTTGGATTTTTCGGGAGTATCCTAGTGCTTCACATCGTTAGTGTACGCTTGACCTGGACCATTTGATGGGCAACACGACAGCTCAGTGACTATTGCTGTGCTGTGCAGATGCGTGGATTTGGGCCTGCGTCTGTGGGAGTTTGCGCATACTCCCCGTGCTTGCGTGGGTTTTCTCTGGGTGGTCCGGTTTCCTCCCACATCCCAAAGATGTGCTCTTAGGCTGATTAGCAGAACAAATTCTCCCTAAATTGTCTGAAATTTGGTTCTAATGCATAGATCTATAAACATAGACAGGGATGACAGGGATCACGGGTAGAAGTGAGAACATCGATGCAGTGCGGGCTCGTTGGGCCGAAGGGTCTGTTTCCCATGCTGTTTTGTTCTTTGTTCTTCTCAAAGTAAAAATTGCTGCTCCTTTTCCATTTGGCATTCTTGTGAATTATCTTGATGAATGCAAGATGAAAAGCTTCAACAAAGAATGAACTTTTGTTAGCAATACTGTACTGCCAAACAACTATTCACCAAAACATTCTGTAGAGGGATTTCATTCAAACATGCAACATTCTTACAAGACTCGGTAGGGAGAAGATGTTTTTCTTGGCTGTGGTTTCAATGAATCAGGGAATACAGTCTCAGAATAAAGGACAGGCCAGTTAGCATTGAGGTGAGGTGGAATTTCTGAATTCAGAAGGTAGTGAATCTTTGGAATTCTCAGCCCCAGAGACTGTGGAAACTCAGTCATTGACTATGTTCAAGATTGAGATCTATAGATTTCTATATATTTACAGCATCAAGGACTGCAGGAATACTGCAGGAAAATAGTGTTGAAGTAGATGATCAGTATTGAATGACGGAGTGCCCCCTATGGTCTAAATGTTTATGTTCTTATATTCTTATTCAATAAGGAATTCAGAAGAAACTTCTTTACCCAAGAAGTGGTAAGAATATGGAACAAGGAATAGTTGATTGGCATTCAAGTATAAACTGAATAAGTACATGAGAGAGAAAGAAATCATTGAATCATAGAAACCCTACAGTGCAGAAGGCCATTCAGCCCAATGAGTCTGCACTGACAACTATAACTCCACAAATTTACTATGCTAGTCTCCTTGACAATGGGAGGCAATTTTGCATGGCTAATTAACCTGACCTGCACATCTTTGGAGTGTGGGAAGAAACCAGAGCACCCAGAGAAAACCCACGTGAATACCAGGAGAATGTGCAACTCCACACAGACAGTGACCAGAGGCTGAAATTGACTCTGAGTCCCTGGCGCTGTGAGGCAACAATGCTAATCACGCTGTCAGATACGCTGATGGAAATGAAAAATTATGAGAGGAAGTTTGCATGACCAGTTGAGCCAAATGGCCTGTTTCTGGCTATAGCACCTATGCAATTTAGGAAGCCTGTAATTGACAATTGCATAACTAAAATTAAATCCAAGTTCTATAACCTATAATCTATCGAAGTATTAATCAATCTCCACAATAAACAGACTAATATATAGTGTGTAAAAAAAAGAGGTGGGTGCCTCTGTTCATAGTTAAGGCAATTGAAAAATTGAAGGAACTAAAAATGTATTATATACTATCCATTGCCTTTTGACTTTTTTCTTCATTTTCAGGGGAACAAAACATGAAGAAACAAAAGGCACTACAGATTCTTTTGTGGAAAAGTTTATGCAGGAAAGCATCTTTTGTCACAAGTCCATTAGGCACATAATACCCTAGAGGCCCTGTGGAAAAACAAGACGGTAGATCCTGCCAGATGTTTTGCAGAATGTCTCATCAATAGAACTTTCAAACAAATAGGATGACATAGCTTGGCTAGTGACGAGTAAGGCCCTCCTGTCAGATTCTTCCTACATGCCCGGACTCTACACACTGCCCTCAAGGTGGCGGTGGTGGGGAAGAAATCTCTGGAATGTGCCTACGCAAAGAAAGTCTGGAGGGAGATGCAATGGTTTTTATGGAGGTTTGTCCCTGGTTACTTTGTGATATAGGTTTCTGTGTTCTATGGGCTGTTCCCAGAGATACACATTGAGATAAACATCAACTAAGGCTTGAGGATGATCAACTCAGTGAAAGATACTCTTTGGTCTGCAGATATTTACTGTTCTTCCAATGCAAAATGTTGTCCTTGACTGAGTATATGTTGTAGGCTGGCACAAGATCCAGGACCATGTGTTGAGGTTTGGGGCAGCCTCCACAGAACATCAAATCACATAGCGACAGACAAAGTGAAGGATGTGTTAGATGCAGAGAAATGAAGACATACCACAAACTTATGGATACCCGCAGGGTGCTCCACTTTTGCAGCTTCCACCCTAAACACTTGAAGAAGCCATTCCCTGCAGACAAGCCCTCCATGTATAGAAGACCTGCTCAGATGAGGAGGATCGCAACAGACACCTCCAGATGCTGAAAGATGCTCTCATAAGAGCAGGATATGGCGCTCAACTCATCGATTGACAGTTCTAATGCACCATAGCGAAAAACCGCACCAACTTCCTCAGAAGACAAACACAGAACACAGCGGACGGAGTATCCTTTGCCGTCCAGTACTTCCTCGGTGTGGAAAAGCTATGACATCTTTTCCAGAGTCTTCAACACATCATCAATGAAGACGAACATCTCACCAAGGCCATCCCCACACCCCCACTGCTTGCCTTCAAACAATCATACAACCTCAAACAGACCATTGTTCTCAAACTATCCAGCCTTTAGGAGAACAGTGACTACGACATCACACAACCCTACCACAGTAACCTCTGCAAGACGTGCTGGATCGACATGGATGCCATCATTTCATGTGAGAACACCGTCCATCAGATACACAGTACATATTCTTGCAAATCGGTCAACGTTGTCTACCTGATACGATGCAGGAAAGGATGTCCTGAGGCATGGTACATTGGGGAGACCATGCAGACATTACAACAACAGATAAAAGAACAACACTCGACAATCGCCAGGCAAGAGTGTTCTCTTCTTATTGAGAAACACTTCAGCTGTCATGTGCACTCAGCCTCTGAACTTCAGGCTAGCGTTCTCCAAGGAGGCCTTCACGACATACAGCAACGCAGAATTGCTAAGCAAAAACTGATAGCCAAGTTCTGTACACGTGGACGACCTCAACCAGAATCTTGGGATAATGTCACACTATCTGCAACCCCACGACTTGTATGGGCTTGCAAAATCTCACTAACTATCCTGGCTGAAGACAATACACATTTCTTTAGCTTGTGCTTAACATTCTCTCCACTCCATTGTCTGTACCTTTAAGACTAGATTACCTGTAAAGACTCGCATTGCAATTATTATGTTGTAAATTGGGTTTATGTCTTTACATGCCATGTTTATGAACACAATTCCCACTTACCTGGTGAAGGAGTAGCGCTCCAAAAGCTTGTGGTTTGTGCTACCAAATAAATCTGTTAGACTTTAACCTGGTGTTGTGAGACTTCTTACTAAGTGAAAGAAAACAATGTTGAGTCATGATGAATTTTTCTTTTTTTGTTCTGGAGGACAGTATCTGATATTAGGTGTCCTGACTAGTTAAAAGGCATTTCCTCAGTGATCCATAACTAAGAATGTGTATGTATTCATATGTGGCCTACATGTAACGTCTGAGTGGTTCAATTTAAATAATAACAAGCAGCAAAGTTTTTGTTTTCAACAAGGTGAAGATTAGTTTATTACAAAACATTGCTATTAGTTACTTAAGTAAAAGTAATTAACTAAATAAATATAAAGATTAAGTGTAAATCAGAAGAAAAGATAAGGTGAAATTCAGTTCTGTACTTTAAGATATAGTTGCAAGTCTGTATCTTGCAACTGAAGTGTTGATTGTCTGGAGTGAAGGATTTAAGTCAAAGAGTTGTCTTCAGCAGCTGCAATGATGTCTGTAGTCAGTCAGTCAATTTAGCAAGTCAGCGGGTTTTTGGAAGAAAAGTCCCTTGTTCTTCACTAATTTTTCTTCAATTTCAGTTGTTTCATAATATATTATCTGTGATTGACATTATTATGTTTGCTATGAGTTATCAATTGATATTTGGGATGAATAGCTGGTCAGTGGGAAATGTGATTTTTGTCTGTCACATGCCTAGATTTCTAGATGCCTAGGTTGCTTTATGAGAAAGTGTTGGAAGGATCTGCTGATAGGGTGAGGCCAGGTAGGGTGGTGGAAGGTTTGTGCCATGGATATAAACCAGCAAAATCAATGTACTAAATCTGAAAAAGGGATCCATATTATGAAATAGTTAGCTGAGGCCTTCACAAAGACATTGAAGAATCATTAATGAGAAAAAACAGATTAGAACAACTTCCCATTTTGCATTTCAATCAACATGTTAAATCTAGGCTTTTTATTGATAAATATCTGAATGAACTTAATGGGGATCTCTAAAGAAGATCAAAAACCCACCTAATTTGACACTCAATCAGCAAGCATTCAAACTGAAACTATAAATGTTTCAAACCACCACTTCTAAGAAGCTGAAGCAGTGATGACAGTGGAGAATCCCAATTTGGAATATTATGTCAACTTTCTCAATAGTTTTCAAGCACAGTTGCACAGGTCATTAAGGTTCACTTTCACATTGGTCAATTTACGTTGCTTTTCCTTGACCCATTTTTACTGCACTACAATGGAAAGTAAATA
Source organism: Sphyrna mokarran (assembly GCA_024679065.1). Classification (NCBI taxonomy): domain Eukaryota; kingdom Metazoa; phylum Chordata; class Chondrichthyes; order Carcharhiniformes; family Carcharhinidae; genus Sphyrna; species Sphyrna mokarran. The sequence goes on along the minus strand of JAGIQG010000012.1, from coordinate 20,151,175 downwards.
CCAAACAAATACAACCTTTATGATAAAAGGCCACTTCAAGTGAAAGTCATTTACTGAAAGCTAATTATAGTTTCGTGAAGAAACTGAAATACGTTGCAATGAATGAATTTTGGGAAAGTTATGATCAAATGCTGAATAATTTGCAAATGTGGAAAGCATCATCTTTAGTTCCATCTGGATATGCAGTACTTTATCCAACAAAAACAAGTAACAAACAACTTCATACCCAACTCAAGTCATTGCTCTGTACTTCCATAATGCAGCATTAAACACTTTATTTCTAGCTCCATACGTAACATTTCTTCCAATTGTACCTTTAAGAATTATATTTATATTATGTTTCTTGTGATGGGTATGTTTAAAATTCAGCTCTGGTTTACCTGGTGTTGATCTATGTGCAGATCAAACATCTCCATGCCAAGAATGCAGGAGAATAATTAATCCTAGATAATGAGGTGTTTGTTTTAATCTGAAATCATGCATTTTTGTTTATTTTTGAATTATCCCCTGGGGTTTCAGCATAGGGTTTAATTAGGGTGATTGATAAGAAATAGATTCATGTGAATAGATAGGATTAAATTTACAAGGGAAAACAGTTGTCTTTCTGATTGAACCTGAAAGAAGCAAGGGGTGTTTATCTCTCTTGCTGGAGCTGTTGTTTGAGTGTCAGAAGATAGGTGTCTCTCTATATATCTCTCCAGAGGTATTCAAATGCTCTAAAACTGTTCACAACTTAAATGTGCATAAACCTGTGCTATTTGCCAACTGATTTTGCAGAGTAATTTAAGCTTATAAGAGGAATATTTCTTAAATTGAAATTAATAGAGAAAGGCTAGTAGTTAAGAATTGTATCTTGTCATGTTAAAGTATTTTAATTGGTAAAAGTTAAGCTAATTCATTCATCATAGTTAAATTGCAAGGTTAAATAAAGTTTATGTTTATAAAGGCTTCCTAGCATGTCAACAAAATCACACCTGGAGTGAAACACCTTATCCTCACACTAATGCAAAATCTAAAAATATTTGGGGTCTGGTGTAACTTCATAATATATCTTGGGGCTTCTAATCTGGTCCCTAACAGACTCCATACCTCAAACATTTTCACATTTTTTATAACTGGACCTTGAATCAAAACAGCAAAATACCTTTACTTTAACTGGTGAGTTAATTTTCTTCCAAAGAGTTTGATTAATAAAACAGTAAAACTGGTGCCTTAGAATTCATTTCAACATTGTAATGAAGTCAGACTTAAATGACTACAAACACTTTGAAACCACATAGGGGAATTATGTTGTGACTTTTCTAATGATATTAATAGCACAAATTAAATGCAACATGAAAAGAATGTACCAATGATGACTTTTTACCAAAAATATGGAAAACATAAACAGACTTTGAAGTCATACCTTTAACATACGGATCTCTCTCACAGCTATCTTCTTTATGAATGGATCGTCTTCTGATTCCACAAATGTTTTAATGGCAACAATTTGTCCTGTATCTTTGTTTCGGCTCTTGAACACTACACTATAAGAACCTTCACCAATTTTTGCAAGTTTTTCATATTTTTCCATTTGTTTCCTATATATATTTAGGATAACTGATTTCAGTGCGGCACTATAGTAATTCTGAATGCAGAGCAAATTAAATTGACTTATGTCTTACAAATTAAAGCACAAGCTCAGAAGAAAATCTAAAACCCGAATGAAACATGGTGGGTGATTTTTTTTTCCAAACAGGAATTAGTTGCCTGTAAAGAGAAAAAAAATCATATGAAACCATTGTATATTCAATTTTTGTAAGAAGTTTCACAACACGAGCTTAAAGTCCAACAGGTTTATTTGGTAGCAAAAGCCACCAGCTTTCAGAGTGCTGCTCTTCCATCAAGTGAGAGTTCTGTTAACAAATAGGGCATGCAAACTCAAGTTATAAAATAATAGTTGGAATGTGAGTCTTCACAGATAATCAAGTCTTAAAGTTACAGATAATGTGAATGGAGAGAGAGTTAAACACAGATTAAAGAGATGTATATAGTCTCCAGCCAGGACAGTTAGTGAACTGTCCTGGCTGTGTACTTTAACCTGATGCTGTGAAACTTCTTACTGTGTTTATCCCAGTCCATTGCCGGCATTTCCACATCATATTCAATTATTGAAGTGGAATACATTACAGGAATGTTGTAAATAAATAGAACATTAGATTGCGTCTACAGTTATTCACAAGCTGAACTCAGACTGTCAGTAAGTATGAAATGTCCAAACATTTTATACAGAATAGTAAAGGGAACCTTTTATCAATCACCAAATAATTTGTGATCTTGTTTGAAATGAATAGATGAAATTATTTAATATGTTAACTGTTAGCCTGCTTTTTTAATTGACAAGTTACTAAAAAGAGGGAAAGATGTTACTGCCTTCATAGAATCATAGAAACCCTACAGTGCAGAAACAGGCATTTTGGCCCATCGAGCCTGCACTGACTATTCAGACCTATCTCCAAATCCCGACACATTTACCTGCTAATCCCTTTAATCTCTGCATCTCAGGATACTAAGGGGCAATTTTAGCATGGCCATCAACTTAACCCGCACATCTCTGGATTGTGGGAGGAATGATGCCAGATCCAAGTGGAGAGGATCTCCAAGAGGATTGCACATATCGACACAGACATCAAGTTTCTACAGAGATGCAAGAAAGCAGTCAGGATACCAAAGGGACTACAGATCACGAACCCACTCAGGTCAACATATAACACAGATTACGCTGAGAGGCTTTGCCGTCACACCTCTCTCACACTCCTCAATCACCTCATACACCAGCTCTATAGCAAACGCCACACCCTGGAAAGTAAAATGGAATACATATTCTCAACTTGCGCTCAGGACGCAGATCAGCTGCGAAACTTTGCCAAGCAGATGAGACGAAGAAACTACACCATTTACATGCACACCAAGAACAGGAAACTTGAAAAACTCGGCATCGCCACCAGCAACAACCAAGCCTCCCTTGGCACCACAGTAGAAAACAACACTACCACAGGGAGATCCATTGTTAACTTGTTGGACTACACACTTCAATCAGAGGAAATTGAAGTTCTCAGCCGAGGGCTCAATTTCTGTCCCACCACCAAAATGGACCCCATCAGTCTTGCAGCAGACACAGAGAAATTCGTCAGGCGAATGAGGCTGCGTGAGTTCTTCCACAAACCCCAAGAGGTCAATAGCGGACTCAATGAGACAGCTAATGAACCAGAACAGCCGACAGAGGGATCCGCAGTGCAGCAACCGAAGAGGAATGAATCCAATTGGACTCCTCCGGAAGGCCGCTGCCCCCGACTGGACATGTATGTCCAGGCCATCAGAAGGTGCGTGAACACCAGATTCATCAACCGCACTTACAGGACAGTCCCGAACATCACCCAAGCACAAAGCAAGGCCATCCGTGCTCTCAAGACCAACCGCAACATTGTCATCAAACCAGCAGACAAAGGAGGCGCCATTGTCATACTGAACAAAATGGACTACTGTGAAGAAGTGTACCGACAACTAAACAATGTGAAACACTACAGACAGTTACCAGCAGATCCGATCAAAGAACACACTCGTCAACTCAACACTCTGATCAAAACCTTTGATCCGGACCTTCAGAACACCCTCCAGGCTCTCATTCCACGTACTCCCCGCATTGGAGATCTCTACTGCCTCCCAAAGATACACAAGGCAAACATACCCAGCCGTCCCATCGTATCGGGCAGTGCGACCCTGTGTGAGAACCTCTCCGGCTATATCGAGGGCATCCTGAAACCCATGTACAAAGAACCCCCAGCTTTTGTCTCGACACTACGGACTTCCTACAGAAACTCAGCACACATGGAGCAGTTGAACCAGGGACACTCCTTGTCACAATGGATATCTCGGCGCTCTATACCAACATCCCCCACAATGATGGTATTGCTGCAACTGCCTCAGTACTCAATGCCAACAACTGCCAGTTTCCGGATGCAATTTTACAAATCATCTGCTTTATCTCGGACCACAATGTCTTCACCTTCAACAATCAGCTTTTCATCCAGACACATGGAACAGCCATGGGGACCAAATTCACACCTCAGTATGCCAACATCTTCATGCACAGGTTCGAACAAGACTTCTTCACCACACAAGATCTTCAACCAAGGTTATATACTAGATACATTGATGACATCTTTTTCCTTTGGACTCATGGTGAACAATCAGTGAAACAACTGTATGATGATATCAACAAGTTCCATCCCACCATCAGACTCACCATGGACTATTCTCCAGAATCAGTTGCATTCTTGGACACACGCATCTCCATCAAGGACGGTCACCTCAGCACCTCACTGTACCGCCAACCGACAGACAACTTCACAATGCTCCACTTCTCCAGCTTCCACCCTAGACACGTTAAAGAAGCCATTCCCTATGGACAAGCCCTCCGTATACACAGAATTTGCTCAGATGAGGAGGATCGTGACAGACACCTCCAGATGCTGAAGGATGCCCTTGTGAGAACAGGATATGGCGCTCGACTCATCGATCGACAGTTCCGACATGCCACAGCGATAAACTGCACTGACCTCCTCAGAAGACGAACACGGGACACGGTGGACAGAGTACCCTTTGTTGTCCAGTACTTCCCCGGAGCGGAGAAGCTACGACATCTTCTCCGGAGTCTTCAACATATCATTGATGAGGATGAACATCTCGCTAGGGCCATCCCCACACCCCCACTTCTTGCTTTCAGACAACCACACAACCTCAAACAGATCATTGTTCGCAGCAAGCCACCCAACCTTCAGGAGAACAGTGACCACAATACCACACAACCCTGCCACAGCAACCTCTGCAAGACATGCCAGATCATAGACGTGGACGACATCATCAAACGTGAGCATACCATTCGCCAGGTACACGGTACATACTCTTGCAACTCGGCCAATGTTGTCTACCTAATACGTTGCAAGAAAGGATGTCCTGAAGCATGGTACATTGGGGAGACCATGCAGACACTACGACAGCGGATGAATGAGCATCACTCAACAATCACCAGGCAAAACAGTTCCCTTCCTGTGGGCGAACACTTCAGCAGTCATGGGCATTCGGCCTCCGACCTGCGGGTAAACGTTCTTCAAGGGGGCCTTCATGACACACGACAGCGCAGAGTCGCTGAGCAGAGACTGATAGCCAAGTTCCGTACACATGAGGACGGTCTTAACAGGGATCTTGGCTTCATGACACACTATCTGTAACCCCCATAACTTGCCTGGGTTAGCAAAAAACCTCACTTACTGTGCTGTCTGAAGAAAATACACAATTCTCTAACCAATGCTCAGGATTCCCTTCACACACATTGTTAGCCACTTTAACACTTGAATAGCAGGTTAGGTGTAAGGATTCGCATTCTAATCAGCAATCTGTGACTGTCTGTGTTGATATGTGCTCGATTGCAGACCAGAACACTGCATTTGCCTGACGAAGGCACAAGAGTGTCGAAAGCTTGCAAATTTACTATCAAATAAATCGGTTGGATTTAAAATTGGTGTTGCTAAATTCTTACTATGTGGGAGGAAACCAGAGTACCTGGAGGAAATCCACGCAGACACGAGGAGAATGTGCAAAATCCATACCAGATAGTGACCCAAGCCAGGAATCAAACCCAAGTCCCTGGTGTGTGAAGCAGCAGCGCGAACTACTGTACTATCATGCTGTTCCTTCAATGCTTTCAATCATGGCATTTGAAATTAAGTTATCATAGAATCATACATAGAATCATTCGGTCCATCAGGTCTGCACCGACCACAATCCCACCTAGGTCACATTCCCATAACTGCACGCACGTATCCTAGCCAGCCCTCCTGACATTCAGGGGCAAATTAGCATGCTCAATCCACCTAACCCGCACATCTTTGGACTGTGGGAGGAAGCCGGAGCACCCAGAGGAAACCCATGTATATAGCGGGAAAATGTGAGTCACATGGACAGTGACCCAAGCCAGGAAGTGAACCCGGTTTTCTGGCGCTTGTGCCACCATGCCACTCCATGTTAAACCACAGGCAACAATTTCACTCAAGGTAATCTTGAAGGGATTAACTTGCAATTTGTAGATGGTCCCCAACTGAGTATTCTGCCCGACTTCAGACATTATTTCATAATTGACACCAGAAATGTAGAATTAAGATAATTGCACAGTGAGGACCACGCTTAGTTGTGATTGCCATGAAATAACAATCATAAATCTGTTGCACAATTTCACTTAAAACATTACAAACATTATTCCTATTGAGAATTTATTACTAATTTTTTTAACTGAACAAATACTTTTAAAATGGCTGAAACTGTCTGCCAATGACCCTGAATAAAATCAGCCGACTGACAGTTTTAAGGATATAACAGATCCTGTTATATCTAAGGAGCTTTTAGTAACTAGCTGCATATAGCACAGCTCAACACAGAAGTGTTTGATAACCTCGGCTGGCTGAGAAGGAAATCTACTTAGATAATGGTCTCTCAAACATTCCTTTGAACCTTATTAGCTGAGATCAGCCTGGAATACAATGTTGATTTCTGAAAACCTGATAAACATCCTTTATTGAAGACACTGCGACAAGGTAAAGTCATATGACCTAGGCCTCTCGATTGTTGAACAAGTAATAACGCTTTTCTGAGCTGTGTCGAAGACAGGCCTGATTTCTTATACAGTGCAATTTGATGACAAGAGAACATGGTGAAGCCATGTGGCTCAAATCCTTGCATCAAAAAGTGAATTCACAGAGACAGTATCATTATGCTTACATCAGACATACAAGGTTGTGAAATCCCTGAACCAATGTTTACTGCAGAACAAAGTTCAGCTTCTACTCCAGTAGGACAACTAATATCTTTGGAAGCTGACAACAAAACAACTTCACAAGATGAAATATCTGATATCTGTGAGGAACTGGTTACCAAGGGTGTCAAAGGTCAGATCTGGAAAGTTGTATCTTACCAAAATGAAATCTATGTTTACCAAAAAGATTCTTATTAATTGTACTTATACAAATAATAATACTTGGTAATACAACTGATGTTCATAGTGGGCAATCATTTATTTTTCAAAAATTGTAGCAATACTGAAATAAAAGGAGAGGGAGATCATGTGTTGTAACCCAATGCATCTTAGTGATTAGTCATATGACATATGTGATGTCAAAAGAGACACTTAAAGATTTTGTCTCTCTTCCATGTTGGAATTCAATCTGCCAGCAAACCTTAAATAAATCTGCTCAGATCCTCTCAGTAAAGTGTCATAAGTATGAAAGAATTTCTGCTACTGTTCAGGACTACAGACACATGCTACTTTACACTCAAACTATACTCTAATTGTGAATGACTCCTTTGTAAACCTTTTTGTTAGGCCACAATTAGAGTTTTTGCATTCAGTTCTGGTCATCACACTTTAGAAAAAATGTGAAGCCTCTTGCGAGGTTGCAAAAATTTACCAGAATAATTCCAAGGGGGAGGGATTTTAGGTTAGAGAAGCTGGCATTGATCTCCTTAAAGCAAAGGATAGTGAGGGGAGGCCTGACAGAGATATACAAGATCATGACAGGTTTAGGTGATAAGTCAATGAAATAAGGAATAATGGGAAAAGATTTAAGATTCTGGACAAGAGATTGGGCAATGTCAGGAAGAACTTGTTTTAAGTTCAGCAAGCAGTAGCAATCTAGAACTTGCTAAATACGAGGGGACATGATCAAGGAATTCAAAAGGAAATTGGATGGGCACTTGAAGGAAATAATCTTGCAGGGCTATTGGAATAAAGTGGAGATAAGGAACTGACTGAATTATTCCATAGAGAGATGGCATGATTGTGATGAGCTGAATGGCCTCCTTCTGAGAAGTAAAAGGTCAAGTCACTATAGTCTCAGATGACCACAGGCATTGACAGGTGGTGATTTAATGTGAAGATCACCATAACTCGGGCAAGGTTGAGAAGGTGGGCCTTCATGAATAACCTCAACTGGTACAGGAATTGTACCCATGCTGTTGGCATTGCTAACCAGCCAATTGAGCTAAATTTACTGTTCAGTAATGACTTTGTGACACCTTGGCAAAAGGGTGGCATTGAGGCACAGTGGTTAGCATTGCTGCCTCATAGTGCCAGGGCCCAGGTTTGGTTCCTGGTTTGAGTCACTGTCTGTGTGGAGCTTGTACATTCTTCAGGTGTCTGCATGGGTTTCCACCACATGCTCTGGTTTCCTCTCACAGTCCAAAGATGATGTAGAGATGCCGGCATTGGTCTGGGGTAAACACAGTAAGTCTGAGAACACCAGATTTAAATCCAACCTATTTATTTGATAGTAAACTCACTAGCTTTCGACCCTATTGTCTTTGTCAGGTGAATGAGGTGTTCTGGTCTCCAACAGCACGCATAACAGCGCAGACTGTTTACAGATTACTGATTAGAATGCAAATCTTTATACCTAACCTGCTATTCAAGTCTTAAAGTGGCTAACAATGTGAATGGAAGGAGCACTGAGCATAGGTTAAAGAGATGTGTATTGTCTCCAGACAGCACAGTAAATGAGGCTTTTTGCTAACCCAAGCAAGTCATGGTGGCTACAGATAGTGTGAAATGAACCCAAGATCCCTGTTAAGACCATCCTCATGTGTGCAGAACTTGGCTATCACCAACCCCTGTAACCCCCATGACTTGCCTGTGTTAGCAAAAAACCTCACTTACTGTGCTGTCTGGAGACAATACACATCTCTTTAACCTGTGCTCAGTGCTCCTTCCATTTACATTGTTAGCCACTTTAAGACTTGAATAGCAGGTCAGGTGTAAAGATTCGCATTCTAATCAGTAATCTGTAAACAGTCTGTGCTGTTGGAGACCAGAACATTTCATTCACTTGACGAAGACCATAGGGTCAAAAGCTAGTGAGTTTACTATCAAATAAATCAGTTGGATTTAAACCTGATGTTGTCAGACTTCTTACTGTGCAGGTTAGGTGAATTGGTTATGCTAAGTTCTCTCTCACTACACCCGAACAGGTGCCAGAGTGAGGTGACTTCATTGCAGTGTGAATGTAAGCCTACTTGTGACAAATAAACTTTAAACCAAGGGGTTAGAATTGCTGCCTCACAGTGCAGGGGCCTGGATTCAATTCCCAGCTTCAGTCACTATCTGTGCAGTCAGCACATTCTCCCTATGTCTATGTGGGTTTCCTCTGGGTGCTCTGGTTTTCTCCACAGTCCAAAGATGTGCGGATTAGTTGCATTGGCCGTGCTAAATTCTCCCCAAGTGAATCTGAACAGGCGCCAGTATGGGATTTTCAAAGTAACTTCATTTTTATGGTAAGCCTACTCATTACACTAATAAGTAAAACAGGTTTCCAATGGGAAACACATGGCACCTTTCCATCATCCACAGAAATGTGGACATTCCCACATCTTTATATTATCATTAAATAGGCATAGTTAGCAGGAGAGGAAGCAACATTACCTAAAAGTCTGGATGAATCCACCAAAAAGAATAATACAACGATAAATGGTGAGTATAAACGCAAGGGGATTGTCAAGTATTTCTTCCACATAAATAAAAGTCTCAAAATACATCGAATTCCCAGTGGTGGAAGTATCATTCCGAGTAACAGTGCCATACCCAAAATTTCAGCATTGGGGTTATATTGACTTCCCCGGCATCAACCCTGAGGCTCACCAAAAACAAATAGGGAGAAGCAGCTTTAGGCGGAGACAGGGGAATAATTCAATCGAGGGGGCAAACCTCAGCGATGGGAAACGGACATTAACTGACTACGGGCACGGAGAGTTCGCTTCTCTTTCTCACCCTGGCGCTTTCTGAATCTCAGGAGAAAAGGAAACCGCCAAGCGCGAGCACAGCTTTCCGCTGTGAACGGCCAACTGCCGTTCCCATGGAAACAGCGGCCGTTAGAGCGCGAGCTGCCTGAGTGGGACAGTGCGGGTGGAATAGGAGAAGGTGGATGGAAGAGCGGGGGGTGTTGAAGAGGGCGAGGGGGGAGGGTTGAAGGGGCTGAAGTGGGCGGAGGGGTGGAAAAAGGAGTTAAAGAGGTAAATGAAGGAGATGTGGGGGGACAAAAGGGGAGGAGTGATGGTGGTGGATGGAGAACAGGAGGAGAGGTGTGAGGGTGAAGCGGATTTGGGGATGAAGGAGAGTTGGAGATGAAGAGGGGTGGTAGTGGGAGGAGTGATGGTGGGTGGAGGGTCGGAGCAGGGTGAAGAGAAGAATGAAAGAGAGGAGAGATGGGGAGGTGCTGTGGGAGAATGAAGGCTGTAGGGGTGAGGGTCTGAAGGAGAGCAGGGCAGAAGAAAATTGGGCGAAAGGGAGGAGGGGTGGGGTGAAGGAGATGAATGGTGCAAGGTGAAGAGGAGGAATGGTGAAGGTGTGGAGGGTTGGGGACGAGGTAAAGGGGAAGAGGAGTGGGGGTGAGAGAAGAGGTAGGGGTGAAATGGAGAAAGGGTGAAGGGGAGCAGAGTGGAGGGCGGGGAGTGAAAGGGAAGCGAAGGGATGGGGAAGTGAAGGTGGGGTGTGAAGAAGAAGGGGTTGGGGAGGACTGAAGGATTGGGGAAGTGAAGCGGAGAAGGGGTGGGAGGAAGAGATATTGGGTGAAGGGAAAGAAGGTGAAGGGGAGTTGAGGGTTGAAGAGAGTAGGGGAGAAGGTTTGGTGTGGTGGAATGAAGTGGAGGGGGAGGTGAAAGAAGGGTACATGGAGGGAGAAAGGGCAAGGAGGGTTGATTTTATTCTTGTCACATGTATTGGAATAGAATAAAAAGTATTGTTTTTTGCATGTGGAAAACAACTTCAGAGTACATGGGGAGAAGGAAAGGACAGGTGCAGAACGTAGTGTTACAGTCACAAGTAGCTAGGGTATAAAGATCATTTTAATAAGATAGGTTGATTCAGAAGTCTGATGACAGCAGAGGAAAAGCAATTCTTTAATCAGTTTGTACATGGTCTCAGAGTTTAAAATCTTCAGTAAGCAATCAGCTTTAATGTACTTGTTCAGAGTTTTTCCCTTGCTGTTTCACTGTTGTACACGTTTCCCCCAAAATCCTCAAATGCTTCTACCATGTTGTATTAGTTATTCTTTTGGTAGGAGTCATAGAAATACAAACAATATGCAATACATGGATACTTTATTGTAACTTGAACTGAAACACATATACTAACCACAATTACAAAAGCATGTTTATAAGGGGGAAGCAAAGGTGTAATGATATTGTCACTCGTCTAGTAATCCACAGATCCCCTTATAATGTTTTGGGAATCCAGGTTCAAGTCCCACTGTGGCAGATGTTGATATCTGAATTTAGATTTTTAATTCCAGATTTTTATTAATGATGATGAAAACCGTCTGGTTTATTAATGTTTTGTAGGAAAGCAAATCTAGCATTCTTACTCAGATTTCAGATACACAGCAATGGATCTGAACAGCAACTCTCTGAAATGGGCTAGCAAGCCATTCAGTTCAATACAAATAGGGACCGGTAATAAATGCTGGCCCAGCCAGCAATTGATACTCATCCCATGAACGATAAAAAAGTCTTCCTTTGTCAATCTACATTCACAACTCATGGGAGATATGATATCACTTCATTCAGTGACTTCACTTAAAAAATCCACAACAGATGTAACACAAAAAGTGATAATTTGGCTTTGTCCTGCTGATGCTGTTTCTGTAACAGTGCTAACCAATTAGACTCATGCCCCACTATTTTCCCTTCTTGAATCTGCATCCATCAATCTTTCAGGCAGTCCATTCCAAATCACAGTAACTTGCTGCACAAGTCTTTTCTCATGTTGTTACTAGTTCTTTTGCCTATTTTGTGTTTTTGGCAACCAAAATTGGACCACTGGAAATAGTTTCTCCTTATTATCAAAACCAGAGATCTTAAAATGTCAAATCTCTTTTTAACATTTGTTCCTCCAAGGAGAACTATTGCAGCCTTTTCAGTCTCTCCAGTCCCTGTGGAGACTAGTTCCATTCTAGTAAATAACTTCCCAAGCCATGACATCCTGATACTTTGATACATCCCATCATATCAGGCAATAGGACCCTGTGCTAGAACCTCTCCGGCTACATTGAGGACATCCTGAAATCCATTGTACAAAGAATCCGCAGCTTTTGTCATGACTGTACGGACTTCCTACAGAAACTCAGCACACATGGAGCAGTTGAACCAGGGGCACTCCTCGTCACAATAGATGTCTAGGCACTCTACACCAGCATTCTCCACGACGATGACATGCTACAACTGCCAGTTTCCAGATGCAATTTTACAACTCATCCACTTCATTCTGGACCACAATGTCTTCACTTTCAACAACCAGTTCTTCATCCAGATACTCGGAACAGCCATGGAACCAAATTGGCACCTCAATGTGCCAACATCTTCACGCATAGGCTCGAACAAGACTTCTTCACTGCACAAGACTGATGCTATACACTAGACACATAGATGACATTTTCTTCCTTTGGACTCAGTGAACAAACACTGAAACAACTATATGGTGACATCAACAAAGTTCCATTCCACCATCAGACTCATCATGGACTACTCTCCAGAATAGGTTGCATTAAGGGTGGTCACCTCAGCATCTCACTGTACTGCAAGCCCACAGATAATCTCACGATGCTCCACTTCTCCAGCTTCCACTCTAAATACATTAAAGAAGCCATCCCCTAAGGACAAGCTCTCCATATACACAGGATCTGCTCAAATGAGGAGGATCACAACAGACACCTCCAGATACTGAAAGATGCCCCTCATAAGAACAGGATATGGCGTTTGACTCATCAATCAATAGTTCCGATGCGCCACAGCAAAAAAGCGCACCAGCCTCCTCAGAACACAAATATCGAACATGGTGGACAGTGTACCCTTCGTCATCCAGTACTTTCCTAGAGTGGAGAAGCTACAATATCTTCTTTGGAGTCTTCAACATGTCATTGATGAAGATGAACATCTTGCTAAGGTCATCCCCAACTCCCACTTCTTGCTTTCAAACAATCACAAAACCTCAAACAGACCACTATCCACAGCAAACTACACAGTCTTCAGAACAGCAACCATGACTTCACACAACCCTACCATAGCAATCTCTGCAAGACATCCTGGATCATTGACGTAAATACCATCATCTCACATGAAAACATCATCCACCAGGTAAAGGTACACACTCTTGCAACTCAGCCAATGTTGTCTACCTGATACGCTGCAAGAAAAGATGTCCCAAAGCATAGTACATTGGCGGGACATGCAGACACTACAACACCAGATGAATGAACACCACTTGACAATCACCGGGCAAGGCTGTTCTCTTTCTGTTGGCATACACTTCAGCAGTCACAGGCATTTGGCCTCTGATCTTAGGACAACCAGCATTCACGACACACAATAACACAGAATCACTCAGCAGAGACTGATAGCCAAGTTCCGCACACGAAAACAGCCTCAATCAGGATCTTGGGTTCATGTCACACTATTTGTGACCCACATAACTTGCCTAGGCTTGTAACATCTCACTTATTGTCCTGTCTGGCGACAATACACTTCTCCACTCATGTTGTGTGCACCTTTAAGACTTGATGAGCTGTAAAGACTTGCATTCTAATTAGTATACTGCGTGTGTGCCTTTATATGCCCCGTTTGTGATCAGAACTCCCCACTCACCTGACAAAGGGGCAGAGCCCTGAAAGCTACTGGCATTTGCTACCAAATAAACCTGTTGGACTTTTAACCTGGTGTTGAGAGACTTCTTACCGTGTTTACCCCAGTCCAATGCCAGCATCTCCACATCATCCTGATACTACTCAGAAGTAAACACAATACTCCAGCTTTGGCCTAACAGAGCGTTTTATGAAGATTTGAGTTTTATATTCCATTCCTCCATTAATCAAGCCAAGGACTATTTATGCCATTTTTAAGTTTTGACTTGTCCCACCAACTTCAAACATTTGTGTGCATGCACCCCCCAACTCTCCTTGTTCCTGCCCCTTAAATGTGGTACTATTTGATTTAGTCTATCATGCTTCCTACAAAATATTTTTATATTTATATTTTTTACCAGTTTTCCTGTTACCATTTTCTTCATTATTTACAGCATTTGATTTTTTTTTTGCTTACCTAATGCCCTGTATATCCAAGCTCAGATTATTAATCATCAAAAAAGCAGCAATCTCCTAATGCACCAAGGCAATAGAATTCTTAATGGTGCTAGACTATTCAGGTAGTTGCAACCCACCTGAAACAAAATGATTATTAAATTCATCCAAATTGTTAACATGCTGTGACATCAAGATTTATATCTAGCACCAATGATACTGTCAACATCTTTGCACATAAGACAACTGCTGGAAACTATCACAGTGAATATGGCCATTTGAGAGCTCAAGCTTTCAAATTACATTGCAATGGAGGATAGGTGTTTGGAACTGAGCAAGCATTTTCAAGGGGCTTGGTGACACCTCAAGTGCAGCAGACACACTTCTCTGGATCAACAATGGCACAGATCTGCAAAGATAGGAGAAGGGAATGTCTGTGTCTCAGTCTAACATTTTACCTTCCGTAGCACACTGTCCATTTGCAATAACTCTGTAGTCATCCTGACTGAGCCCAAATCATCACAGACAAATTGATACTCTATTCCACAAATACTGCTTAAATATTGTTAGGAAGGAGTGACGTTAGCAAAGTATAACTGAATGTAGTGCAGTTAATAAACTTAAACAAAATAAATATACAAATGAATAGATTAAGTGAATTGGGCAAAACGTGGCATCGAGTTTAACATGGATAAATGTGACATTATCCACTTTGATGCAAAGGCAAATTATCTACGTGGGAGAAACTGTAGTGCTTTGAAGAGACATCTCGATGTTTTTGTGCACGAATCACAAAAAATTAGTTATGCAGGCAATAAGGAAATAAAGTATTTATTTATCAAAGTGATTAAGATCAGAGAGTTGAATAGTTCAAAGATTGGTGTGGGAGAAATAAGTTTCAATTTATGGACACTGGTAATGGGAAAATAAGACAGCTGTCCCATTGGAACAGCCTTTACTATGATTAGTGCACAGGCAAATTATATAACTAGAGCTGTTGGGAGGGCTGTAACTTTGTGTTGTCAGGAAACAGGTAGTTTTAAATAATTGACAATTCTATTTGTGGGTATTAGAAACATGGGATAGTTTTAAGTAAGTTTAATATTGTGTTTCTGTGTAAAAAAGAGTTAAGACTTCAGCACTTGTGGAGAGAGAGAACACACAACTTTTTGTCAGAGTATTAAGGAATGTTGATCTTTATTGTAAGGGAGGTGGCGTATTAAATTAGGGATGTCTTGCTACTGTTGTACAGCACATTGGCAAGAACATGGTGTACAGTTTTAGTCCCCTTAAGAATGGATATATTTGCATTAGACACAATTCATATAAGGTTCACTGGCTGATTCCTGTGTTGAAGGGGTTGTATTGTCAGGAAAAGTTGAACAGATTAGTCATATACTCATTGGAGATTAGAAAAATGACAGTTGATCTTTTTGAAACATAAAATTCTGAAGGGGTTTGATTGGCAGAGAGGCTCCATGAGTTGGTGTTTGATTGGCAGAGAGGCTTAATGAGCCAAATGCCCTGCTGTTGCTCCTATGTTTTGTGATCTTATATCAGAATTTAATTGGCATTAGTCAATGTTGAATAAAACTCAAGAAACTCTATAGAAGAGTAAATTTAGATATTTTGATCATAGGTAGAGTTACTATTGTTCAGAGTCAGACCTATTCCAACGGTTAAATGCATCAAATCCACCAGAATCTCATCAGCCAAAGAGTACTAAAGCAATTAAATGATCTTTCATTATCTTGATCAATATATTCTTCTTCTTTGAATGAGGAATGATTCTCTGGCCAGAATCTAATGTCTCATTACAACTGGAGGAATAAAGTTCTACTATGCTTGTAGTTCAGCAACTGTTTTGATCACAAGTCCCTTCTGTCAAGTTTCAAGCAGATTTACAGTTTTTGATGCAAGTCACTAACTATAAGGAATTCATGGTAATTACAGATTTTGAAACTTAAAGACAATAAAAAGAAAGGCATGGGCAGAATAATAAAGTAATAAATGTGATTGACCAACATTCATGTGCAATTGATATCAATTAGCATAGAATACAGGCACATAGAGACAGCTTTGAGAATATAAAAACTTGTTTTTCTTAAAGCACTGATTAATTGACAGGATTATTTTGATATCCTGTCAAAATAATGACAATTATTTTGTCATTATTGACAAAATAATAATGTCAAAAATGATTTTTGACAGATTACAAAAATCTAGAATAAATAAATCTATAAATATATTTCCCCTCCTGAAGACACTGACCTCTAGTTAAGATGTAGTTCCACTTGTTCTGTGTTATTCCTTTTGTGGGAGCTCAAATGTTTGCTGAGCTATTTTACTAGAGGCTTCACAGCTAAGCCCAATGTCCTCACCTGATATCCGCATGTATACTTCCACTGGAGGTTAACCAATCTCATGGTCTCTCCTTTGTCATTGTTAGACATAGCTCAATTAGTGGAATTTTCCTCTGAATTGGAAAGTTGTGGGTCCAAATCCTCCATAAAATTTCTAAGCTGACACTCCAGTAAAGTACATGGTCAGAGATGCTGACTTTTGAATAAGGGATTAGATTGAGATGCCTTCTGCTCTCTCAGGTGGGTGTAAAATATTCCATGGCCTGGCCAGTATTCATTCCTCAAATCAGTATCACAACAGATTATCTGGTTATCAACACATTGCTGTTTGCGGAAGCTTGCTATATGCAAATTGGCTGCTGTGTTTTCTACATTACAACAGTAACTACACTTCAAAATACTTCTTAAAACAAATGTGGTGACTGTGAATTGCCCTATCTTTTTCAACATCAGAGTTCTGCAAGTTGTCTAATTGCATATCGTTGTATATTAGCAGAAACCAGGAATTGAAATCTTCTTGACCTGAATGGCTCACCTACTCCCTACCATAACTAGCCATGATGCTGGCATTGGATTGGGGTAACACAGTAAGAACTCTCACAACACCAGATTAAAAGTTCAACAGGTAGTAAATGCCACTAGCTTTCAGGGCTCTGCCCCTTGTCAGGTGAATGGAGAACTCTGACATAAACACAGTGTCTTTATATGCTCTTTTGTGAACTCCCCATTCACCTGACAAAGGGGCACAGCCCTGAAAGCTAATGGCGTTTGCTACCAAATAAACTTGTTGGACATTAACCTGGTGTTACGAGATTTCTTACTATAAACAGCCATCATATGAATACTGAATTTGAGCTTCCCAGTGTAAAACAACGATCTATTACGTGAGGAAGTATGTACAGACATTAGTAATGATCACACATGGTAGGGAATCATTAAATAGTTTGCATTCTCTGGTGATTTCCCATCTCCAAGCAGGATGACAATTTATTTAATAGGTTCAATGAACGGGGAAGAATGTATATTGTCAGGGAACTCTACAAAGCATTGTTATCCATATAGATTGAAAAAAAACAGGCCTAAGACACACATATTTAAACTGTTATGGGATAATGCAGTCAGACTGATGATGGTTAATCAAGTACATGGTTTGATAATGCAAAATTCAGATTTTCAAAGGTATTGGGGGAATGCAATACAAGAATTCTAAATGTTGTGGTTGGAAAAAATGTTAAAAGCCACTATTGTGAACTTCAGAATTTCATCAGGCATATGTTGTATGAAATGTTCTAAAATCTAATATGTTATTTCATTTTAAACCCAATCGATATTAATTAAAATTTTGAATACATCTGACTGCAGTAAACTTACCAGGGTTTTAACTAAAGATGGAGTGAATACGAAGGTTATCATTAATTGTCAAATATTTTAAATTTATCATAATATTTTAAATATTATCAAATTTTAAAAAATGTAACTGTTCAAGATTAACAGTTATGACAGGAGTATTTAGTTTGACCAGCATTGCAAGTAATAGGGTGTTTGATTACGTCCCAATGTTGAGTGAATTTTTAACCATATATAAGCAGCTACTTAAAATGATACAATTAATGTTATTTTCAGCCAAGGACATTTAACAAATGTTCTTTCCAAGGCATTCTTACTTTCTTCACATGTTAAGCTTCAATTTAATTTAATTTCATTTCATTACACAGTACATGTAATCAACGTTGAAAAGACTGCTGTCAGGTGTCAACATACATCATTCTGGTTCCTTATTCAGTAAATCGTAAAAGGATAAGAACTGTCCGAGTTAAACGAAGCTATACGCTAAATGGGGTAACTGGCCTGAATGGTAATTCCGGTTCTAAGCTTTTGTTTTTAAAAATAATTAGATCGCTACAGATTTCCAGAAAGCACCAATAGATTAAACAGTGATAGAGATTATACAATAGTATTTGTTTACTGCATTCCAAGTACAAAATAATTTTCGACAAACTTCAAATATTTAATCTCAAATACATTGTTCATATTAGTTACTTGTCAAAATTAACACCACTCATCCCTAAGAAAAAGCAGATTTTATTATCCTGCATTAAAACTATTGAATTGAATTTAAACTATTATTTCCTTAAGCATTACATTCACCTAATTAACAGTAAAATTAAGACAGTTGGGATGGGATAGAGAATTGGGTATACTGCAGTCAAAAAATTGTTCGTAATTCACTTTGTGACTTATTGGATGAATACTCTGCATGGTACAGTCACTAAACAATACAGACTAGCTGGACATCTTACATTTACAGATATCTGTGCTTCCAGATCTGAGTCATGGCAGTGATATGAACATATATACAAACTGGTCTATTCCTGTGCCTATTCAGTCCATCAAGCCTGCTCCACCATTCAGTAAGATCATAAATGATCTGATCACGGCCTCAACACCACTATCTAGCCTATCCTCCATTACCCTGTTAGTCAAGAATCTGTCTATGTCTGCCTTAAGAATATTCAATGACTCTGCCTCTATGATTTTCTAGTTTCAGAGTGAAAATATTTCTCCTAATTTAAAATAGGAGACCTGTTATTTTTAAATTGTGTCCCTTAGTTTTGTTCTCCCCCACAGAGGCAAATATTCTTTCAGCATCAACTTTGTCAGGATCTTATATGTTTCACCTCCTATTCTTCTAAATTCCAATGGATAGAGGGCCAACTTGCTCTCGTACAATAATTATCCCCCAATTTTAAAAATTTACTTTTAATTTAATTGGACACCAGATTTGGCTTTTAGCCTAAAAAAGCACAGCATTAATAAAAGCAATAAAATTAACATAAATATTATTTCAAACCAACATAATTTACAAAGAAAACCTTAAATGCAAACCCTTTGAATTTATTTTACAGTATATACATAACAGGAAACATCTGAATGGATCATGTCAGTAATTTGGCTAATCAATACAAATCAAAACATTTTGTTCCCAATGACCATACCAAATGAAAACATGGAAATATATAAAAAAGTAACAAGCCCATATATGCAATTATGTTGATACTTTATACAAATATTAGGTACTGCAACTTGACTGAATCAGAATACCTCTAATACTTTTGTGCTGAGTGTTTCCCACAAAAATTGTATCTACATGAGGTAGAAACACAACTAACTTTTGCTACGTGTAAGGGAGCATACAAGAGTTTGGGGAGAAATTCTAAAGTATGTTTATAGATTTGGCAGAATGAGACTTACACAAAAATCAGTTTCAATCGATAAACTGTAATGGGATGTTTCAAACAAACACCAGCATTTAGAAAAGTCATGTCATGTTTCAGTTATAAAAGTTATTGGCAGCTGAAAATGTATTACTGAGTGATATTAATGCAATGATATAGTGTTACACCAAAAGTTGTGTATTACTTTATGAACCAAGACTATTGAACATTTTGAATGTTGGTATCATTGTTAGTTTAAGCTTTTTACAGTGTTTTCATTTTTCCATATACAAAAAAGTACAATCTTATTTGCTTTTGGAGTCTTGTCAGATAGGATTAACATGACTTCAGAGCAGAGAAAGGATACTGTCATATTTACTTTTCAACCAAGTAAAATCCAGATGTCATCAGGATAGTAAAAATAGGCCAACCCAATTTTACGTGTTTAAAACATGATACATAAAATATATCAACAGCTATTAAACTGTAGCAATCTTTTACTGCTCTTGAAATAGGACAATTAAATCCAAACGGATGTCCTACAATTCACAACTTAACCACGAGTAAAATACATCACATTTTATCAGCATTATTGTGCAAACTTAATACCAGTGTACTTGCAAGAAAACTGTTAAAACCAACAAGCATACAAATGGATGTTTGGATTACAACCCTTCAAAGATTATTCCAATTCATATCCAAATGACTAAATTACACTTTAAAATGCAACTGTTAGTCAGATGATTAGATGGGTATACTGCTCATTTCTTAGTTGCAAAATATATACTAATTTCAACTGAATAAAGTAAAACCAAATAATTCCTGAAAAGCAGTACCCAAATTAAGTTTTGCATCATGCAAACCTATACACATTGGTAAAGTAAAATACTTACCTGTACATCATATGCACTACTATCTACATTAAGAACTATAGTGTGCGACTTCAACAATATGAAGTACATACTGAAAAAAACTACACATTTATGTACATAGATTACATATGGTAAACCAAGCACTTGTGTAGTATTTTGAACTTAAGGTGGCTGTGGCATTTCCACATGTCCTCTATATAGGTTTCATGCCACAATAAATAAAATATTGTTTAATTTTGTCTATGACAAATAGACAATACTGTGGCTTCTGAACAACCTCAAACATTCTTCAATGCTGAAGAAAGCAATTTTGTATTTTCTATGTACACTCCCATTCAATCATCTGATGGCAATTAGTAGCTGTTTTCATGGCCAGCCAAGATATACAAGTTGCTATTGGCAGTCGGGTTGTCTGTTGGTCTACTTTCCAGCACCACCACCCTACAAAAAAATAATAAAGTATATTTAAAGGATCTATGATTATTCAAACAGCAACCAAATCAAACTATAATTAAAAAATGTTTGGGTCACCAAAGACACATTGGCATTGTCCTGTGTTACTAAATTCTACAGTCCAAGATGATCTTAGATACAATATCATATTTGCGCTGAGTTTACAAATCTCAAGTAGGGCAACTGTGACATTCTGGCAACTGATCTCTGCATCTCCAAGTCCATTGGATAAGAATGACAAAGGGGCAGAAACACAAGATTCTTGTGATTTGCTATTTAGCAACTCCTTGTAGAGAATGATACAAGTATAGAATATAGAATCATTGAGTCCCCATATTACAGAAGGAGTCCATCTGGTTTATTAAGTCTGCAACAACCTCTTGACAGAGCATCCCACCCAGGCCCTATCTCTGCAACCCCATGTACCCACCCTATTAATTCCCCCAACCCACCCTGGGACACCAAGGGGTAATATAGCATGGCCAATCAACGTAACCTGCACATCTTTAGATCTAGCCTTTTGGATTGATCCAGCTATGACTTTTTTAGATTCATACATAAGAAAATTGGCTCTGCTCCACTTATATAGCCACACCAATAAGGCCCATAATCTAAGAACATGGGGGAAAAAACCTCTGGCAAACTAGATTGTGAGAATTGAATATTCTAATTAAGTAACAGTTAAAATCACAAGAGACCTTGACGGTCAGGCTTCAATTATTGGATGAATCAAAGCCAGTTCACTGGATTATGGTAACACTTTCCTAAATCACAAGACATCTTTGACTTGTTGATTAAGAAATACTACTGACTATGTTTACGAAGTTGTATGTGAACTTAATTGCACCAACTAGAAACATGAATATTAATATTCTATTAATTAACTTTTAAAAATGAATAATAATGATGACTAATTTAAGTCTAGTCTTCAAAAATGACCCAATTCTCATGCTTCTATCCACTATTTTAAATTTTACTCACCTACACATTAAATGTGGATTGTCATTTTCTGCAGTAAATTTAATTTAGTGTTAAAATCTACAATGTATTAAATATAATCTAGCTTCAACCTGATTTTTATGTACTTTTCACGAGAAAGAAAATTGTATTTAAAAAAAGTGTAACCTTTTCTCCAACCTTACTCCAATCCAAAAGCAACATGAAAATCTGAAGTAGGTTCAGATTTGCTCTTCATCTAAACTAGTTTGAAATACAGAATAAGTAGTGTTTTTTTTGAAGCATCATCACACAAGGTCTGCATTCTACTAACCTGTCAGAGCCTAAAAGTTTGAAGATTCTTGAATTATCACAAATTTCTTGTGTAATCTAGAAAAAAGTAGTTTTCAGAATTAACAGCAATCCATTATTAACAGATTAATCCCTGAACTGTTAGTTAGAACAAAATTGAGAACGTATCAAAAGTTAACAAACATCTGCTTCTTCACTATTACTCTATGATTCTTAAAGTAGAAAATCAAATCTTGTTTTGAGAATGATTCAAATACACATCGAGTTTGTGCTGAGTTTACAAATCTCAAGTAAGACAATCCAATACAAGATGACCAATATGAAAGTGAGCATGAGCTATTTTAATTTATTATATTGTATTTTGTGGTGAATATTTATATGGAGTAAACATATCCAATAAAAGCACGTCCAAGTGGAAATCATTGGCTATACAAAATTGAATGATGTTAACTGAATACTATAGTAATTCTGTGATTCAAATTATTGTCTTTCAAAATATTTGTTACAATACAAATAAGTTAGAAATGAGTATATCTGTTCCATTTACCTCATTCGACTTAAAACTTCTTCCCTGCATTCCATGTTTCCAGAAAGCAAGAACACTATCTTGTAAACAAACTAACAAATGGGGAAATGCATGTTATTGTGTACTGAGTTTCAGCTGGCAAGAACAGTCATTAAATAACTTAAACATAAAATGCCATTAAAAGATTTCAACAAATTAAAAGTTATATTTCAACATTTGAAACACTGACAAGCATTAATGTGACTGAAAAGAACTGCATTATGAAAAAACAGTGAAGAAACACAACACACAAAAAGAAACTATAACAAATGTCTTCTGTATTGCATTATTATATTTTCATGGAAGCCAATCTAAATTTGTTTTTCTATAGCCAGTTTGTCAATTGGAATATTTCAAAAGCTCTTCTGCAAAGTACTGGGACCTTGCCAACTGCCAGTATATCTGGAAGCCAGCGTTCATAGGCAGATAATTATTTCTCTGTTTTACAGATGGAATTGAACAATTGCAAAAAGCATACAGAACCTGTGTCCATACTTCATAACAACTTATTTTTGTACAACACATCTATAGTAACAAAACATGCCAAGGTGCATCACACAAAATACAAGTGCAAGCCACACAAGACATTAGTTCAAATGATCAAAAGCTTGATCAGAGGTTCCAATTAATGTTTGAAAGGAGGAAAGTGAAATGTAAGATATAGAAAAGGTATCCAAGAACTTAGCACCTAGGCAACTAAAGGTGTGGCCAAAAGTCACATAAAATCATAATTAAAATCAACACACCACAATTGGAAGAGCAGGGACATCTGAAGGAAAGTGGAAGAGATTGCAGATATTGGAAGGGGTGAGGCAAAGGAGAAATTTGAAAGCAAAGATAAAAAAAAATCAAGATCCTGCTTAACCTAGAACCAACGTAGGTTAGCAAACACAGCACAATGATGATAGGTGAACAAGCATCAGTGATGGTACTAACTGATCTAACTGTGTTCCATGCAGACCTGATCCGCATGATTTCAGCAAGTAGAGGTAGAACAGAGAAAGATGCATTGTTCAAAATGGAATGAATCCAAGTCTGAATTTCAGGAGTGTATTAATACTGGAAATGAAAACTGGATTTTATGTTGAACCTGTTTAAGCCTTCATAATTCAGACTTACGTTGAAATTTGTTGAAGTGAATTGACAATTTAAAGTGATGCCTTTTGGCAAAAATAGATTCAAGCTGATAAACTTGTAGGTTGCACAATGCAGCATAAGTAACAATACAAAGTCAATATCTACACATTTTTACAAGTAATTCCCACTTTGAGTAACAGCCTGTTACTGGAGTGAGCAACATCTCCTTAAGATTAAAGAGAAATTCTTACCTATTGACTCAATTTGAAAAGTGAATGTCAGTTCTGACGACAGTTTTCTGCTTGATTTCAATCTACCTCGGAGGTTTACAATCTTTAAACAGCCTAGAATGTTAAAGTGAAACATATAAGTAATTGAATGGTATCGGTTTGGTACATTTTTAAAGACAGAAGCAAAAGTAGCCCCTTAGAAGTGTTTCAAGTACTTGTGAAACAAAATATCCTTGCTAATTAACTAACCAAGGGCCCACTTACTGAAATGGGCATATCATTTACTGAATTAGTACTTTTTTTTTTACTTAAAATTTACATGCACACTTTCAAAGTACAGTATTATATACTTAACATAGCTAGGTGAATTCAACAGGCAAATGTAATTGATTTGAATATAAAAATAGCAATCTACTTTATATCTATATCTCTCTAAAATTAGCTTATTAGTAAAAATGTACTCCAATACTGTATCTTGGAACAAGTCATAACAAGATGATCATCTGTTGAAAATCCATTTCAGGTAAACCAGCTGAGCAAAACCAAATCTTAAAATATGACTCACTTAATCCTTGCTACATTTTATTATGCCTTCTGTAAAACTGCAATTCAACCAAATAGGAGCCAAATTAGCTCCTTTAACTTTCTAACTACTTTTAATTGACATGGTTTGCAATGAACACAGCGAGTCTGCTTAGTATATTTAAAAGTAGGAACTTAGTAGTGAATTCTGCTGTGCATGCTGAGAGTTGAAGCCAAATTATGTCTAACCCTGGAAATCTAGCTACTTATAATATACACTCTTATCAGAAGGTTTGAGGAGAGCTTGATTAATTTTTGTCAACAGTTGGTGACGTTCTTAGATATCAAAGTCTTTCAGGAGACAAAAGCTTCAACAAATAAATTCTAGAGTTCTGAATCTGAAACAATACCTTTGAAGGATTCAGAACATACTGATTAATTTATATGGTAAATTTCAGTATTGCTCAGGAGACATTTTCTGTCAAAGCTTTTCATCTTGCACTCATCAGAATATTTGCAAGAATACAATGCAAAGGAAATCAACAAATTTATACAGTATAAAAGTGTTGATTGCTTGAGATGTTGCTATGGATAATGCACTAGTTGATAGTGACTGACAATTAACTGCCAAGTATTGTCTGAAAATAAACCAGACAGCTTGATTCCGATTGATCAAGTGATTGCCTTGAAGAATAAACCAGTGAATAACTTTAATTTATTTTGCTTAGCTGAAACAGGCACAATGTACATATTCTTCCTGTCTACAAAGAACAGGGCCCAATTTCTTAATGTACGTAGCTTCTTATGTGCACAAATGCACCCAACCCTCACTATCACACAAAAGAATAGGTTGCTAGGTTGGACAGCAGATTTGAGCACTGCTCTTTCACTTTCATTTAACTCAGATTAAAGGAATTAAAATTTCCCTGTCAGGTACAAGTACCTCAGATGATATCAACATGCATACTCTCAAATCACTATGTTGGGTCAGTAACACAATACTGGCAATAACTCAGAACAAACTGGAACTAAATTATTAATTTTGGTTAGGAGAGGCATTCAAACAAAAAACAATGGCTTAGAATATTGGAGGGGGGCGGTTCTATATTGAGATGTACGAAGCAAGTTTTTTTTTATACACAGGCTGATGGGTGCCTAGAACTCACTGCGGGGGGAGATGGCGGAAGCAGATACAATAGTACTTTTAAGGGGCATCTAGTCAAATACATGAATAGAATGGGAATAGAGGGATATGAACATCAGAACGATAGGAGATAGGGGGCGGCATAGTCAGTGCAGATTTGGAGGGCCAAAGGGACTGTTTCTGTGTTGTGATTCTCTTTGTTCTTTGCTTTATCCTTTTGAGATTGGTTTGAAGGCATATCATTTGGTTAAGTAGAAATTTACCTGTTCAATTGATATTAGCAATGGGTGCCAGTTGTTGCTTATAAATTAGTCACAAAACTCATGGATGATACAGCACAGAAGGCAGCTATTCTATCCATTGTGCCCGTGCTAGCTCACAGAAAGATCTCAAGTTATTCAGAAATATCTATAAGTAATAAAAAAAAAACTAGCTATAGCATTTATAGTTCAATATGGTACTCTTTAAGGATATGAAAATAGCCATTGTTTGACAAAAAAGTAATTATCTTGTTTAAAAAACTTACGATCCATGCAGACTATTATGGTATCTCTCTCCAGCTGAGTCACGTGGATGACATTTGCCTGTGGCATATCTGTAACAAGTGATAACAAATATTACTTATCCTCAGCATATTTGCAGTTTTTTTAAGCATTTAAGTTCCCTGTGAAATAGTCTAGTCGGTGAACCAGTGAAAATTACTCAGACTTTGCTGAGAGTTTTTATCCTTTAAATTGATATTTCCCTGGTGAGTAAAAAGTGATTAAAAGCTGCTTTATTCTGACAAGTTAGATAATCATCTCAAAATGTTTGTTTCTTACAATTGTTTGTGTTCAAGTTGAAGGGTTATTTTTATAAATGCTAGGCTAAATTATAGTTGCGAAGCAAAACAGACAACACAAATAAAACATTAAAATTCAAAACCTGAATTTTTTGAATAGACTTCAGTAAATACCCACATTTGTCTCTTAAATAATCTGAAGGAAGACAAGGAATGTTGCAAAGTTGCAGAATATTTATTTAACACCACAAATTACATAATTAAGTCATGCTCACCTTCTTTCCACAAATTATGGTTGTAAGGCAAGAGCAACATGGTGTTATTTGATTCAATCCTCTTTTTCATAGGATGTTATTAAGTGATCATGCAAGATAAATTTCTCTCTTCAAAAAAAAGTTAACCACTTGTTTCATTTTACAACACCTGTTTATGCTCAAATGCTCATGCGGATAGATCTACACGACAGTATTATTTTGAAAAGAGGCAATGACAACAATCTCTGTATACCAATGCAGCCATATGCCTACCTAAACCAGTAAAAGGGCCAACAGCAAATTTCTGAACTAAATAGACATTACTTTTATATTATTGTTCTCTCTCAAAAAGTTAAAAAATGTAGGATCAGATATGGTTTAATGATCTATGTAGGTATGTAATATGACTGTATAGAAAAGAAAGTGCCTCAATCAAATCTAATCTTTTTCAGTTTTTCTGTACTGCAACATTATTGTGTCAAAAGACACGGCAGGGGTGGAGGGGCGGTGATCTTAAAAAGATTTCTTTGTACCAAATGAGCACGATAACAGGAGAATATCATGCTGATTTTTTGGGAAAGTTAAAAATCCAGTCTTACCACACTCGAGCAAAAAATGAACCAAGGTCTGTTTCCACTAGCAGAAGGAGTTCACCTGAAAGCAGGCAGCTGACAGCAGAGTTGAAATTGCATGTACCAACTGGACAGTGTCAAGGGAGTGGGACCTAAAGGGAGGGAGGCAGGCAGGGGGGACGCTGCGCACTCTGTAACCAGTGGAGAGGATTGGCTGTGGAGGCCAGTGATATCTGAGGGAAAGAGAGAGAGAGAGAGAGACCTGTGCACATGCAACTTCACACTCTGCTGTCAGCTGCCTGCTTTCAGGTGAACTCCTCCTGCTAGTGGAAACAGATCTTGGTTCATTTTTTGCTCGAGTGTGGTAAGACTGGATTTTTAACTTTCCCAAAACATCAGCATGATATTTTCCTGTTTTCGTAATCATTTGGTACATAGAAATCTTTTTAAGATCACCGCCCCTCCACCCCCACTGTGTCTTTTGATTAGATTTGATTGAGGCACTTTTTTTTCTATACAGTCATATTACATATCTACGTAGCACTGTGCCAAGCTGACACCGCCAAAGGGGAACTCTCACCCCTGACCTCCCAGGGGGCCTTAATGGCCTCCAGTCCTACTGTCAAGGCCATCATGACAGGTCCCCGACGATGGAGACCCATATATGATCCTTGTCAGTGAAGACCATCACCTGCGAGTCTACTAAAGCAAATTAGCCCGGACAATTCTGTCCCAGGCTCACGATATAACACAGAATTTAAATATTGAGATCAGCCTGATCTTGCCAGATATCTGATGCCAGTAACATTGAAAGAGGCACAAAATTGTGTGTGAACCAGATTTTTTGTCCCTCTCGTGATCCTACTGATTTACTCCCCCCATCAGCCAATGGAATGAGAAGGTAAAAGTTGCCCCAATGATTACTTTTACTGAGCTAAAGAGACTATACAGATCGTATTGGAAAACAAGTAAATACACAACTAAGAAATAGGCAAAATAATGCAAACATAAATAAAACAGGAAGAAAGAGTTTACTTTGATCTATTCGTTGCCATCCTCTCTTCCCCTCATAAGTAGGCTATGTGTATCTCTATAGCACAAACCCTTTGGCCCACAAGTTGCACCGATCACATCCCTACCTACCAGGCCTATCTATAACCCTCAATCCCATTAAATCCCACTCATGCAGAAGTCGCTTAAAAGATCCCAACGAGTTCGCCTCCACCACCACCAATGGCAGTCAATTCCACTCACTCACCACCCTCAGTGAAAAACTTACCTGACATCTCCTCTGTACCTACTCCCCAGCACCTTAAACCTCTCGTAGCGACTATTTTAGCCCTGGGAAATAGCCTCCGAGAATTCACCCTATTTATACCTCTAAACATCTTATAAACCTCTATTAAATCACGTCTCCTCCTTTGTCTCTCCAGGAAGAAAAGACCTAGCTCCCTCAACTTATCCTCGTAAGGCATGCCACCCATTCCAGGCAATACCCTTTCAATAGCTTCCACATTCTTCTTATAGTGAGGCAACCAGAACCGTGCACAGTACTCCAAGTGGGGTCTGACAAGGGTCTTATAAAGTTGCAGCATTATCTCCCCACTCCTAACTCAATCCCTCAATTAACGAAGGCTAGTACACTACATGCCTTTTTGACCACATCCTCCACTTGCAAGGCCGATTTAAGAGTCCTATGGACTCAGACCCTCCAAGGTCCTTCTGCTCCTCAACACTGCTAAGAGTCCTACTCTTGATATTATACTCCTTCATCCCATTGGACCTGCCAAAATGGATCACTACACATTTATCCGGGTTGAAGTCCATCTGCCACTTCTCTACCCAGCCTTGCATGCTATCTATGTCTCGCTGCAACTTCTGACATCCTTGCAGACTACTCACAACACCATCAATCTTCGTGTCATTGACAAACTTACCAACCCATCCCTCCACTTCCTCATCCAGGTCATTTATGAAAATGACCAACAGCAAGGGTCCTAGAACAGATCCCTGGGGCATTCCACTGGTGACCGACCACCATGCAGAAAAAGACCCATCCACAACTACTCTCTGCCTTCTGCAGGCAAGCCAGTTCTGGATCCACAAGGCAACAGCCCTCTCACTTTTTAAGAAGTCTTGCATGGAGAACCTTATCAAACGCCTTGAAGTCCATATAAACCACATCACCGTTCTTCCTTCTCAATTCTCCTGTTGAGGACAATGGTGCGTAACGTTTATTGTCCTAATGTTGCTCTATAACAAAAATTCTGAGAAATCCCACTCAAATCCTTATCTTAATCTACGTTAATCTAGCTTCTGTGTGGCAATCTTAAATTTTTTATAAATAGTATACAAAATGTCATCACACAAGATATTTCGAAAACATTAAAAAACCCTAAGTGAATAAAAATCACTTGCTATTATGCATAATAAATGAGAACTGACATACCTGTTTCAGTAAACCAGCATGAAGTAGAATTTGGATTGACGGTTTCAAATCGTACTACTTGATTAAGTTCTGTTCCTTTACTGACAGCAACACATAACAGTGGGTATTCTTGTTCTGGGACCACTAGCAATTCAAAAACTTTCAATGGATTTGGCAGAGGAAAGTCAACATGCTAGGGCAAAAAAAATAAAATTCATAGGTTTTACATTACATTGTACACTGGGATGAATCGCTGGTGTGTGCCAAATGCATTAGTACATATAATTCAATAAATTTCTCATTTTAGAGTATTAAGAAACTATTTAGTAATGTCTTAACTCATACTTCACTATTCAAACAAAGCAAGTCAGACGAAATGATTTTGCAAGATATACATCTCTGTAAATATAGGAAATATGGCATTTGTAATATAAAGTCAGGAAAGTCAAACCAAATCAGGAATAAAATGAAAGTTCATGGAAAAGAAAACAAGGTACAAGTTTATTACGTAAGGAAAAAAAAAGTCCTCCTACCCTCAATGTTCGCTTACGATGTTACACTGCTCAGAAACTGGTTGTAAATTAGTAAAACTTTATTTCAATCAAGAAAGACAACAGTTTTTGCCCCCTTACTCCAAAAGGGAAGGAAAAACAAAAATTCCAACTAACCTGTTTCAAGCAGAGTTTGGATTGACAGTTTCAAATCACACTACTTGATTAAGTTTTGTTTCTTTACTGAAATCAACATGCTAGAGCATCATTTTGTATTTCCTCAAAAAAAAATCAACCCTTGGGACTAATGTAAAATAAGAAGCATCACATATTAAATGAAACCCCCAACAATCAAAGTTTCAGTGCTCTTTTTAAGTTCAGATCGTTAAAATTTAGCCAATTTTTCTCCTTGGACATTTCAAACACAAAGGCCAACATTGAAGAACTCTGCTATGTTTTCATGCACTGTATGCCATTTGATATTGCTAAATTACTTAAATGAAAGTTTCAATAGTGTTCTCTGGTGTAATTTCTTTTGAACAATTTTGGCGCAGAGTTGCTTTATTGTTATTTTGTCACAACCCAGTCAGAGTTTTGTGGAGGTGATCTGCCTTATATGCATTTGGAACATCACGAAATAGGAAACATAATTCTCATCAGAACACTAATCATTAAGAAATCCATTTTGTTGCAATCCAGAACAATTACAATTCGATAAATATCAGAGAACAAATTACAAGATTGTTGTCATTGGGTGCACAAACATGCTATTCATAAGACCGACATTCAAAAACTACCCATCGAAATAATAATCTATTGGCTCTTAATGTTTGTCCCTATGTTGCATTATCTATTTTTCATGTGCGTTTTACAGGAAAAAGTAAATCCACATTTTGGAGTTGGATTGAAAGAAAGCACAAAGCTGCATAATTTTTAATGTTCCACTTACTTTGATTAACATAAACTTCTGCATTTGCTCAACCCATTCCAACAAGACGATACTGGATTGTAATGCACCACAAAGGTATTTGTGTCCTGTGTAAGGATTTCTTACTGTAACAAATAATAAGCAACTTAGAATTTTTTTTCCATCACTGCACATAATATCTTGGATTGCACAATCAACTAATATACCAAAAAATGAAAACTTGTTTGCAGGTGACATCAAAACCAAGGACTGCAATTAACTACAAGACATTGATAAATTTGCATAATGGGAAAACAATTGGCAAATGAAGTTCAATCCAAATAAATGCAAGGTCGTTCATTTTGGGAGGAAACCACTGTTCCATCTGAAGCCTCCCTTTCCTCTCCGAAATCCTAGAGCATATTGCCACCACCCATTTCTGTTCCCATCTTTCCCAGAACTCCATCTTTGAATCCCTCCTTTCAGGTTTTTAGCCACTGCATATATCAAAATCACAAATTATACTGAATGTGACTGTGACAAAGCTAAACTGTCCTCCTCACACTATCTGCAGCTTTTAATCAGCACATCTGCTGATTAAAGCCTCTTGTGCCTTAATTACCTCTAGATTTAACCAGTCCAACTAGTCCTAGCTGGTATCCCATATTCCACTCTCCATCAGCTTGAGGTAATTAAAAACAATGCAGCCCGTGTTTTAGCTCAAGACAAGTCCTGTACATCCACCACACCTGTGCTCTCTGGCCTTTGATAAACTCCACTGATCAAGCAACTCTCACTGTTTTCAAATACTACCATGACTTTGCCCATCCTCACCCTGAGTCCACAATCCTCCAAGATATTTGCACTCCTCCCATTCTGGCTTCTTGAGTATCTCTAATTTTAATTGCCCCACCATTGGTGATCCTGTTTTCAGTTTCCTTAATATCTTCTCTATACGTCTCCACCCCTCTTGCTTAAATATTCTCTCTTTGGGGAAGTTTCTGATCATCTGACCTAATAAATCCTTGTGGTTTTGTGTATTTTGTTTCATAATTGCTCCCTGTATAACACCTTTGAAAATTGAAGATGCTTGAAAATACAGGTTTTTGATAGATGGTCGTGAATTTATGGAATCCTCTACTTCAGAGGACACTGGATGACCAGTTGTTCTGTATATGAAGACTGGGTTCAAAAGATCTTTAGGCACTAAAGGAATCCAGAGATGTGAGGATAGTGCAGATCAGTAGAGCAAATATAGAAGATCATTGAACGATGGTGCAACCTTGAAGGACAGCATGGCCTATTTTTTATGTTCTTATTCTCAACTTGACTATGACCAGCACTTTACATGGAGATATCTAAGAGGTGAGAAAATATTTCCTTACCAACACAACATTTCTGGCAGCCTTTCGTATCTGGAATTTTTGTAGATACTGCAAACTTCCTACAAAATATATTTGAGAATTAGATGCTTAATTCATGCAATCTTTATTATATGCATTAATAACTAATAACAGTTAAACTATAGCAAATTAATAAGTCAAACACTGACTTAGGTTGATCAAGTCAACAGTAAACAGCAGTTTAACACAATCCTCTACTTGCTTAACATCCAGTTCCAACAGAGGGCCCTGGATAGCAATCAGTAGTCACAGCCTCAGAGATTTTTCTTCCTCCAATCCACAGGCACAGTCCAGACCAATTCTAGAGCACCCAACTGTTGCCCAAGCTGAGTTAATCACAGCACTTGATGCATTTTTCCTTAAACCTAGAGGACCTTACCTACATTTAGATTTAAGCATCACATTTTAAATGCTGAACAGATGCCCAGAAGCAAAAAAGTTGCAAAATTAAATTCTTGTTAGCAAGGCTTAGAAAATAGCTCTCTTTACAGAGCACAAAACTGAAAAACACATTTCCAATTTTAATTTTAGAAAAAAGCACGGGAGATAATTTATATTCTGACCAGATGGTTTGCATAGTTGTAGTGCAAGAATTTCACTGTCCATTCCTAGACAATACCTTCTTATAACTTTATTTATTCATTCGGGGAGGTTTGCGCTGCCGGCAAGGCCAGCATTTGTTGCTCATCTCAAATTGCCCTTGTGCCGGTGACAACTGAGTAACATGCTTGAATATTTCAGAGGACAATTAAGAGTCAAATATAATGTTGTGGGTCTGGAGTCAGAGAAAGCAAAGACAGCTAATTTATTTCCTTAGACATTAGTGTATCAGATGGATTTTTATAAAAACGGGACAGTTAGACAGTCATAATCCAAATGTATATAATCAGCTGAATTTAAATGCCCCAATTGCCATGGTGGGGTTTAAATATCAGTCCAGGCCTCCGGATTATTAGTCCAGTAACATAACTACTTTGCGACCACAACCGTAGTTATATAGCATCATTAAAGTTTTTAAAAGTTTATTTATTAGTCACAAATAGGCTTACATTAACACTACAATGAAGTTACTGTGAAAATCCCCTGCTCTGGTACACTAAGGAGGATTTAGCATGGCTAATTCACCTAACCTCCACATCTTTGGACTGTGAAAGGAAACCAGAGCATCCAGAAGGAACCCACGCAGACACATGGAGGACATGCAAATTCCATACAGACAGTGATCCAAGCTGAGAATCAAACTCGGATCCCTGGTGCTATGAGGGAGCAGTGCGCTGCCCTAATAAACTATCTCAAGGCAGTTCACAAGAGTGTTATCAAACAAAATTGGATGCCAAAACACAAGTCTTAAACAAGAAAGGTATATAGCTGGAGGAGGGGGAATTCCAGAGCTCAGACAGCTGAAGGCATGGCTGCAATGTTGAAGGGACTAAAATTAAGATGTCAAACTGGCCAGACTTTGAGGAGTAGTCATGATGTATAGTTGCCGGTGTTGGACCGGGGTAAAAACAGTAAGAAGTCCGACAACACCAGATTTAAATCCAACCTGTTTATTTGATAGTAAACTCACAAGCTTTCGACTCTATGGTCTTCGTCAGGTGAATGAGATGTTCTGGTCTCCAACAGCACACATACCAGCACAGACTGTTTACAGATTACTGATTATAATGCGAATCTTTACACCTAACCTGCTATTTAAGTCTTAAAGTGGCTAACAATGTGAGTGGAAGGAGCACTGAACACAGGTTAAAGAGATGTGCATTGTCTCCAGACAGCACAGTAAGTGAGGTTTTTTGCTAACCCAGGCAAGTCATGGGGGTCACAGATAGCATGACATGAAGCCAAGATCCCTGTTAAGACCGTCCTCATGTGTGCGGAACTTGGCTATCAGTCTCTGCTCAGCGGCTCTGCGCTGTCGTGTGTCGTGAAGGCCCCCTTGAAGAACGTTTACCCGAAGGTCGGAGGCCGAATGCCCGTGACCGCTGAAGTGTTCGCCAACATATCTGATGATGATGAACATCTCGCCAGGGCCATCCCTACACCTCCACTTCTTGCCTTCAGACAACCGCGCAACCTCAAACAGACCATTGTTCGCAGCAAACTACCTAGCCTTTAGGAGAACAGTGACCACAATACCATACAACCTTGCCACAGCAACCTCTGCAAGACATGCCGGATCATCGACGTGAATGACATCATCAAATGTGAAAATATTATTCACCAGGTACACAGTACATACTCCTGCAACTCGGCCAACGTTGTCTACCTAATACATTGCAAGAAAGGATGTCCCGAAGCATGGTACATTGGGGAGACCATGCAGACACTACGAGAGCGGATGAATGAACATCGCTCGACAATCACCAGGCAAAAACTTTACGATAATAGTTTCAGGAATAAGGATTACATTCCAGATATGGCAATAGATTGGACAGGATGAAGTTCTCCTCCTCCGAGAAGATTAATAGGGGATATGAAAGAGATACTTAAAATCATGTGTCGTCTAGAAAAAGTAGATAGACAACAGGGTTCTCGTTGCTGCTCTCGGAGGACAAGTACAGGGTAGAGCAATCTAGCAAGAACATAAAGCAAGTTTATGCCTCAAAAGTACTCATCTCAACTGGAAAGAAACAGTATTGAAATAGACTGGTTTTGAAAGAAGTTATCCTTGCCACATGAAAGTTTTTTAAAATTTATACCTGTATATAGTGAATAATACAATACATGTACAAGGACATTTTTCTTTCTCTCTTCAATATGCACACAGATGAGCAACATGCTCTTTGGCATCTCTCAATGCCACTATAAAACCAAATATCAAGTGCTTTACCTCTGTTTTCCATCTTGATTAAACTATAGGTAAGTACCTGACTTCTATTTCTCTGACTTTGTGGTGGTTTGATACAACTGAGTGGTTTGCTGATGATAACAAAAAATTCTAGAACTTCTTATGTGGGTGTCAATGGTTGCAAAGCCACATTCTACCACTGAACTCATCCAATGCTGTAAACACATCTATTATTTGGAAGTTTAACCATGTCTCTTCTATTTTATTCATCTAAACTTTAGTTTGCCTAAATACATTATCATATAATTCTTTTCTCTGCGACCACTGTGTTGAACCAAATACATGTCAATTGAGAAAGTCCTTGACTCCGTCTTTCCTTTTGCTTGTGATACTCAGATTTAAAACTCCAGATTTGATCTTACTTTATCACTGCTTCTAAATTTATTACATTTCTTTTCTTTAGAACCACAGAATTCTTACTGTGCAGAAGGAGGTCATTCAGCCCATTGAGTTTTTTTTTTATTAATTCATGGGACATGGGCATCGCTGGCTAGCCAGAATTTACTGCCCATCCCCAATTGCCTTTGAGGTGGTCTTCTTGAATCATTGCAGTTCATGTGCTATGGGTTGACTCACAACGTGCAGATGCTGGCGTTGGACTGGTATGAACACATTAAGAAGTCTCACAATAGCAGGTTAAAATCCAACAGGTTTATTGGTAGCAAAATCCACCGGGTTTTGGAGCGCTGCTTCTTTGTCAGATGAGTCAAAGTTCTATTCATAAACAGGGCATATAAAGACACAAACTCAATTTGCAAAGTAACAGTAGGAATGAGTCTTTACAGGTAATTAAGTCTTTAAGATGCAGACAATTTGAGTAGAGAGAGTATTAAGCACAGGTTAAAGAGATGTGTATTGTCTCAAACAGCGTTCTCCAAAGCAGCCTTCACAACACATGACAGCGCAGAGTCGCTGAGCACAGACTGATAGCCAAGTTCCGCACACGAGAACTGCCACAACCCGGATCTTGGGTTTATGTCACACTATCTGTAACCCCCATAACAACTTGCCTGGCTTGCAAAATCTCACTAACTGTCCTGTCTGGAGACAATACACATTTCTTTAACCTGTGCTTTAATGCTCTCTCTACTCACATTGTCTGTACCTTTAAGACTTAATTACCTGTAGAGACTTTATTCCAATCATTATTTTGTAAACTGGGTTTGAACTCCTACTCACCTGATTAAGGGGCAGTGCTCCAAAAGCTAGTGGATTCTGCTACCAAATAAACCTGTTGAACTTTAATCTGCTGATGTGAGACTTCTTACTGTGTTGACTCACAATGTCATTAGAGAGAGAATTCTAGGATTTCAACCCAGCAACTGTGAAGGAACGGTGAGATATTTCCAAGTCAGGATGGTGAATGGCTTGGAGAGGAACTTGCAGGTGATGATCTACTTATCTGCTGTCCTTGTCCTTCTGGATGGAACTGGTTGTGGGTTTGGAAGGTGCTGTCTAAGGATCTTTGGTGAATTGCTGCAGTGCATCTTGCAGATTGTACATATTGCTGCTACTGAGCATCTGTGGTGGAAGGATTGAATATTTGTATACATGAAGCCAATCAAGTGGGCTGCTTTGTCCTGGATGATGTCAAGCTCTTGAGTATTGTTGGAATTGCACCCATCCAACTGGGGAGCATTCCATCATATTCCTGACTTGTGCCTTGTAAATAAATGGTAGATAGGCTTTGGGGAGTCAGGAGGTGAATTACTCGCCGCAGTATTCCTAGCTTTCCTGATCTTGTAGCCAGTATTTTTATATGGTGAGTCCAGTTGAGTTTCTGGCCAATGGTAACCCCAAGGTTTTTGACAGTGGCGGAATTCAGTGATGGTTACACCACTGAGTATCAAAGACGGTGGTTAGATGGTCTCTTATTGGTGATGGTCATTGCCTGGCATGTGTGTGGCGCGAATGTCACTTGCAATTGTCAGCCCAAGCCTGGATATTGTTTAGATCTTGTTGCATTTGAACATAGACTGCTTCAGTATCTGAGGAGTAGCAAATGGTGCTGAACATTGTGCAATCATCAGCAAACATCCCCACTTCTGACCTTATGATGGAAGGAAGGTCAATTATAAAGCAGCTGAAGATTGTAGGGCTGAGGACATTACCCTGAGAGACTCCTGCAGAGATGTCCTGGAGTTTAGGTGACCTCCACAATCACAACCATCTTCTTGTGTACCAGATATGACTCCAACTAGTGGAATGTTTGCCTCTTGATACCCATTGATTGCAGTTGCACTAAGGCTCCTTGATATCATACTTGGTCAAATGTGGCCTTGATGTCAAGGGCTGTCACTCTCACCTAATCTCTGGAATTCAGCTCTTTTGTCCATGCTTGAACCAAAGTTGTAATGAGGTCAGGGGCTGAGTGACCTTGGTGAAACCCAAATTGGGCATCACTGAGCAAGTTATTGCTGAACAGGTGCTTCTTGTTGATGACTCCTTCATTTACTGATGATTGAGAGCAACCTGATTGGGCGATAATTGCCAGGTTGGATTTGTCCTGCCTTTTGTATACAGGACATATCTGGGCAATTTTTCCACATTGGGTAGATGCCAGTATTGTAACAGTACTGGGAGAGTTCGGCTACGGGAGTGGCAAGTTCTGGAGCACAAATCTTTAGTACCACTGCCGGAATGTTATCAGGGCCCAGTGCCACTGCAGTATCCAGTATGTCTAACTGGGGAGTGAATTGAATTGGCTGGGGACTAGCATCCAAGATGCTGGGGACCACTGCAGGAGGCCAAGATGGATCATCCACTTAGCACTTCTGGCTGAATTATGCAGTGAATACTTCAATCTTATCTTTTACACTGACGTGCTGGGCTCCTCCATCACTGAGGATGAGGATATTTGTGGAAGCTCCTCCTCAGTGAGTTCTTTCAATATCCACCCCCATTCGTGACTGGATGTGGTAAGACCACAGAGCTTAGATCTGATCCTTTAGATGTAGGATCACTTAGCTCCATCTATCACTTGCAGCTTTTGCCGTTTGGCATGTAAATAGTCCTGTGGGTAGCTTGTGGTCCTGGCATGCCCTCCTGCACCCTTCATTGATCCAGGGTTGATCCCCTGGCTTGACTGTAAAGGTTGAGCGGAGGAGATATGTCAGGCCATGAGGTTGCAAATTGTGCTGGAGTATAGTTCCGTTGCTGCTGATGACCCATAATGCCTCGTGGATGCCCATGAGTCTGTACTGGCTTTCCGAAAGAGCTTCTTACCCAGGCCCAGCCCTCACCCTATCCCTATAACGCTGTGTATTTACTACGGCTAATTCACTTAACCCACAAATGTTTGGATTCTAAGGAACAACTTAACATGGCCAGTCCACCTAACCATGTAGTGTGGACTTTAGAGATAAGTATTGGCTTTATTAGTTAGACAATATGAAATGACTTTAAGGACTTAAAAAAAATGGTTGTGGCAAAAGTTAAATCCAATGTAAAGAGCTAAATCTTAATGAAGCTCTGTACAGGCATGCTCATCCTTTTATTTATACAAATGAGAAACTGGAGGAAGGATATGTCTTGATCCTGTTGGGACAGGCAGAAAGATCCTCAACCAGAGCTCCCACAAGGTATATCTGATTGTATTCTTGAGTATGTTTGTTTGACTGCTCAATAAAGAGCCATTTTAACCCATTCCAATCTCCAAATTCTATCTAGGAGAGTTTATTCCAACTGTAATGTCACAATTTTTAAAAAATTTAACACTGATGCTATTGAAAAACTCTCAACTGTACACATCCACTTGTCACGACATTCAATTTTAGTTGATCAATTTCTTACTGTGACAGCCAGAATGCTTTTTTTATAATTTCACTGAATATAAGGAATTGCCTCTTACCTTGGAAGTATTCTGTCAGGCAGTCTATATGCAGGAATTGAGACAGGTAATTTTTGCATTTGTCTAGCGTACTCAAAAAGACCCACCAAATTGTGAGAGTAAAGTTGGGAAGCTTTTCCTAAATAAGGAAAAGAAAAATACCTTTCAATGACCAGTATATTAAGAATATAAAATATTTACATATTTCATTAGATGAAAAAACAATAATTTAAGGAATTCCAAGTTTATCTATATATTTTTGATTCTTTTATTAAATTCTTTCTCTAGTTTATACTGAATGTCTTAGCTGCATCTTAGTTCTGTGGTATTTTTACATCTGCTCAAAATTACAAAAGTACATCACACTGTCTTTATGGTTCAATATTAACCTTTGTGACATAATGGATAGAATTTTTATCTCAACTTGGATCTTCAGGGGCAAACCTTCTTGAATAGCCAAACATAAGGACACAATTTGGAGCAGGAGTAGCAATTCAGCCCTTTGAGCCTGATTTGCCATTCAATATGACTGTGGTCGATCTTGTCTTGGCCTCAACTCCATGTTCTTGCTCATTCTTCAAATCCCTTCAACTAATTAATTACTAATCAAAAATCTGCCCATCCTCAAACTTACTCAATGTCCCTTATCCATTGCACTCTGGGGTAGTGAATTCCAGATTTATAATCCTTTGAGAGAAGTAGTTTCTCCTCATCTCTATTTTATGCCAAGTGGTGAATACTTTCCCAAATGCTATTTAGGTAGGACTTAGATCCAGCAACGATGAAAGTATAGTAGTATACATTTAAATCAGGATGATGTATACTCTTGAAGGAGGTCTGGACAGGAGCTTGGAAATGATGGCATTGCCATGCATCTATTGCTCGTCCTTCTTGGCAGCAGTAGGTGCAGATTTGGGAAAAGCTGCCAAAGAAGCCGAGGTGCAGTCCACAAAGTGAAAACTTCCAAGTACTGTTCCATATATTAGATCTCTTTCCAATGTAAATCTCAGTCATGAATGTGTTGGCATAATAAAACATTATTAGAACATAGTATTTAAGGAATAGGAGGAAAAATGGGTCATCCCTTCCAATGAAACACTTTCCATTTAAGTACATATAAATATATTTTATTTAAAATGGAGTTTTTGATACCATAGGAACTAAAGAAACTTATCCTGTACAACCCCTGATACTTAGAAACAATTTTTAATACTTGCCAGAATAAATTAAGCAGAAAGATAAATATTTTGGGATCTATTTTGACACTTGATTGGCCTTAAAACAAATACAACAAACTAACCAGAGATACAAAAACAACAACGAATCAGGAAAGATCTATGTACAGGAAAATAATATTTGTTACGAAGATGTGTGTTTCTTTTATAAAAGAAAAGAGGTACAAATTTCTAATGCCTTTTTTCTGGCTGGATTTTAATAAACTATAATTAATACAATGCAAAGGTTGCCAGCCAACTGAATAAACACCTTGCATGCTACACCAAGACTCTATCTCCTGCTGACTTTTAAATCATGTGATGAAATATCAAATGTGTAATTACCTGTTGCACAACAATGATTGCAGCAGACATGGTAATCAAATTCCTCTGGAATATACAGCCAGCACGGCTTTTAAACAAACTGTTTACCAAATCAAACCAGAAATTGAAGGGATATACTGAAAGGCTGCATGATGTGTGTCACGCTCTCAGAAGTATTCTACATGGTTATTGCAGAGTAACCACTTTGAGAAGAGAATTGACTGCAAACCAGGATATTTTGGGAACAAAACAAAAATGTGCTCTATATAATTACACCCAGGAAAGCAGCTGAACAAAATAGCTGCAATATGGAATCACTGTATTGAAACCATTCAAAACACAGATAAGCGTGTACTTAAATTTATTTTCTTCATAATAATAGTCTATCCTCGTATTCTACGAACTGTGCTCGTTTATATGTGTGGGGCTCAGGGAATATGAGAGTACATGAATGAAGGTTACAATCTGCAAAGTTTTGTTAAATAAAATAAACAACATTTTCATTCTTTGATTTAAACTCAGAAAACATGCTTGTTGAATTATTTATAATCTGAAGTGTACATAGTAGGGCTGCTGCATTAGTGGCAAAGCACATCCTCACTAAATTCATAACTAAACCCTGTTACAGAAAGATCTGGAGTGATAAACTAGGTAAATTAATTTTTACCCCTCCTTCGTGGTTGGAACACATTATATATTGAAGTGCACTCTATGCTCAACATTAGATACAAACAAGAAGACAGAACAGCTAAGAATTTGCAAATTTATTGAACCCATAGCGATTTTAAGAAGGTATCTGAGATTAGTGGCAATCTGATTCTTCAAAAGGACATCTCAATTATAAGCTTTAAAAAGAAAAATCACAATTTATGTGTACTTCAAGAAATGTTACTGATTGCAAACAGAACAAACTTCCAGTTCAGACAGCTGTGTCAATAGCAAGTACTCCAAGGTCAGGTTTCGTTCCAAAGATGGAGAATAAATCTCCTCTACATGGCTCAACCTGCACTGGTATGACACTTACTCAATTCTCTTTTAACCCATTTTGTAAACAGATTACCAGATTAGTTTTTGAGAGCTGGGCCATGTTAAGTAGAAACTAAAGCGAGATAATGCAATTATTTTATATGTGATCACAACAACTGCAACAAAGGAAATTTTCATTGAACCCTTCTGGGATGGATTAAACTGATATTCCTAAAATGAAAGGCCAGTGTTTAACTCCTAAAAGTATGAACACTTAAATCCTCTTCCAGCCCTATATTTGTATATGTTTAAACTACTTCAGTCATTTCATCACCTCCTTATGAATTTCATAGATAGATTCCTTCAAAGATCTTTATCTTTAAATATAGGAAACATTAAAAATCCTATGAA
The DNA here is from genome assembly GCA_024679065.1 of Sphyrna mokarran. NCBI lineage: Eukaryota > Metazoa > Chordata > Chondrichthyes > Carcharhiniformes > Carcharhinidae > Sphyrna > Sphyrna mokarran. Next base: position 20,108,911 of record JAGIQG010000012.1, on the reverse strand, counting down.
ACATCTGTGCTCACTCAGATTTTAACGACTGCAGCACTGGTGACTGTCTCTCCAAATTTCATGGCTTAAAATTCAGGCATTCACTCCACTAATTCTCCCAAGAGAATGTAATATTTATATTAATAAATATTAATATTAATAAATATTAATATTTATATTAATATAAAAATATAAAGACACCCAATTTTTTTATTGATTTGATTATATTTTTAAGTGAAATTTGTAATTGAGATTTGGAAAAAACAATTCAATCTGGGCATGAAATGTGATTATTTAAATGAAATACAGATTGCTGTTGGCAGTAAACAATTGCACAACTTCTTTCATTACAGGTTGGCAATTCAGAGACATTGGTCTTTCAGGCTATGGAACATTTAGCAAGAAGAATAAAGAAACTATTAAGTCAAAATTAATAAACAGACTTCAAAGCTACGTTTTGCTTTGTTGCCAAGTTGAAATTTAGGAAAAAACATTCAGATAAAAACATGGAGTCATAATGTCGGGAAACAAAAAGATAAGGAATAGATTTGACTGAATTCGCTTTAAAAATGCTAAATTAGCTAGTCCAGGTGGTCAAAAGTATTTTGGAAGCTGCCAGAAAGAGTGACAAATACAGGCATTAAAGATGATGTCCTTTTGAAGTGCAGAGAAACTAGAAGTTATATTTAATTTATGTACTTGATCCGATAAACTCTGCCTTTTATTCTCCAAGCAACAGTTTGGAAGAAGTCAGTAACTTAAGAGAGTTGAATAATGCAATTGCCCTATGGTTATAACGAGTGAGAGAAAACAGGAAAGCTAGTATTATATTTAGAGATAAAGATCTTGAGGACATCTATCTGTAACAGTCATATGGGAGAATGAAATGACTGAAGCAGTTTAAACATATACACATTGTCAAAATTTCTAATATTGTAGTTTGAACAAAGAATCAGATACCTCATTGGACAAATGTTGCTTAAAGTGGATTTTGATCTGACAGAAAGAATGAACTTGTCAATGAAACAGCCTACCTACCCAGGAAAGACAGGTGTATTGTAATTGGACATTACATTGTTCAAATCTAATAAAGATGTTGGTGCTTAATTTAAGCTTTTAAGTGTTGTCTCATTATTTCTCATAATTATCATGTCTGAATAATAAAGTGACCTGTCAGGGGTAGACCGTTAGGTCTGAAGAAGCATTGTAAGACCTAACTTTTTGATCAAGATTTTGGTCTTAGCTCTAATATAACTCCTTATGTGGCTCAATGCCAAACTTAGTTGGATAATGCACTCGTGAACCATGTTAGGACATTCATATTATGTACTTGGGGTGTTAAGTTCCTTTAAGAGAGTGGATTAGGTGACCTGGGGGAACAAGATCCACCCAGGGTGCAGCTTGGGGGAATCAGTCTTGGACTGATTGTGCACCTGTTAAGGCATTCAATAAAGTGCTCCTTGTTTGAATTATACCAACGTACCTTGTGATCACTTATAGTTTATAATTAAACTCACATCATAATGACGACAAGGCTGTGTCATGGCCCACTGACTTACAACTGTTTTTGATGTTGCACAGATTTCAAAAATGGCACATATTGATGAAGTAGCATGGCAGACTTGCAGGGTCGATAGTAGTCATGATGTAGAGATGCTGGCGTTGGACTGGGGTAAACTCAGTAAAGTTTTGCAACACCAATTTAAAATCCAACCAATTTATTTGATAGTAAATCCACGAGATTTCGACACTATGTTGTGCCTTCGTCAGGCAAATGCAGTGTTCTGATCTGTTCAGATCAGAACACTGCATTTGCCTGACGAAGGCACAACATAGTGTCGAAAGCTCGTGGATTTACTATCAAATAAATTGGTTGGATTTTAAATTGGTGTTGCAAAACTTTACTGAGACTTGCAGGGAACAGGCCCAAGTGTTCGAAGTGTTGGGGGAAGCAACTGCGTGGGGGACTCGGACTACAGTCGTTGCCTGGGGGAAAAAACGGTATTCGCCAGGGAGTGAGCCAAAAACAGTGACCATGAGGGGACTCAGGCTGCTGTCAAGAGAAAGCAGTGAGAGAATCACTAGCATATTTGGTGAGTCAGCAGCTGGTGCGAAGACCACAAAACAAGGGGACTCGAGCTGCAACCAGAAATATCCACAGAGAAAAGGAACAGCGTGAGGTGCTGAGAAATCATTTTGCACCCATGTTGTGGAACATTTTCATTTCTTATGAACGGGTACAATAAAAAAAGAGTCTATTGCTCAATTTGTGGCTGCTTTAAAAAGATTTGCGGAGTATTGTGAGTTTGGAGGGTTTCTTCAAATTTGTAGAATGTTTTGTGTAACCATTTAGATTGTGGCTTCCACCATGAAGCCATTCAATAGAAGCTATAAATAAAGAAAATCCTGGATTTTAGGGAAGCTTTTGAAACGGGTATCGTTATGAAACTGACCACCATTGAAGTAACGCATGGTGGGTGTCGGTGTCCAATGGCATAAAGTAGCAGAAGCTCAGCAGAGTGTAGTGCCTATCACAGAATACCACCACTGATGAAAAGTCAATGTGTTGGACTTGTGAAGCCTCACGCCACAGATATAAGTGGATAGGTCACATGGCCTGAAATTATCAGGCACAACCCAAAGAAGAGAAGGGAAGTTGAAAAGAGACAACTCAGAGAATAAGGCATAAAAGGTACAAGCTGTCAGCCAGGAAGAAGATAGGAAGACAGCCAAATCTGTGGAGGAAGCAGAAGAACCAAAATCAGCTGAATTTGAGTTAAACATTCTATTAGTACAGAGAGAAGCAGATCGGTTCTGTGTCCTTCCCAAGATAGCAGGGAAGACAATTGAGATAGAGGTGGACTGGCACACAGCAGTGTCACTGATTCCTGACACTGCATAAAGAAAAACTGTTGAGACCTGCGAAGATTACTCTATGTACATACACAGAATAAGTGGTGCCATTGAAGAGCTATGTAGTGGCAAAAATATAGCCAAGAGATCACTGTATGTAGTTAAATGCAACTATCTTGCTTTATATTTATTCATTTCTGGTTGCAGAAAGTAAAATTAAATTGGGGCGTCATGAATAGGCTTGCAGCGTCAAAAACAAGTGTCCTGCATAAACATAAGAATGGGTTCAAGGGACTCTAGGAGAGGTGAAAGGAGTCAAAATTAAAATTTTTTTGAAGCTGAAGGCTCATTCGAGAGGAATGAAGGTGCATCTGGTACTGTACATCATGTGATTTAAAGTAAATGCGGAACGGGAACAACTGGTGAACACAGGAGCATTTTGAACCAGTAACCACCAGCAAAAAGACCATGCTAGTTGTCCTGATTTTAGAAATAGATGGCACTGTTTGAATCTGAGGTGACTTTAAGGTCATAGTCAGCCCAGCGGTGTGTAAGAATTATTACGCACTTCCCCTCACTGAAGGCCCGTTCATGGACCTGTCACAGGCCTAATTATAACTGGAGGTCACAGAGGAGTCCTGCCACTGTTGACAATAGTGGCACACCGGGGACTTTTCTGTTGCAAGTGACTTCCCTTTTGCATCATGTCAGCGCCGGCTCTATTCCAGAGGGCCATGGGTCAAATATCAAGTGGGTTGCCAGGGGTCCAATGTTACCTGAACATTATTTTGGTTAAGGGCTCCACCAAATAGCAGAACTTGAAGAACCTAGGAAAAAAACTCTCAGAAGGTTGCATGACTGCAAGTAAAATGGCAGAAATGAATTCTTTAGTAACTCCATTGAGTACCTGGACCATGTAATCAATGGTGAAGGGCTACATAAGCCACCCAAGAAAATGGAGGCCATCATGAAAGCTCTTAAACCAGAGAATGTGTCTCAATTACAATCGTTCTTGCATCGGTGAAGAACTATGGCAAGTTTGTGTCAGATCTGGCAACGATGTTAAAAACCTTACATTGGTTGCTTGAAAATGGGCAGCCATGGAAATGGACCAAGGATATCAGGAAGTTTACCAGAAGATGAAACAAGTCTTAAGGAGGTCAAAGGTGTTAACTCATTTCAACCCAAAGTTGCCACTATAGTTGGCCTGTGATGTATCACCACATGGAGTTGGCACAGAATTGTTGCGTATTTTGTCAAACTGACAGGAAAACTCACTGCCTTCACTTTGAGTCTTTGACAAAGACAGAGGAAAATTTTGTCCAGGTCAAAAAAGGATTCAGCATTGAGTTTGCTGTGAAGAAGTTTACACATTTACTTTACAGCTAGCATTTTGCGCTGCTGAGTGACCACAAGCCACCATTTTTGGCCCATAAATGGGGATATTATTAATGGTGACAACAACCCTTACAGAGATGGTCACTGGCTCTATCAGTCTACACTTACAAGATAAAACACCGACAATCAGAAGCATGGCAACACAGATGTCCTGTCAAGACTGCCTCCACGGGGGAGAATGATGTTCCCGCTAGGAACCTAGAAATCACATATTTCTCCTAGGAAAATAAGATGTCAATGTCCTGCGACCCAGGTGCAGATGTTATCCGGAATAATCCAGTTTTAAGCCAAGGGATAGACTTAGTCCTGAGAGGGAGGACCAGTCATAAAAACCAACCAAATTTGAGTTCCTACCTTTCCAGGAGGTAGGAGTTGTCCGTATCGAATGGATATCTATTGTGGGGAATAACAGCTGTCATTCCTCTCCCGTTAAAACAAAACCTATGTGTACCATGGACATGCTAGCATGGTGTAAATGAAGGAGATTGCTGGGAGCTATTTTTGGTGGCTGAATGTACACTCCCAAATTGAGGAGGCAGCGTATTAGTAAGGAAGTTACTGCTCTTGTTGTCCTTTTGTCCATGGGAATGGCCCCAATCTCTGTGGCAGTGGATCCATGTCAATTTTGAAGATCCAGTTGAAGGAAAGATGTTATTGGTAATAGTGAATGCCCATTCCAAGTGGTGAATATGAAGTCAGGGTCAGCGGAAGTGACGAAATGAAATAGATGAAATATTTGCAGATTCGCGCAGCCCAAACAAGTTGAGAGTGCAATGGGCCTCAGTTTGTGATGAAGGAGTTCAAACAGTACCTTGACCACCATGGAGTCAGACAGGTGAGGTTGGCTACATGTCATAGGGCGGACAGATTTGTCCAAACCTGAAGCAGGTGCTGAAAGCTCCACAAGGGGAGGGTTCACTGGCACAACAAGTAAACAGATTCCTCAGTATGCATCGTAATATGTCACACTCGTCGATCAAATGTTCGCTGACATCTTTAATGTATAACAGTCAGTTAAGGACCACGTTTGATCTGTTGCGGCCAAAAAGACCAGAGAGATGACAGAGAGAAATCAGGAAGGACAGATGGCCAGAAGGGTAGGCAATTCCAAGTCAAAAATATTTCAAAGGGGAGAGACCATCTTGGCCTGGAATCATACATCTGGAGAAAAAAGGATCCCAATTATAGTGGTGGCTGAAACAAGACCATTGTTGTATACAGTGCAGGCCAGGATGAACTGGTCCAGCTGAAGCATGCAGACCAGCTGGTTGCTGCACCTCAAATGGGGGTAATTTCTCCAAGATTCCAAATTATTTTGGATGGAGCCAGGGGAACTGGCCTAGCCAAGTGTCACTGAGCCAGGATAGTCTTATCAGGCAGGAGACGGTGGCAATGTCCAAGGAAAATAGAAACCAACCTGAGAGATTAGCAACCATTGAACAGTAGGAGCTTTTGGAAATTTGGGAGATGATACCAGAAACAACTCCTGAGATAAGACAATGATTGTCTAAGAACCACCTACTGTCCTATGGAAAGAATAAGCATGTCGATGTAGATACTGTTTGGATGTCTTGCTCAAGATGGGGGGAGGGGAAACGGAATGGGGAGGTTTTGCATGCTTCTCCATGTTTCTCTGTATCTAGTTCTGGTGTGGTCAATATGTCCATAAAATGTTTAAAGTATGTTTCCATGTTATCAATGGGAGTTTTGAAATAAATGAGGAGAGTTGTTACGTATGTAGTTGGAGTGTTATACTCCTTCAAGAGAGTGGGTCAGATGATTCAGGGGAACAAGCACCAGGGAAGTTAGTCTTGAACTGACTGTGCACCTGTTAAGATATTCAATAAACTGCTTCTTGTTTGAATTACATCAACCTGCCTTGTAGTCTAGCTTTAATTAGATCCAAACATAATAATTTCACTATGTTGCAGCAACTAATTTACATATACATAGCAAGTTCTCACAAATAGCAATATGATAATGGACTAGATAGTCTGTTTCATTAACACTGATGGTGAAACTTATCAGGACACCAGAAAGAACTCCCCTGTGCAAAATAGTATCATAGGATCTTTCATTTCCATTGTGAGGGGAGGTTAATGCGGCTTCAGTTTAATTTCTCACCTGAAAGTTAGCACCTGCAACACCCCAGGATCCCAATTTGGATGAACTTTAAGACTCAGAGGTTTGAGTGCCTCCGCTAAGCCATATCTGAAAGAAGGACTTCTGTCTGCAGACAGCAGTCAACACCAGGATCATGCACATCAAAGGCTGATGCTCATATTACCTTTCATATAGTCAAATTTGAAGTGTTATGTATTTTGGCAAAATTTTATGAATATAGCATATATTTTGAGGGGGAACAAGAAACCAGGGTTCATGCCCAAACTCGCAATGAAACTGGCCTTAGTGTCCAGGGATAAAGAGCATGGAAGGAGAGAAAAAGGGAAAAGACAAGGTACCTCCCAGTTTAATAGCATTCCATAGGATTTTAGAAAAACAAACTTCGTCCATCTTTCTTTCCTATTTCTTTATCAATTCGTTATTTTAGATATTTAGACAATGGAGACTGACTACACACCTGCTTACGCGTGTTAGTGTTTAGCTCTAAACAAGTATTAGGTGAGGAGATAAAATTCAAGAGTTCTGAGAATATGTTATAATCAAACTGAAGTTTAAGTACTTTGTAAACACCTGAAGTACAGTAAAATCCACGCTTAATGGTATCATTGCATTTGTGAAAAACTTTTACATAGAACAATAATAAGCGAACCAATTTACAACTAAAGTTAGACTCTGTAGGATCTTCCTCTTCAGGGAAATCATTAAAACTTGTATACTGAAATACTATACATTGCTAAATCTTATAGTCTTAGGATCTCCTATGCACCATCACTGGTCAACCCTCCCACTTCTCCCTCTCACAGTTGCCTACCCACCAGCTCACTTCACACACCTTACACTCTCCACACAATGTGCTCTCCAATCCTACCACTAGCCTACGTTCCCTCTCATTAACCCTCCCAATACTTGTCTCTTCCACTCACCAAGTCCCTCATTCATAGCAAGAGCCCGGGAGATGAGCAGTGAGAATGAGGAACAGCAGCTTCGGAGTGACAGCAACTTGAATTGCAAGGCCTCAGAGGTTAGCTGCAACTGGGCGAGTCGGCTGGCAGGACAGGCACTTCAAAATGACTGATTGAGTCATGTGATCCCATGATACAAAATGTTCAAAAACTGAATACCAGCACTGAACTAAACAGCTTAAAATGTAGGAGCTAAACTTCTGCCTAACCACATACCTGCAACATCACCTATTTCCACTGTCATAAAATTGTCCTCAGCTCACCTACACCTGAAATCCCTAACCATGCCTTTGTTACATTTAATTTGCCTAAATCAATATAATCCTAACTCTCATATTCTATGCCCCATTACTGAGATCCTTTAGAACTATGCTGCCCATATCCTTCCTTACACCAAGTCCTATTCTCCCGATTAAGCAATGTCTAGATTTTAAAAGTCTCACTCATTTTCAAATCAGTCACTGGCTTTGTCTTGGGGCAGCATGCTGGCACAGTGGTTAGCACTGCTACCTCACAGCATCAGGGTCCTAGGTTCAACTCCCAGCTTGGGTTACAGTCCGTACAGAGCCTGCATGTTCTCCCTATATCTGCATGGGTTTCCTCTGGTTGTTTTGGTTTCCTCCTACAATCCAGATGATGTGCCAGTTAGGTGCATTTGAGCATGCTAAATTCTCTCTCACTGTGCCTGAACAGATGCTGGTGTGCAGTGACTAGGGGATTTTCATTGCAATGTTAATCTAAACCTACTTGTGACACTAATAAATAAAACTTAAACCCATCACAGTAAGGTTGATTGGCCATGCTAAATTGCCCCTTAGTGTCTCAAGAAGTGTAGGCTAGAAGGATTAGCAGGGTAAATATGTGGGTTTATGGATTGTTGTTAGTGCAGGCTTGAAGGACCAAATGCCATCCACTTGCACTGTAGGGATTCTATGACACTATTCTATGATTTCAATACAGTAATCTTCTTTAACCACATAGTCCTTCAAAATATCCACACTGCTGTAATTGTTGGCTACATGAACATTCCTAATTTAATCACTCCACTAGCGGTCCTGCCTTCAGCAGTCAAAACTTTGAGAATTGCCTTTCTAAACCTCACCACCTCCCTTTCAATCTTTAACACATTAAACCTACCTCTTTGACTAAGCTTTTGATATTCTATACCTAATATCTCCTTATCTTATTCAATGCCAAATTTTGCATTATTCTTTTGAAGACCATTGGGACATTTTATGCTAAGTTGCAATACAAATACAGGTTGTTTTAAATGGAAAAGGAAGCCATGGTTATTGTAATCAGGTTTCTCCTGTTGTCCCTGCTCTTACTTGAGCGCTTTTCTTAAGTTGTCAATTTCTCTGCACAGTGGGATAACAGTGTGTGTCTACTGGGAACAAGCTAATATCCACATACTTCAAACTGCCTCACAAAGAGAGTCACTGGACTGGTTTTCATCATCAATGCTGAAATTCTGCCCTGGATTCTAATTTGAGCAACAAGAAATGTCCTTTTGAGATCCAGACTTTTTTTAATTGCAACAGAAACTATTTCTAGAATGCCTTTCAAAATTTCTTGAAAGTTTCCAGTTGGGATATCTCCAAGTCTTACCAGGAGGATTCAAGTACAGAATGGTTTTGACTACTGACAGGCTATCAATTAAAAGATGCTGTTTTCTTAACAAAAAGCACATTATGCATCAGTTTAGCTAACAATATCCACCATGAGACAAACATCCTATAATATTTGTTAATTTGCATCATAGAAACTGCCTGCAAGATTCTATAACTGTTGAGATATCTTTGCCTATGAGGTCTAGGCTATAGCAAATCCCATATACACATTACCTCAGTAAATATTACAACATATGTAAATATTTCTCTCTCTTGGACAAATGAGCTTTGACAAAATAGCTTGAAAAATATTTTGCATCAACCAGAACCTTATTATTCAGGAGTCAGTAAAACATTGGCTCTGAAAGTTCCCAAAATAGTGAACGAGAACATAGCATAATGACTAGAAGACTAACATAATGGCCTCAATATACCTGTGTCTCAGGTGATCGTGATATACAAGTGTGAAAATTTCGGATGGTGTCAAATATTATCCCCTTTTTAAAAAAGTCAAAACTTTCCTCTGCTTTACTTATTTTATTTATTTTTGGTAATTCTGATTTTCTGAGTTTTGAAGTATGACACCAAAGCCTCCACTAGCAATCCATCTTGAGCACGTTCCCTAACAGGGAACATTCCAGAATGATTCCATTGACAAGAGGTGAGAAAGTGAGACAACTTCAAACTAACCAAAAAGTTGTTCCACACAATAAAAGCACACAAGGAAGCATTAGAACTTTCTGAAGTCATGCACCCTCTAGTGCACAACAAATGGGCTGGTTCCTCATTCAAAAAAATGTAAATTAAAATATAATTAATAAATCTAAGAACGAATTGAGGAGAAACATCGGGAAAGAAAACTGAGAATGTGGAACTCGGCTCCACATGTAATAGTTGAGGCATACCACATAGATAAATGAGGGAGAAAGGGAGAGAAAGGGAAAGAGAGAGATGCGTTGATATATCAGATGAACTAAGATGGGAAGAAACTCGTGTAGCATAAACAGCAGCATAGACCTGTTGGACCAAATGACTTGTGTGCTGTAAAATTTAATCACAAATTTATGTCAATTCATTACAAAATTGTTTCTTCTATCAATAATGGGGAATACTCCGATCAACAGATACTCCACCTAACTGACTTTTCCCTGCAAGTAAAACAAATTCCAGTTAGTCTAAGGGGATCACAAGCACAGTAGACTATAGGACAAACTCAACTGCCTCAGTGGTAAAATCTAACAAAATGTTATCACTTGCTTACAGTACAGTCCAAAATACAATACAGGAATTGGATGTGAATATACATCCTTACACACAAATATTTAATAATGCAAAAAGCATGATTAACTTTTCCCAATCACCAAAAGGAAATGAATCATATGGTGATTATATATTAAGAACTACTACCTTCATTTGTTTGAAATGGCAAAGTGCTACAATGGGACTGAAGGGCTGGAACTTAGGGGCACTGTGGTCCCTGCCATTGCCATCCACTTCCTCCTCCACTACACTCTTTACAATGGCCTGTAGCATTTCCCCACTACTAACGTCAGGCAGACCGCTTTATAATTTCCTGTTTTCTCACCACCTCCATTCTTAAATAATCTGGTCATATTAACCATGCTCCAACCCATAGGAACTGTTTCAGAATCTATGGAATCTTGGAAGATGATCACCAATACACCACTATTTCCAGGGCCACTTTAAGTATTCTGAGATGTAGATTATCAGGCCCTGAGAATTTATTAGCCTTCAATCTTATCAATTTCCCAATACCATTGCATTACCACTACTGATTCCCTTCGGTTCCTCCTTTTTGGTGTGTTATTTGTGTCATCCTTTGTGAAGACAGAACCAAAGTACATGTTTAGTTGGTCAGCCATTTCTTTGCTCATCATTATAAATTCCCTGTTTGTAAGGGACCTATATTCGTTTTCACCATTTTTTTTTCTCCTCACATACCTACAAGTCAGTTTTTATGTTCCCCAGAAGCTTACTCCTATAATCTAATTCCCCTTCTTAATCAATCCCTTTGTCATTCTCTGCTAAATTCTAAATTTCTCCCGATCTCAGGTTTGCTGTTTTATTCTTGCCAATTTGTACACCTCTTCCTTGAGTCTAATGCAATCCCTAATTTCCCTTGTAAGCCATAGTTTGGCCACCTTTCCCATTTTATTATTGCACCAGACAGGAATGAAAAAGTGTTGCAATTCACCCATCCGTTCTCTGAATGTTACTATTGCCTATCCACCATCATCTCTTTAAGTAATTTTTCCCATTTCATCATAGTCTACTTGTGCCTCATACCATCACAATTTTTTTTATTAAGATCCAGGACCCTGGTCTCAGAATCAATTACATCACACTCCAACCTGATGAAGAATTCTATCATTTTATGGTCACTCATCCCAAGGGGTCACAACTAGACTACCAATCATTCATTTCTTAATACACAATACCCAGTCTAGGATGGCCTATTCTCTTGTTGGTTCCTCAACCTACAGGTCCTGAAAACCATCCTAGATACATTCCAAGAATTCCTCCTCTATGGTATTGTTATTAATTTGATTATTCAATCTACATTAAAGGTATTCACAATTATAGATGTTCCTTTATCACATATATCTCTAAATACCTATTTAATGCCATCCCCAACATCATCACTACAGTTTGAGGATATATTTCTAACTCCACTAATATTTTTTGCCCCTTGGTATTTCTCAGCACTATCTATACAGATTCCACAGCATTGGAGCTAATATCTTTCCTCACTAGTGCTTTCGTTTCCCCTTAAACCAGCTATGCAATCTCACAGCCTTTTTCTTTTTGTCTATCCTTCCTAAATACTGTCAATTCCCAAATGTTCAGTCCCCATCCCTGGTCACCCTGCAGTTACATTTCCATAATCCTGACTATATTATACCTGCTCATATCTATTTGCACGATTAATTCATGGCGGCTTGCATCCCAGGTTGCTAAGGAAAGTGGGGTGGAGATCTTCCGTACATACAGGAGAGACGTCAGGGAATTTCAAATGATAAATATGATACATCTGTTCAAAGAATGCAAGGACATTTCTACTAATAAGAGGCTGGTCAGTTTAATGCCAGCAGTAGGTAGGTTTTGGGAAAATAATTAAACAAAATACTGAAAACTATTCAAACTCTTCAAGTAAAGAAAACCAGTATTAATTTTAAAAAAGCAGACGCTGCTTGATTCATCTAAGTGAGTTTTTTGATGCAGATACAGAAAAGGTTGACAACGTGAATACAATGTCATCTAAATGTATTTTCAAAAATATTTGACAAAGTACCAATAAGATACTGGTTAACAACACTGCGGCTAATGAAATAGGGAAGTCTGTATCAGCTTGAACAAAATACTAGCTTAAGAACAGAAAAAGATAACCACTGTAATATAAAAACAAAATACTACAGACATTGAATGTGAAATGAAAACAGAAATTGCTGGAAAAACTTAGCACGTGTGGCAGCATCTGTGAAGAAAGAAAATAGAGCTAATGTTGCGTGTCCATATGACTTCTTTGAAACTTTGCCAAATACTACCAGACCTGTTGACCTTTACCAGCATTTTCTGATAATTGTTTCAGATAATCATGGTAAAAGATTGTTTTTCAGGCTAGAAGGGATGGGACAGTGGTTAACACTGCTGCTTCACAGCATCAGGAACCCAGGTTTGATTCTGGTCCTGGCTGATTGCGTGGATTTGGCAGGTTCTCCACATGTCTGTGTGGGTTTCCTCCAGGTGCTCTGGTTTCCTCCCCACAGTTCAAAGATCTGCAGGTTAGGTGGATTGGCCGTGCTAAATTGCCCCTTAATGTCCCAAGATGTGTAGGTTAAGGGGATTAGTCAGGTAAATATGTAGAATTATGGATATTTGGCTTAGGTAAAATAAAAAAGGTGTGCCAGTACAGACTCAATGGGCCAAATGGCCTCTTTATGCATTGGAGGGATTTTTATAATTCTAAGATAATAGACAATGATGGTCCCCAAACTCAATGCGAGGAGCATTGCTTTTTCGATACTTCGATATTGCTGATATCAAACTTAAAAACATGAACAGTGAAAACAATTATAATTGATTGCAATTGGCTAGAACAATGGACAGACAAGTAGCAGATGGAATTTTTAGACAGAGAAGAGTGCAGAATTTTGACAGAAGAGATAAGAAGAGGTAATATATAGTTAATGCTGCTGTTCTGAAAAGTATGCAAGGACAAAGGGATTTGAGGGTTCATGAGCAAAGACCTTTGAAGACAGAAGGAAATATTGAGAGAGAAGTTACCAAAGCTTATGGGCTTCATATATTAAGGTATTGGGTACAAAAGTAAGTTACATTGAACTTCTATAAAACTCTTACTTGGACGTACTGTATCCAATTCTGGTCATGAGATTTTATGAAGGTCTCTAAGAGGGTACAGAGGAGATTTACCAGAATGGTTCCAGGGATGAGGAATTTTAGCTACAGGGTTGCGTTGAAAAATTTGGGGTTGTTTTGAGCAGCAAGGAAGCTGATGGGAGGTCTGGTAGAGGTGTACAAGATAAAGACAGGTTCAGATAAGTAGACAAAAAAGGTTATTGCCCAAAACTGATGGTACGTGGATTAGCGACACAGATTTAAGATTTTGAGTAAATGATGTGGCAGGATGTGAGGGAGACTATTTTTTTAAAAACACATTTGAAAAATGATGAACTGGAACTTACTGCCTACAACAGTGGTGGAAGCCAAGACTATCAATGATTTCAAAAGAAAATTGGACAGATACTGAGGAAATAGAGAGAAACACAACTGACTGGATTGTCTACAGGGTTCCAGTATGGACTCAATGAAAATAACAATGGCCTCCTGAACCATACTTACTAGCTCTTAAATTAAGAGTAATTCTTGTAAAATATTATTTGTTATATAAAGATCTTTATAGGTTGCAAGGGATCATTTTCTGTTATTGCCTCTCATACAAAAGGACAGCTAAATGGTTTATAGAGTTTCAGCTATAAAAATTTGTATGCAACTTACCAGATATTGAAAGTAGTGCATTGTTCATTACATACAGCCATGTGCACCTTCTTTGGACAAGCTGAAATGAAGCACGTTGAGCAGCTTAGAGATTAAGATGCATAAGATATTATATTATCTCCCCATAGTGAAGCAAACCAATTTGGGATCTTTTTGAATACATAACTTAATTTTTCGAGAGGATTTTGGGAAGTACAGCAACAGTTCAAATGTTAAACATCACTCAAAATAAATAAGTTGACATATACCTGTTCCATTGATGTTTCATGTAATTCATTAAGGTTTAAAGTGTAAATGCCTTCTTCAGCACCAAAAATGAGGTACTGGTCTATAAAGGGAGAAGTATAAATAACTAAATTATTAAAGCAGAAATCAAGAATTAAAAAAAAACAATTTTAGTTCTGGAAATGGCAAATACCTCTTGTGTCTGGATTAATCCATGATGTTGCACAGTGAATTTTCAGAGGGCAACCATTGAAAACTTTTGAAAAACAAGCACCCATCTGCAAAAGAATGATTTAATTTCAGTTTTGTCTAAAATAGCACTACATTTGGTCACTTTCTATATTACAAAATGAAAAAATACAGGTACTATCAGCGGAATGGGGGTGTTTAATTCCTACACATTCTGTCAGTAGCATTTCACTGAACTTGTTCTTCCTTTTACTTACTGAGACCAAATGTTGCACGAAGATAGACCATAGTTGATAATGCACAATTTTCTGAAGTAGCAATCAATGTTTTAATTTTGTAATTAGTACAGCACCATCCCTGAAAAATTATAGGAAATGTAACATTTTCATACTACAGCCACAGCAAAAGTATTTTGTAATTAGTGTTGTTTAATTTTCATCCATCATGCTAGATCCATGTATCACAGCACATTATTGGTTAAATTATCCAGTTCTGTATTTGGATTCCTACTGCACCTACTTCCAGCTTTTACCTTTTTTGGCTGCAAATTTATTTCATAGTGTGGTATTACCGCCTAAAAAAATCAGAACAAAATAATATGAACTATATTCCTGTTAGAAACTTGCTGTGTTTTTCAATTCAAATGTTGTATTTAATTTAGAAACAATATACATTTTGATGATGTGTCATTACTGTAAAAAGCTTCAAAGTCTTTGGGATTGCTGATGGCTATTGCATTTCCTCTACTGACAATGAGTTTGTGCTGTAGGTAATTAACATTCTTCAGGACTTTTTAACATTAATTCAGGTTCTCCAGGAATTATTTTGTTCTTTTTTTTTATATAAACTGCCTTCCTCAACCATCATGCAACCCATCTGCTATTGATTGAGTGATATGTTCGGTCACAACCCTTAGAATCATAGAACCTTACAGTGCAGAAAGAGTCCCATTGACCCATCAAGTCTGCACCAAACACAATCCCACCCAGGTCCTATCCCCATATCCCTACATATTATAGCCACTAATCCCTTAACCTACGCATCCATGGACACTAAGGGGCAATTCTTAGCATGGCCAATCAACCTAACCCGCACATCTTTGGACTAATTGCTTAGTGCAAGCAATTTCTAGTTCTCTCAAAGTAAAATACTGAATAATATCTTGCTCACCCTGAGGAAGGGCAATCCTTATTCAAATTATTGAAAAACTATTTTATTCATGCCTAGCACAAAGCTAATCAAAAACCACCAGCTTTTCATTTGACATAACCAGAGCATTTTCCCATCTAGCAACATTCTTAGTCTGTTTTCTCGAATGGAACTCCACATCCAGCTCTACTCGTGAGCATCTTCAACTCCTCTCTCAAACTCTTCAACAGCTTTCAAATCCAAGGAAGTGCCAGGCATCCAAGACTTGAAAATTACTCTGACATTTTTTTGTAGACTTAGGGATAAGATAAAGGTTACTGCCCAATGGTAACTAATTTCACATCTCTAGTTTCTGTCAATCTTTCTCTCATTCTCTAATTAATCCCATTACTATGGCAACTGATCTCCTGAATAGTTTGAGTTGTTCTAAACTTTAAAAGTCACAGATACATTCACCCTTCCCCCATCCTGAATCTTCACATTTTTTCCATCATTCTTTCTCAGGGTTTTAAAACGGTGCAACTATTTTTATCTTGTAATTTAAAGGTTTACTAAAATTCTAAACATGGCATTACCTAATCATTGCATCTGTAGTTATCTCGTTTTCTCTTCTACTTTGGTGATACCCTGTACTATCGCCTTGATTCTCCAAGGTATTTTGATTAAAAATTTTCACAAGTTACTTTGCAAATCCAACCTACGTAGTTATTTTCAGAATTTCTTTAAAATTAGAAATGCATCTTGCAGGAGGGAGTTAAAATAGTCAGATTACAAAATTATTAAACTGTCCTCAGCATTTAATAATTTGGACAGCTTTGTTCCATTTTTATGAAAGCACCTCAATAGATTTAATGATAAAATACTCTGTGCAACTAAACAAATATAAAAGCTGTGTAAAGGTAATCCTCTGGAAAAAGAAATCAAAGCTGGCAAAATTGAATTTCACAAATATTTTTCAATTTAAATGAAAGCTTTGTCTTTATAATAATATCTGTATTAAATGCATGAAAGCTATACTATATTAAACAATAGTGAAAAAATAAAAACACAATTTGACGTGACGATTCCAAAATGATAAACAGATAAAATAGACCGTCATCTGATATTTGGACACAGACAGTCACTGGATCGATGTATTAAGTTAATTGATCTCACCCTGGAGCCATGGTAGAACACTAAATTTAACTTCTGTATTTAGAATCATAGAAACCTACAGTGCAAAAAAGAGGCTCTCGGCCCATTGAGTCTGCACCGACTACAATCCCACCCAGGCCCTACCCCCATATCTCTACGTATTTTATCCGCTAATCCCTCTAACCTATGCACCTCAGGAGACTCCAGGGCAATTTTAGTATGGCCAATGGCATTTATCCCAGGCTGCTTAGGGAGGCGCGAGGTGAAATTGCTGGGCCTCTGACGCAAATCTTTGTCTCTTCTTTGGACACAGGTGAGGTCCCAGAGGACTGGAAATAGCAAATGTTGTACCGTTGTTTAAAAAGGGTAGTAGGGATAACCCTGAAATTATAGACCGGTGAGTTTGACATCAGTGGTAGGGAAGCTGTCGGAGGGGATTCTTAGAGATAGGATGAATAGGCATTTAGAGCATTGTGATCTGATTAGGGATACGCAGCATGGCTTTGTTAAAGGGAGGTCGTGCCTTACGAATCTGGTAGAATTTTTTGAGCACAACAAAAACGGTCGACGAAGGGCAAACCGTTGATGTTATCTATGTGGATTTCAGTAAGGTGTTTGACAAAGTCCCTCATGGGAGGTTAGTTGAAAAGGTCAAGGCTAATGGGATACAAGGACAGGTAGCTAGATGGATAAGTAACTGGCTTATGGCAGATGGAATTCAATCCTGATAAATGCGGGGTGATGCAAATTGGGAGAAAGAATGTAAGGGGGAGATATATGATAAAGGGTGGACCTATTAATAGTACAGAAACGCAGAGGGATCTGAGGGTGCAGGTGCATAACTCTCTGAAGGTGGCAGAGTAGGTGCAGAAGGTTGTGAAGAAAGCATATGGTATGTTAGCATTTATAGGAAGGGGTAATAGAGTACAAGAGCTGGTCTTTAATGTTGCAGTTATATAAAACGTTAGTTAGACTCATTTGGAATACTGCAGTTCTAGTCGCCTTACTACCAAAAGGACATGGAGACTCTGGAGAGAATGCAGAGGAGGTTTACCAGAATGCTACCTGGTATGGAAGGTCTGTTTTCCTTAGAAAGACGTAGACTTACAGGAGACCTAATAGAGGTGTACAAGATTATGAGGGGTATAAATAGAGTAAACAGGGTTAAGCTTTTGCCTAAGATGGACTCAAATAGCACGAGAGGTCACAGGCTTAGGTTGAGGGGGGTAAGGTATAATTTAGATGCTAGAGGGAGTTTTTTTTCACACAGATGGTGGTGGGGTCATGGAATGCGCTGCCAGGTAAGGTAGTGAAGGCAGGCACTCTGGAGTTATTTAAGAGATGAACAGAATGGGAATGGAGGGATATAGAAAACTGATTTAAAATAGGGATCATGAGCCTTGGGAGTCGCTGGGTAGTGTGTAAATAAATGATGATATTGATGTATTTGTTTTTATCCTACAGGTACTTTGGTCGGCCTTGCTGTCTAACAAGGGGCATACACCACAACGGATCGTGGGAGGGCTGCTCTTGGATTTTTTTTTTGAGAGTATCCTAGTGCTTCACATCGTTACTGTACATTTGACCTGGACCAATTGTTGGGCAACACAACAGCTCAGTGGCTATTGCTGTGCTGTGCAGATACATGGATTTGGGCCTGTGTCTGTGGGAGTTTGCGCATTCTCCCCGTGCTTGCGTGGGGTTTTCCCGGGTGCTCCAGTTTCCTCCCACATCCCAAAGATGTGCTCTTAGGCTGATTAGCAGAACAAATTCTCCCTAAATTATCTCAAATTTGGTTTCAATCCATAGATCTATAAACATAGTCAGGGATCACGGGTAGAAGTGGGAACATCGAGGTGGCAGCACAGGCTCGTTGGGCCAAAGGGCCTGTTTCCCGTGCTGTTTTGTTCTTCGTTCTTTGTTCAATCTATCCCGCACATCTTTGGACTGTGGGAGGAATCCCACACAGATACGAGGAGAATGGGCAAACTCCACACAGACAGTGACCCGAGCCAGGAATCGAACCCAGGTCTCTGGAGCTGTGAAGCAGCAGTACTACACTGTGCTACTCTGCCATACAATTATAATTGTTTTAACTATAAGTATTATAGTATATTTAAGCTATGGAAACAAAAAAATGAATCAATCAGGAATCCTACTCATTATTCAGAACTCCATGATCTTTACTCATAAGTCCAGGTGACCAGTAAGCAAGGGTACAGTTGACTATTATCCTCTCCAGAATCTACAAACTTCAATCAGTCAATAGAAGGCAACCAACTTCGAAACCATACAACAGCATGATCTGCTACCTTTAGAAGGGAAAACGTTAATGGGGAGGAAGGACAAAGAAAAAGGACAAATAGCTGGAATGCAAGTTCACACCCCTGGAAAGTTCAGGTAAATGAAAATAATCCAACATGGCTACTTGTAATAAAATCTGAGATACAACACATGGTCTCTCACAGCAGTTAAAACTATGAATTGATCAGATTAAAAAAGTGACTTGTAATACAGTCCCACACAAGGTGACCCATGAGTTAGAATATATAATCTCATTTTATAAGTACTGTTAGTTGTTATGTATTGAAACACCAGAAAGAGAACGGCCATAATGTTTAAACTAAACTTAAACTAGGTCACATTGATTACATGGTGACAGTAAAAGTAATCCTGTGGAAAAAAAGGCAAATGGTGCTGCTGTTTCAATGCTTGGGGCATTGCATTTTTTTGCAGTTGTTTATGTATCTGATTAACTATGTTAAAAGCTGAATTTGTTTTAATTATAAGTTATTGAAAAGAATATTATGGATAGATCATTTTGTGAAGATGATTTAGCTGCAAAATTTGCTGAGAGAGTCATCAACCATCCAGAATTATCCTACAGTCTCCAGGAATTGAAGATTAATCTCCAGTAGATTGCAACAAGCAAAACCATGGGGAGAGTTAAGAATCATCTAATGAATTATGATGAGTCTATTTGTTTTCCAATTGTTGTAAGAAGTCAGGCCATTCAAAAATGAACTTATTGGTCAACCAATAAAATGTATGTGGGGGCAGATAGTGGAGACTAAAGGCCACATAATAACATCTCAGGAATGAGTCCAACCAGAGATGGCAACTACAGAGCTTGCACGTTGACAACCATCGTTAGTTCAACTGATCTGATAGGCTTGGTGGCTGTTCTGCTTCCCTCATAGACCTGGTTCAGAAGAGGAAAATTCTGTAGAAGGCCATTTCACTGGTTGAATGTGTAATGATGCAACAACTCTCCTGCTACTACAGAGAGCTGCATAAGGCAAACCCTGGTACATGCATACATTGTGTTTGAGAATGCAAGGAATTAACTTTGACAAAGTTCCCTTTTTTGATTGCACATTCTCAATGCAAGACAATTTTGAAACCAGATTTTCACTGTGCATCTTAAATGCCTACGGCAAATAATACTCTAAAGTTAATGCAAAGTTACAATTCTTGAACTTAATGTACATGTGTAGTCCCATTTTTGGAGAAGACAGCTATTACAATATCAACGTTTAATATTATCATTATCCCATCATCTCAGCTCACGTTTTTCCAAATATGCATCATTGCCCAAAAATCTGGATAATTTCTGCTTTTAAATTTAGTTGCCAATTAAGAAAAACTTTGGAACTTTGGAATTGTAGAGTTTGGTTCCTTATGATCATAAAGGCCAGCATTGGAAAACATTGATAAACACATCTCAAACACACAAAATGCATTTATTCAGTAGACTATCTTAAAACATTCATAGCTCCTTGGGACAAATCTCAATTCCAATACATTTATCAGTTTAGCATTAAAGGAAGCAACTGTGAGAATATTTACATTGAGTTCTCCTCCTTTATTATTGTTTGTTTGTTATTGATGTTTGTTTTCAGATTTCTTTAAGTTTTCTACCCGAATTCTTGAGTACTTACATGTACTTTCTGCTGTTATAAATCTAAAGCTTCACTAAGTGTAACTGTGGTATTTGTATGAGTGATGTGATGTAACATCAGTAGCAATCGCTGGAAATGATTCAATTCAGAAATATGTAACCTTCTTACTTCTAAGGACCTCTCTAACATTAGAAAAATTCCCGCGTAACGCAAGTATTTTTTTCCTGTATAAAAATTAGTTGTATGATTGCACATTTATTATTTTTATTTTACTGTGAAACTTGTTTTGGTTTTGAACAATAATTGTCAAGACATGGGGGTATCAAATTAAACATTTAAACATATCTGCTATTTATTGCATATTTATACAAGTTTTCTTGCTCTTTATAATTTTTCTTACTTCTTCTGGTTTACCTTTTTCCTAGTGAGGTTAATACAATATTACTCTCGTCAGCAAAATGTCACTGAAGTTAAACAGTGGCAGAGATTGGTAGAGTTGAAAGTTGGTAGAGTTGAAAGAGTTGAAATATTCTCATAGTTGCTTCCTTTAATGCTAAACTGATAAATGTATTGGAATTGAGATTTGTCCCAAGGAGCTATAAATGTTTTAAGATAGTCTACTGAATAAATGCATTTTGTGTGTTTGAGATGTGTTTATCAATGTTTTCCAATGCTGGCCTTTATGATCATAAGGAACCAAACTCTACAATTCCAAAGTTCCAAAGTTTTTCTTAATTGGCAACTAAATTTAAAAGCAGAAATTATCCAGATTTTTGGGCAATGTTCCATTAACAGTATTAATGCAACCAATGATATTGATGACAAAAGAACTTCTCGTTCTCTTGCCCCTTACTAATGAGCAGAGTACGTCCATTTAAACAAAACCTTTGGCAACATATTGAGGTGGGGGGGTGATGTGGTGGTGGGTTTAAGCATTCAAAAATGTCCTCCTGAAGTCATGGGAATTTATTAATTTTGGCGGACTCCTTGAAACTGCCAAGCAGACCACTTGAGGGCAGCAGAATCCCAGTTGAGAACCTCCTGATCTAAGGTGTAATATAATCTGAGACCTAATTTCAAGTGATGCATATATAGTCACAATCCATTGGTGCTTAAGGTGTAAATGGCACACAAATATACAAAATACGAGCAGGAGTAAACCACTTGGCCCATTGAGCCTGTCCTGCCACTCAAGATGATCATGGCTGATCTGACTGTAACCTCAACTCTGCGTTCCCATCTACTCTTCACGAATTTCCATTCACTTGCTTATCAAGAATCTATTTAGCTTTGTCTTAAAACACTATTCAAGAGACAGTGGGAGCAGAATTCCAAATACTTATGACCTTCAAGAGAAAAAACTTTCCCATTTGTCATGGGTGACCATTTATTTTAAACTGTGACTGAGTTAGTTTAGGAATCTATCTCTGATCTGCTTCTAGCGCATGTACATCTGTCCTTAAATAAGATGATCAATACTATACACAATACTCCTGATGTGATCTTGCCAGTGCCCTGTATAACCAAAGCATAAGCTGTCTACTGTTTTTATAATTTCCCCTCTCAATAATGATAACATTCGCTAAGCTTTCCTCATTATTTGCTGTATCTGCATACAAACCTTTTGTGATTCTCGCATTTAGGCACCTATTACTCTGCATCTCAGAGCTCTAAAATCTTTCACCATTTAGAAATGAGCTTCTCTTTTATTCTTTCTGCCAAACAGTAACACTGTGATTAGCACTACTGCCTCAGCATCAGGGGTTCAAGTTTGATTCCCAAATTGGGTCACTATCTGTGCGGAGTCTGCACGTTCTCCCCCGGTCTGTGTGCATTTCCTGCAAGTGTTTCAGTTTCTCTCACAGTCTGAGAGATATGGTGGCTAGGCGCATTGGCCATGTACCCTCAGTGTACTGAAGCGCTAGTGTGTGATTACTAGGGGATTTTCACAGTAATTTCATTGCAGTGTTAATGTAAGCCTACCTGTGACACTAATAAACTATAAAGACAAGACAACTTCAAATTTTTCCCCCATTTTACTCAATTTGCCAGAGTTATGTGCATTCACTTAACCCACCTATACTTCTTTGTAATCTCCTTATGTCCTTTTCACCACTTATTTACCTACCTACCTTTATATCATCAATAAATTTAACAAGCGTATCTTCAGTCCCTTCATCCAACTCATTTACATAAATTGTAAAAAGTTGAGTCCCCAGCACTGTAGACATCACTTGTTGTGTCTTGACAACCAGAAAATTATCCTCTTATGACCAACTTTTGTTTCCTAGCCAGTCTTCTAACCATGCCAATTTGTTACCCCTACATCATGAGCTTTTATTTTCTGCAATAATTTTTGTTGTGGCACCCTAGCAAATGTCGTCCAGAAATCTAAGAACAAAAAATCCACCAGTTTTCCTTTACCCACAGTACATGCCATTTCATGAAATAAGTCCCATAATTTGTACATAATTTCCTTCTTGTTCATGTTGTTTCTGTCTGATTACTGTGACTTTTTCTAAGTGTCCTGCATTAAAAATCTTTAATTATATTTCCAAACATTTTCCTTATGACAGTTGTCAAGCTAACTCTACCTCTCTTTTCAAATAAAGGAACTACATTGCTATTTTCCAATCTAATAGAACGTTCCCTAAAACTATGCAATTTTGGGGAAAAATATTGCATTAATTATCTCACTAGCCACTTCTTCCAAGACCATATGATGAAGTCCATCAAGATCACTGCTCCAACATTTTGACAATTTGTTCTGTACCACTTCTGAGGTGATTGTAACTTTGAATTCCTTCCCCTGTTATAAATAAGGAAAATTCAGTTTCCTTATTTACAACTATTGTTGGATGTTCCTTGGCTATCTTTACTTCTTTTTAAGTTAACCATAACTTCCCCTTGGAATTGTTTTCTTATTGGAATATATCTATCTATTCAAAAGATCTGTCATTACATCTCTATAACTGAAACATTGCCTCTACTTTAACATTCAATCCCCCTCACAAAGAATGATAATGTATCTACCATAATGAAGGCCAACACAATATATCATAGAATTCCTAAAGTGCAGAACAAAGTCAATTCAGCCCATCGAACCCGCACTGACAGCAATCCCACCCAGGCCCTATATCCACAGCCCACGTACTAGCCTTGTTAATCCCATGATATTAAAGGACAATTTACCAATGCCAATCCACTTAAGCCACTTTTCTTTGGACAGTGAGATGAAACTGAAGCACCCAGAGGAAACCCATACAGACAGAAGTAGAAGGTGCAAACTCCATACAGACAGTGATTTGAAGCCTGAATCGAACCCAGGTCTCTGGCACTGAGATTCAACAGTGCTAACCACTGTGCCATCAAGCTGGCCAATTAATCTGTCATCTCCTTATTCTCCATTAGTAATTCCACAGTCCCTTTCTGTAGTACCATCGCTCACTTTGTTAATTCTTTTGTTTTAATATCTATAGAAACTCTGTTTTTATATTTGTAGCTAACTTTCTCTTGCGCTAATTTTTCCCATCTTACTCATCTTTTAGTCTTTCTTTGCTGTTTTTTATATTCTGTCCAATCTTCTAACCTGTCCCCCACTAGTTCAATAATATACTTTTTAAAAAATTTATACTATCCTTTTTTTTTGAGTTAACTATAGCTTCCCCTTGGAATTGTTCTCTTACTGGAATACATCTATTCTGAAATATCTATCATTGCATCTCTATAACTGAAACATTGCCTCTACTTTAGCATTCAATCCCCCTCACAAAGAATGATAACGTTCTATCTGCTTTCCAAATTAATTAAATAATCTTTGCACAATATCAGCTCTAATATAACTTGCTCTCTCCTTGATTTCTGAACATGATGTCCTAAGAAACTATCCCAAAAACATCTTCATCTAGGCTATCTTTGGTCATCAGAGTTTTCCAATCTATATGTAAATTAAAATTTCCCTATCATTATCACCATAACTTTCTGACAAACTCATTATTTATTCCTTTGCACTCCATCCTACCACAAGGGTACTGTCATAGTGCCTGCTCATCACTCCCACAAGTGACTTCTGGCTTTTATCATTTCTCATCTCTACATCCTGGTTTCCTGAATTAGTCATCCCTCTATAATCATTTGGTAGTACAGAACTTGAGTACTGCTGAAAGGGAAAGAAGCATGTTGAAGCCTTTTGTCTTGCTCGCATTGGGGCACTTTGCCAGAATGCAAGAGTACCAGTATAAGGAGAAAACAAGTTTTATTGAGTCCTGATTGGTTGGCAAATAGATTTTGATTGGTAGAAATATTGCAATGGAGAACGCACCAGTTGAGCGTGACTGACAGTAAACTGTTAGGCATTGTTTGAAATTTAAACCAGATAGATTGACAAATTGAGAAATGAATCAGCAAAAGGCTATCACTTATTTTGTTTAGATGAAACCGACACAATATGTGAACAATCTGTCTGCAAAGAACAGGGCCTTGTGAATTAATACTTGTAACTTCCAGTATCATAATGGCACTGAAGTTTGTATTGCACATTACTCATTTGTGTGATGAGCAAAATGTTCTTTTTTGTTTGATGATAACACTCTGTTAGTGGTGAACCACTCATGTTACTACTATATAGTAGTAGCATGAAACACAGCAAGCTTCATCTGTGGCTCAAATTTGGAGAAACCTTGTTTTTCCTCAATAATCTGGTTGCTTTTCTGAGCCAAAAGTAATGGCCTCAGGCCCATTCATGAATTTGCCTGATTTAAGTGCAAAATGATCTAATCAGTGTAGTCATTATACGGCAGGACATCTCTGATGTGCCTCTTTCAACATCACGTCTGCATGGTGAGTAAATAACTTGGGCCTTTTTTTACAAAGTTGCCAACAAGAATTCCAACACATATATCGACCGGTGAAGACAGGTTGCCATCAACAGTGGTGGAGATGCTTGTGGCAGAGATTCCAGTTGTCTCGGTCTATGTGGCTTCTAACTTCATCTAACTTCATAAGGAATAAGGAAAGAGGCTCTGCATAATCTGTATATGAGGAATTAGGCATCAAATAAAGAATCAGAACGTCTCCATATTATTACTTCTTGCAAATTGACAGAATAAATCAGATTAGAAAGATGAATGGATGGCTCAAAGGCTGGTGTGGGTTCTGGTCCATGGACCATTGGCATCAGGCAAAGTAGGGTCTGCATCATCGGGATGGTCTACACTGCATCGGGCTTGAACCACCGTCCTAACAAGCCCCATAGCTAGGGAAGCAGAATGGTTTTTAAAGTAAACAAGGGGAAGCAAAGGAGCAAGTTTAGGTAAATGTTACAAATCAATAGAAAGAGTCAAGGCAGGAGGGCAAAATAGTAAAGATAGTCAAAGAATGGTAGGAAATGAAAAAGAGAAAAAAAATCAAAGAGTACACCATTGATCGAAAATAGATGTTACGTGGATAACAAAAAGCTAAAATCAAAGGCTCTATATCTGATTACATAGAGCATTTAATAAATTAATTGATAACACAGGTTGAAATGAATAAATATGATCTGTAGTAATTTCAGAGAAGTGACTGCTGGATGACAAGGATTGGATCTGAATATTGAGGCTTATCAGAAATTCAAGAACAGTAGCTAGGTAAAGGTGGAGCGGGTAGCACTGTTAATCAAGGCATGGGTGCAATTGTTAAAAATGATCTTGGTTCAGAAGATCAGGATGTAGAATCAGTTAGATGAAGATGAGGAACAGTAGGGAAATAAGTCACTAATAGAAGTAATCTATAGAACCCCAACAGTAACCACAATGTAAGACAAAGTAAACAAGAGGAGGTATTGAGTACTTGTGATAAAGGGACAGCAATAATCATGGGTAATTTTAACCTACAAATAAACTGGGATAATCAAAAGCTAGCAGTAGCAGCCTGGGTGAAGAGTTCACAGAACGCTTTCAAGATTGCTTCTCAGAGCAACAGTTCCAGAACCACACTTCAAGTTATATTAGGTATTGTGGTAATGTGATGGGATTAATTAATGACACCAAAGTAAAGGCACTCCTAGGTAGCAGCAACCACAATAATACTGAACTTTACATCCAGTTTCAAAAAGAAAGTAATGGACCCATATACGAGTATTTTAAACTTAAATATGGGCAAATACATGAGTATGAAAGCTGAGCTAGCTGAAGTGAATTGGGATATCAGTGCTTGGTCCACTGTAATTTTTCATCCATATTAATGATTTGGATGAGAATTTAGGATACAAAGAAATCCTACAACACCAGTTTAAAGTCCAAACAGGTTTATTCGTAGCAAACACCGCAAGCTTTTGGAATCTTCATCAATTGGGCCAGCGGCTGACGGATGGCAGATGGAATTTAATTTAGATAAATGCAAGCTGGTACAT
This sequence comes from Sphyrna mokarran, assembly GCA_024679065.1. Taxonomy (NCBI): domain Eukaryota; kingdom Metazoa; phylum Chordata; class Chondrichthyes; order Carcharhiniformes; family Carcharhinidae; genus Sphyrna; species Sphyrna mokarran. Next base: position 20,081,958 of record JAGIQG010000012.1, on the reverse strand, counting down.
TTTAATTGATCGAACTAAGGCAAGGCTTACTGAGTTAATGGTAAGGTGTTGGGAAGAGTTATAGAATAAAGAGATCTAGGAGCTCTAAGCGTTCAGAGCTCCTTAAAAGTGGAATCATAGGCAGACAGAGTGGTGAAAAAGGCATGTGATATGCTTGGTTTCATTGGTCAGAATAGTGAATACAGGAGTTGGGATATCTTGAATATAGGAGGGTTGATCAGTAAGTTTGTGGATAATATGAAAATTGATAGAATGCTAAACAGTGAGGAGGACAGCCTTAGATTGCAGGAGGCTATATACAGGCTGATGAGATGGGCTGATCAGTGGAAAATGGTATTCAGTCCAGATAAGTGTGAGGTGATTCATTTGGGCAGAACAAACAAGCTCAATACATGATGAATGGCAGGATCCTGGGAAGCACCAAGGATCAAAGGAACTTCAGTGTTATGTACATTAGACCCTTAAGGTAGCAGGACAGGTGGATAAAGTAGTTAAGGAGACATATATGGTATACTTGTCTACACTAGCTGAGACATAGTGTTTAAGAGCAGGAAGGTTATGCTGGGACTATGTCTCATGTCACACTATCTGTAACCCCCACGACTTGCCTGGGTTTGCAAAATCTCTAACTGTCCTGCTGGAGACAATTCATGCCTCTTTAACCTGTGCTTAACCTTCCCTCCACTCACACTGTCTGCATCTGTAAAGGTTTGATTACCTGTTAAGACTCACATTCCAACCATTATCTTGTAACTGAATTTGTATCTATATATGCCCTGTTTGTGAACTGAACTCTTCACTCACCTGATGAAGGGCAACACTCCAAAAGCTCATGCTACCAAATAAACCTGTTGGAGTTTAACTTGATGTTGTAGACTACTTGCTGTGCCTACCCCCGTCCAACTTCACATTGCTGTGACTATATAAAATCACTGGTTAGGCCAAAGCAGAGTATCATGCACAATTCTAGAAATCACATTGTAGGAAGGGTATGATAGCACTGGAAAGGGTATTATGCAGGAGATTTACCAGGACATTGCTTTGCCTGGAAAGTTTTAGTTATGAAGGAAGATTGAATAGATTGGGGTTTGTTTTCCTTGGAGCAGAGGACACTGAAGGAAGATATAACTGAGATGTATCCTGAGAAAAAGACATATATATTTCTATATACTTTACACTTATATTTCCATACTTCTTATATCTGCATGGCTTTGTGAGTGGAAAATCATGTCTCACAAATTTGATTGCTTTTTGAAGAGCTAACCAAGAAGGTAGATGAGGACAGTGTAATTGATGTTGACTACATGGACTTTAGCAAGGCTTTTGACAAGGTACCGCATGGTAGGTTATTGCATAAAGTTACATCTCACGAGATCCAGGGTGAGGTATCTAAATGGATACAAAATTGGCCTCTTGACTGAAACCAGAGGGTGGTTTAAAGAGCTGTTTTTCAACTGTGACCAGCCTCAGAAAACACTGCTGGATCCACTGATATTTGTCATTTATATTAATGATTTGGAATGAGAATATAGGAATCGTGGTAGTAAGTTTGCAGATGACATTAAGATGTGTGGCATAGTGGACAGTGAAAAAAGTTATCTCCAATTGCAACAGGATCTTGATCAAGTGGGCCAGTGGGCTGACGAATGGCAGGTGGAGTTCAATTTAGACAAATGTGAAGTGATGCATTTTGATAGACTGAATCAGGGCAGGACTTACCCAGTTAATAATGAGGGGCACAGATCAATATCGTTCCCCAAAGGTACAGGTGTCTAAAACTAGAAGGCATAGGTTTAAGGTGAGAAGGAAAAGATACAAAAGTGTTCAGAGGGGCAATGTTTTTATACAGAAGGTGGTGAATGTCTGGAACAAGCTGCCAGCAGTATTAGTAGAGGCGGGTATAATTTTGTTTTTTAAAAAGCATTCAGGTAGTTACATGGGTACGATGGGTATAGAGGGATACAGGCCAAATGTCAAGTGACGAAGGAGCAAACCCTGAAAGCTTGTGGGTTTACTATCAAATAAACTGGACGGACTTTAACCTGGTGTTGTGAGACTTCTTACTGTGTTTAACACAGTCCAACACCATCATCTCCACATCCTGAAGAATTAGCCCAGAGTTCTGTGCTCAAATCATGAAGTTGGACCCAAACTCTCAACTTTCTGACCTGAGGCGAGAATGTCTATTTACTGTGTCACAACTGACACAGATCTGTAAGAAGGTAACTGTTGCTCTATAGACTGGCAATTGTTTACTAGGTATGAAGTCTCATAACACCAGGTTAAAGTCCAACACATTTATTTAATAGCACAAGCCACTAGTTTTCAGAGCACTGCCGCTTCCATGTTTACCCCAGTACAAAGCTGGCATCTCCACATTGTAATTGCTTATTACCCCGTGATCATAAAAACAGGAGTTATCTAATTTTCATTCTATGTTTCCTTCTTATTTACAAAAAGTAAGTTGATTGTAATAATTCCTGAAGTTTGACATAGATACACCAGATGAATGATTTGCACGTGGTGTCATTTTCATAGCTATAGATGAAAGAGTACTTGCCTGAAATTACTTTCCTTCCATTTCAATTACTCAATCAAGCAATTCTAAAACTGTTGGCCTACATTCTGCCGTCAAAATAACAGTGGTGTTAATGGAGTGCAATGTTGTTTCACACAGATAATAATTCAGACGAGGAGCAGATGTGTGGTTAAACTTAAAAATATGGAAGTAGCTGTCCGTGTCCCACCACTCAAATCATTAGACTGTTTGCCTTACCAATGAAATGCACTGAATAGTACAATGTTGTTGTTTTTGTGGTGCAAATTAAAACCTAATCTCAACACAGAAAAGTTATATCAAGTTAGTTCACGTCAAAGTACTCTTCTAGTAATGAGTTAATTGCCACTTATGGCCAATAAAACCCCAGTACTGCAAATTACTAAAGTATGGAGTCTCATTTCTTCAGGTTTCAATTATCTTTGGAGATTTAAAAACATCTTAAAATAAAGATTTTAAACTTTTTGATATTCTTACTCTATAATCAAATGTTTTGTTTCCTCTCCATCCGTTACAATAATGTAGTCTAATTTGCATTCTCATCTTAATTTTTGTGTGAATAAACTCCAAAAGTCTTCAGTTTGATTGCCTGAAGAAACACACAGTTGCTTTCCCATTTCACCAAAATCCCAGATGCCCAGATTCTCTTGCTGAATCATTACCTGTTAGTATTTCCAGCAAAATAATACATAGGCAATTTAAATTGCAACAGCAAGTCCAACTAACAGAATTTGCCCTTAGTTGTCCACTACAGCAAGTTATGGCTGATTAAATATCAGCAACCTAACCAGGACATTTCATAATTTTGTGCTAACAAAAATCCTTGGAGGTTAAAAGGTGAAAAGTACTAATAAAATAAAGTTGATGCACTCATTAAATTCGACTCTAGGATGATTTCCCAAATTTCATCTGTCTGGCTACAAAAAAGGAAATTGATGGGATCTACTTCAATTTAATAGAAAACAATCTTTTGATTTATGCTACAAAATTATTAATCACTTACATGTACTTTTGGGGTTGGAGGAAGACCATTGCTAATAGGTTTCTGTAAGGGGAGGTAAAAGAAAAAAACATGTAAATATACATCAGGAATTAAGTTGTTTTCTGACAAAGTGATTATTAGAGATTCATCGGCATTCAAAAAGTAAAAGACTGCTCTCAATGCTACAATGAAGTTGTTCAGCTGCAATGCACCTTTAGCAATTGATAACACAGGAGAAAAGATACTAAGAAATATTAAACAGATCACTTGTGCACCCTTCATGATCTTGGGAAGTCCCAAAAGACTCGTAGTCGTAACTGATTTATTTTACGACTGTCACAATGGTAAACAACACCTCCTTGTCCTGCCTGCATTCTTGAACACAGTTGATCACAGCATCTTCCTCCAGTGTTTTTCCACTGTCATTCTGCTGGGTCTGTTCTACCAGAATTCCATCTTTACTGTTCCACCTAAAATGGCTCTTCTTCCCATTCCCACATCATTTCCTCTGGTTTCTAAGGATCTATCTTCAGCCCCCTCCTACCCATGATCGACATCCAGGCGCTCAGCGAAACCATCCAAAATAGCACAAGCTCCTAAATATTAGCTGAGATAAGCCATCTCCCATTTCAACATGATCTCTCTCCACCCTTCTGCTGGATCTAAATGTCATATTGCCTGTCTGAAATCCTTAATATGTGTTAGATGAGCAGAATTTTTCCCCCAACTAAATACTGGAAGATTGAAGCCATTGTGATATTGCAGCCAACATGAGAGCAATAGCACTCATTGCTAACGTAAAGGAAATACAAAATTCTAGCAATCTCTTGTGGTGTGGGTTTTCCTATTTTAAATGGTTGATTTTATTCTGGAACCAGGTCTAGGAGATCTCCAGCAACAATTATGTCATCAAGCAGCTAAGTAGCCAATCGCACTAAAGAACTTTTATTTAAAACCAGGAAGTAAAATGTACTAAACCTTAGAGAGCAAAATAAAGATTGGGATATGGGAGTAAGATAGAAGCTGAAATACTGAAGTATCCAAAAAACATATTCAATAGGATCTTAATAAAAATGCAGAAATTTGATGTTCAATAGCTAGTAAATCAGTTTTTCATGGCCAAAGGTCATTGGTTTAGGTATACTGATAAAATCCCAGATATACCTTAAAGGAGTTAAAATCATTGAATGCAATAGAGTTCTCCTTACAGCACAGCTCCCCGAGAAGCTGCTGTGAAGATGTTTCAGTGCAGTACCCAATGCAGGTGGGCAACACAAATTAGCTGACGAATAGGCAACAGGGTAAGTACAAGGTGGTAGTCATAATAGCAGGGTGGAAGTTTGGGCAGGGAATGGGTTAATAATCACACGAGTTTAATAATTACACAAACCACTATGAAAATCAAAGGTCTTTCTATAAGAGCCTCCACAGATAGGCACCAAGGCCATTAAGCTAGGCAAAACTTGTTAAATCAGACATCTGTATAGGAGAAAGGGAGTGATCCACAGACACTACAACGAACTGTATCATGATAATTTGTATTTAGTTTCACACTGACTGGATATTTTAATGAAGCAAACATAAAGTGATAGTGATTGGTATGTGCTAATTACTAGTAATCAAATTTGAAAACTATAATTACTTATGTATCTCAGAATATGCCACTGTGGCTAGTAACAGAGATGCACAGTGTGGCTTTTGCTATAGTTTGCATTAAAACAAGTGTTTAAAAGAATGCTGTGACTTGATCTGGTTACTTGAAAGATAAAGTTGTGATCAATTAAAAGATTGACATCAAAACCTGCAAGAGATGGGGTAGTTATGTAGGCATACCTTGTTAATAATTAATCATAATTAACCAAGCATTATAGAGGCTGTAACTGATTAACTATATTCATCTGACATAAATGAAGTAATCAGAACTATCAGCTGTAATTGGAGATCAATGACTTCAAAACAAGTTTATACATGTTGGATATGTGCAATTTACTTGTAAGATATGTAAAGGTATAATTTGCATGGCACGTATCATTCGGCAAGTCTTGTGGAAGGCAAACTTCCTCGCTATAGCTTGAATAAAGGCTGATTTAAAACTCTAAAAGCTTCATCTGTTCTGTCCAGGGTAGAACTTACGAATTTTGCTGCATAGCGATGGTACTTCATATGAACTTCATTCAATAAGACAACATTATAGTGGATTTGGGAGTTCACATCAGTTCAAAACTGATTTCTAAAAACCACTGATGAAGAAAGGGGGTGTGAGGTTTCAATAAAGTAGCCTGTGCAGCAACAGGCAATCAGTGATGATAAGTTCTGGATTTCCACATTTTTCCACATTTAACTGTGTGGATGCCAGAAGTTGCTGTCAGTTTCATAGCTGTAATAATGGCAAACTCATTGGCAGTTTTATTGTCAGTATAACTGCAAAATCTGGACAACTGTCTTCACTCCTTGCCATAAGCTAGATTCCCTAGCTACCGACTCTCTTTTTTTGTCTGATAACTGTCTGTGGATGAATTAATTATCAGATACCAACTCTTCCTTCTTCTTACTTTCTGAAAGAAGCAAAAAAAAAGATACCTTTAGACTCTCTAAAACCTTTGTGGTAATATTGAGATCCCAGGTAGAATGCAAAAGAAAAGTGCTAATCTTAGTATTTTCACTAAACCAGAGGTTTAAAAATGAGAGGGGAAGCTAAATTGATATGGCCTTCTGATGCAGAAGATAGGTTGGGTAAAGGAGGAGAACCACTGATGCAACCTTACATAAGGGAAAAGGTACAAAAGGGCTG